>JADLZL010007577.1:0-340074 GCA_015844335.1 Chrysopogon serrulatus | reverse complement strand
TAGTAAAATTAGTAATACTATTAAGTATTCTTTATATTAATTAGTAAAATTAGTAAATATTAATTGTATTAAGTAATACCATTAAGTAAAACTACTAGTTATTAATTGTATTAATTAGTAAAATTAGTAAATATTAATTGTATTAATTGTATTAAGTAATACTATTAAGTATTCTTTTGTATTAATTAGTAAAATTCATAAATATTAATTTTATTAATTGTATTAAGTAATACCATTAAATAAAACTACTAGTTATTAATTGTATTAATTAGTAAAATTAGTAAATATTAATTGTATTAATTAGTAAAATTAGTAAATAATAATTATATTAATTGTAGTAAGTCATACCATTAAGTAAAACTAGTAGTTATTATTTGTATTAATTAGTAATTGCAATAATATTAAATATTAAAAGTAATATATTGTATGTGGCATTTTTCAAAGATCTTAATATCTTCGCATTTTCAAAGATCTTCCTAAATGTAATATATTGTATATGGCAAGTACTTTGTATGTGCTAAGCACTTTGTTATAATATTAAATATTAATTGTATCAATTATTAATTGTGATTATATCCTCGCTCTTGTGTTCTATTAATTGACAGTCACCATCACGATATACCCGCCAAATAATCATCGTGCCACCGTCTTCTCATCGTTCCCCGCCACCCTAGATTAAGTCTCTCCTCCACGCCTTATCACGGTACATATTTCCTAATGACTTAGTGTTATTTCATAATGACTTAGTGTTAGTGACTTAGTGTTATTTCATAATGACTTAGTGTTATTTTCTTATGCCTTAGTGTTAATGACTTGTTATATTTAAAGTTATCGAGAAGATGACGCCTCCAAAAATCTAAAGACCATCAGGCAGATGAGCAACGTGCAGAGTCACCCACTAAGACTCACACACCCCCGGAGGCACGATGAGTTTCACGGCATTACGAAGCCTTGCCCTTTTTTGAACGTGGAACCCTATCAAAGTAACTAACATAGTTATTACCATGCATAGAACTGTAAATTCTCTGGAAGAAGAAGAGCAGCGTGCAGATTCACCCAATAAGACTCACACACCCCCAGAGCAAGAAGGACAAGAAGAAGATTTTCATGGTGACATGTTGGAAGAAGAGGAAGATGATGGCAATCGAAGTGATCCATGCCCTAGCATAGATAGGCAACGTGAAAAAAGTGTTGACCCAGATTATGATCTGAATGATGAGGTATACTTAGTACATGAAAACCAATACTTCCCTTCATAGTATTATACGCGCCGATCCTTACACTCTTGAATTCATTCGGCCAGGAGGTTTTGTCTCAAATGCGGGACATTCTAGCGGAAGAAGAAGACGTGCCATACAACGAAGCACCAGAAACGACTGAGACAACCACTTCCAAATCAAGAAAAAGGAAACAGAGTGACCGAAAACGTGGTGACCGAGGAACAAACAAGTGGCCAGAGAAGACATATATAATTCCTAGCATCGGCCCAAAAGGAGAGGCTCTAGTGTCTGATGAGGTGGCTGCCAAGATACGGAATGCAATTGGTTTTTGGTCAGAGATAAATTGGACATCACAATCCATAGGTGGAAGGATGTGGATGCAGATAAAAGGAAAGAGCTATAGAACAAGTTTATAGAAAGGTTTGTCTACCCTACGGGGACGGACAAACTTGCCAAGGAGTATTTTTTCAAACAGATTGCAACATCATTCCGTAACTATAGATCTGAGATGAATACCAGATTTCTCAAGCATGGGTATGACCCAACGAGCAAGTATAAGATCACACCTGCGCAGTGGGAGATATTCAAGGTGCAGAAGAACGACCCAGCTGCCAAAGCCAAGAGTGAAGCTGCTTCAGAACAAGCAAAGAAGAACAAATACCACCACCACCTTGGCACCGGTGGTTACAAGAAACAAATTCTGAAATGGCGGGCAGAGGAGGAGGAGCTAAAGAAACAAGGCGTTTCTGTGCTATCAGAGAAAGTTGGCGAGAGGACAGCAAATTGGCTCAGAGGTAGAGGACCTAAACAAACTGCTACCGGTGTGAACTGTCCCTTAGACATCACAGCCCCAGCTGATAAAATGTTGGAGCTAGCAGTGGAGGTCAAACAAGGGAAACTGAAGCCACAAAGGGAGAGAGACATCCTGAGTATTGGACTGGGCAACCCTGAGCATCCTGGGCGTGTACGAGGCATCTCGTCTAAGATGGGATGGAAAGAAGGATTTAGTGAGAAGTGGGTGGGCATGTATAAGAAACGAGATCAATATAAGGAAGATATGCAGCACTTTTTTGAGGAAAAGGCTAAGGAACAATTCAAAACATGATGTCGATTTGTTAAAAATCCCGATCCACACCGATGCGAAGTTAGCTAGTGCGAAGGTTCTGCTTCAGCGAGATGAGCACATAAGGCCCACAGATGCAGCTCGTCCCAACACAACCCTGAGTAGTGTGGGGTCTATGGGAAACACACACCACTACCCTGTGGATGACATCAATGGGCCGACACCTTGCAAAATGCTCATACGATATGGTATGAAGCATCAACGTACAAGGAAGGTAGCCACGGGCTTTGCGATCCCCGGACGTGACTACCACGGTGATCCTATACCAGAAGAGTACTGCAGGGTAGAAGTGGTGACGGTCATCCCAGGCTACGAGGATGACATGCTAGAAATTTCTGGTCCCGAGGGTATTGAAACACTCGGACAGGCCATTAATAATTTCATCCTATGGCCTCGAAGAGATGTCCAGTTGACCCAGCCACCACCTTCCACAGAAGCCCTGCCAGAAACTCAGGAGTCAGCACCTGATCTCGACCGTCAACAGGATCCAAACCCACCATCACCCCCTGCTGCCGATCCTTCACGAACCCCACCGTCAACATCGAAACCGACAGGATCTCCGCCACAAACACCCCCTGCTGCCGATCCTTCACGAACCCCACCGTCAATATCGAAACCAGTAGGATCTCCGCCACAAACAACTACACCAATCCTTGAGCTTGCCTCTTCCCCACCACCTCAAGACATTGAAGCTTCTCCTTGGACACCACCGCCGCCACCAAAGAAGAGCCAAGAAAAAACTAAGAAAAGAAAATTTCCTGTTCCCAAATTGGTTTCCCCCTACGAGTCGAAGAAAAAAACAGCTGGCACTGCCAAATTTTTGGAAGGGATTGCGCAGACTCGCAAGTCACGTACCGTGGACTTAGCTGAGCAACAGAAGTCAGCAGAAGCAGCACAGATCAGAGCAATAGAGATAACGAGGCCGACATGGGATGACTATCAAAATGACCCTGATACATATGTACCCGACAGCCTCTACTGAGTTGGGAAAAACTCCAAAAGCTCCCGCCTGGTATAAAAAGACTTCATGACTGGTACATGAGAGCGGCTAATGTCGGGATCGACGCAATCCAAGTAAATATACCACCATCTGCTTTCAAAAGTGAACGAGATACGGCTTTTGTTACTTTCGAGGACATGTGGTTGATGATGAACCTTAAGCGGCTCGACGTTCAGCTCATAACGCTATTTGCATTGTAAGTGTAGCTCTCGTACTAACATGAACTTCGTTTATTATTATTGACTTCTACTAAGATTGAATTTCCAACATGCACTTGTGCCTTGCGTAATGCAATATGATCAAGACGAAGTTCATTTACGGTCCCGACCAAACCAGAATGAAAGCAAACGGACCGGGTACCTTAGCCTGAAAAAAAAATATGTGAGAATGAGCACACCTTCCGAATTGGTTCCAACAAATGATCAATTGAAGGGGTTATCAAAAAAGACGCCGCAAAGAGAATAAAAAAATCTGGAGAGGATCATGAGACTAAATACGCCACCTACATAGGCCATGCATTGCTCCAAGGACAAACATAGGGAAGTCGTAGTTGCCCCTTATAATTTTAAGTAAGTATGAGTTCATATATATACATCGCCTTAAGTATCGGTTTATATAAAATGCATAACAACTTCGGTTTCGATCGTGCGCAAAATGACCAATTGGATATGCTTCTTCATTTATCCTAGGGAGGGAAAGGTGCTTTGGTCTTTGACTCCGCCGCTCTGATCCCGAAAGATATGCAAAATTCCAAACCATCTTAGAACGGTAAGCCGACAAAATATAGCATGCATCTTTTTATCGATGAGAGTTTAAGATTGCTGCTAACTGATTCTTTTTGAGATCATAGATGTTATAGATTCTATAAGTTAAGAGGTGGAGTGTTTGACGAGTCCATGAGGGGGCAGGAAATAAGATTTTTTCACAAGTGGCCGGTACGTAAATTTATGAATCAATATCATGCATGTTTAATATATAAGATGGTATTAGAAGTAAATAACTGTATGCAATTTATGTAGTGCCACAAGCAACCAACCGGTTCGGTGCATTTGTGGATTCTACGCCCGAAGTTCATGAGAACGGCCGGACGGTACATCGTGAACCCTAATAAGGTACCACTAATAGTAATATTTGTATTTATATCGTTAAAAATGCAAATATATGTAGACACATGGAAATATATATAATGCTTATAAACTTTCTTTTCAGGCATATCAAGAATCGGAGTCCGAAAACTTCGACTACCTAACTCAGACGGCATAATTAAGGATCTCTCAAGCTCATTTATCATGAGAGAAATTATTCCTACAGAGGGGAAATATCACCACCCCCGAAAAGCCCCTTTAGCGAGGCCGAGTTCGAGCGCTAAGGGAAATTAGTGCTCTAAAATTAAGTAGAAATGATTATTAGATTCCTCTCCACTGTAAATTTTATTATCATATCGTGGCCAGAAAACAATTTTGATGTATACAATGTATGATGTAATTAAATTGTTAATGATGTATATATGTATATAAGTATTGTATGGTATAATTACTTTTTGTTGATGTATTTCTCATAATTAAATAGCCTTTGTATTGATCATAGTAAGAGAGAAAGAGAGGGGGGGGGAGAAGGGAGGAAGATGAGGGGGAGATGAGGGAGGGAGGGGGAGAGAGAGGAGGGAGGGGGGAAGAGGAGGGAGGGAGGGGGACAGAGAGGAGGGACTGGGGGAGGGAGAGAGGACAGGCGCCAACTCAAAAATTGAAAATTCAAATGAATTTGGGCGGGAAAACATTAGTACAGGCGGTTCACCTAAAGCAACCGCCTTGTGGAAATGTCATTTCCACCGGGGGCGGTTCCTTATGTGAACCGCCAGCTGGAAATGCCATTTTCACCGGCGGTTGCTTATGTGAACCGCTTTGAAAATGCATTTCCACAGGCGGTTTTCAAGCAACCGCCGGTGAAAATGCAACATTTTTCACCGGCCTCTTGCACAGCGACGTGCCAAAACGCCCGTGAAAAAGACGTCTGAACCGCCTCAGCCCGACCTTTTGTGTACTAGTGGCAGCCACCGCCACGGATGCCCCCGATGCTGCCTTCTTCACCGGGAAGCCACGCTGAGTCCAGACATGCACTGAATCTAGGTACTACTACTCAATACAACACATTGCACAATCTCTCAGTGGGCAGATATTTATTTAGAAAATATAATCTCCCAGCTAAATCTACTTTGCAGATGTCATGATGCCTGTTAATACATAATCCTTAAACTTTATTTAGGCATGTTAACAGATTCTCATTTGTGATACCTTTTTTTCACATACAGTGTTGCTCAAACAAAAGCGCTATTGTCGATACTTAGGCATAATGATACTGCATCCCACAAAATATATTCAGAGTTAGCGAGTTAATTATTCTACTGTTATTGATCAACTCTGCATAAAAGATAATACGGTATTTGGATATATGGAGCAATGGGATGGTACACCAAATACTGATGCTGCAATTACATTCAGCAACTAATACAAATGATATTATTGGCCCTCACTATCTGTTAGTCTACAGCTTCGAAAATAAACTGAACTTTCCAATTTAGGCATTAATCTACAAAAATAAACCAACAAAGCCTGAACATACACTATCCTTGAATTGCGAATGCTCCATCATATAACCCTTTCTCCCTTTTAATGCGATGTATGTGATTGAAGACTTCATTTCAGGCAGTGCAAGCAACTTCTGATCTTAAGGGAGAGAATCCTTCTCGTAGTTACCACAATGTGGTACACCACACACCATCGTAATTACACATGGCAATGACATACATCTCTGCTACGACATCTTATCTGCTATATACATTGGTGCTTACAACATAGACAAAGCACAATAAAAAAGACCTACAGTCTTCATTTGGTTTTGCTTCAATTCATATGCAATGCACGGTCCTTTCCAGAATTTAATTCTCAATTTATTTAGCTCCATGAACTTAGTTTTCCTACATCATATGATCCTAATACTGTGGCGTCCATCATACAATAATTTATATTTTTTTAGCAGTATACATGATCATAGAGTCTCCATGTGTGAGTGGAACTGTGTTCTTTAATGGATAAAATGTTCCTCAACACATGTTATACATAGCAATAGATTGGAATTTCTGATTGCTATTCAAAATATTTCTATCAGCTGATGATGCACTATTGAACAATGTTGTAGTGTTCGATCAACATTACCTATTGTCATAGCATAAATTGATTTGTGTACCGATGTGTGTACCTACAACAGTCACATATACAAGGTTTGATATTGATTTAGCTTACCTTCATAGCAATGTTCTGTTCTGCAGGAATATGAATTTGGTATGTCACTATGGTCTAATCTTTTGGATTCAGTAAACCATGCAGATCTTGCAGGTGAGCAACTATTACAGTTTACAGTTCGGAGTAGCACTGTTTTTTATGTTTTGCTACTACAGAATTTTTTAAACAAAGAGGTCCTACTTTATTTTAGTTCCAATTCGATTTCATCAAATGTGTCTCTTTTCTTGAGTTTTGGTTCAAGGTAAGTAGCTAGAGATGCTATCTATCATGGCTAAGTTTTTGCACTATTTACCTAATTCACTCGCAACTCTTATTAACTTAGGTGTTAAGGTTTTTTTGTTCAGATGCTTTTACATATTAATGCCACACTTTATAGCAACAAAAGTGTTTCGTATTAACTTACGTCTATAAAAAGCTATGAGACATAATTTAATGCTTTTAGGTGACTTCTATGGTTGTTTAATATGGTTAGAGTTCAAATTTGATGCAAGAGAGGTCAGATAAATTTGATGTCTTCTGCTTCACCTCAGTGCTGCCTTCACCTGCTTTGTTCTCCAGTCCATATACCTGTTGCGATGAGCCAATGATTTGGCAAGTCCACTCTAAGTTCCCAAATTGAAGGTACGCGGATACAGGCTAACTGTTTTTCAGGCTTATATGTTTATGGTGCTAATTGTTATTTAACAATTTCTGAAACGAACAAGGACCAATCTTACAGCTGACAGGTACACATTTTGGGTACTAAAACTGCATTACAAAATTTAAATAAAACTTATAGGATGGTACAAATAAGGATGGAAATTGAAAGCAAGTTTCACTAGAATATATTTTTGCCTCTAATATTGGTTCTTATAAGACTTTCTTTCCTGGACAATAATATCCCATATGAAATGTACACACTATGCGAAGTGAACTCTACTCTTTTGCATCATAAATTGATCTATCCATCTTTGTTTGTCATGTGAAGTTCTAATATGAATCCACTGCTGTACTACTCATCATAGGAGGAAATAACTAACTACCTACAAATTTTTCTTAAGATTTTTTTTTTTTGTTTGGGCAATATGAACTCACATCTAAAATATACTCGGTACACAATAACTACATAGTGATCTCCTCCTAGGGGGAAATGATTAGCTACTGATTAACTTCACTTATGATAATTTCTTGGCTTGGGCAATTTGACTCCCATCTAAAATATACTCGGACACAATAAATAGATAGTGATATCCTCTGTTAGGTGATAAATTAATTTATTCTTCCTTCCTAAACTGCTTCATGTAACAGTTTCATCAATCCTGTTAATGTTGACGACAGTTATTTTATCAGTATACCCTGTCCCTATAGATGTTGAAATTATTGCCAATGAGCTTGAGCTGCTGCTGCTCATCCGGTTATCCCCAACTTTCAGTGACCAATAATGTTTGATTGCTTAACATCCTGTTCTCAAGCCCAACCGAATATGCAGATGGAAACAAGAATATTTGCGCAGAGAACACTGGGAGAGCAAACAAGGCGATGCAATAGTTGTGCTCAGTTCTTCCTGCACAAGCTAATTCAAACATGACGTTAAGTGAAGCAGCTGTACTTTTTTATACATGCTTAGATTTTTTTTTTTTGGTGTCACAACAAAATGGCCAGACCTCTCTTCGTATTACATCTATAGCTGTTTCCCCTTCATCTAAAAGCCTGCGCCTTTGTGTGTCAGTGCCTGACTTAACTAATAATGTATATTTGCGTTGCCATAAAGCATCTCTTTACTATTCATATGTAAGTTAATGAATACTGTACCATATGCCTTCATCAAAAGCTAAACAACCAATTTTAATTGCAGATGCATGTATCACTACTAGAATGCCCCTCTTTGCCGACTGCCAGAAGCAGTCGGCGAAGGCACTAAAACAGGTGGCAAAGGCTTTGCCGACTGCATTCCACGTGGCGCCGGCAAAGAAGACGCCGCAAAGAATTCATCGGCAAAAAAAACTTTGCCGCCTGCCACGTGGAAAGCGGGGTCGGCAAAGGCTTTGCCACCTATCCACGCGGCGGTCGGCAAAAAGGAGACGTACGCCGTCGTGAGATGACGGTGCGCGTTCCGTTTGCTGACTGCCACGAGGCAGTCGGCAAAGACTTTTTTATTCTTTTTTTATAACAGAATTTCTTTGCCGACTGCCTTTATTGGCAGTGGGCAAAGGTATTTTTATTTTTTTCAGGACAGAAATTCTTTGCCGACTGCCTTTATTGGCAGGTGGCAAAGGATTCTTTGCCGATTGCCTTTCTGGCAGTCGGCAAAGCTGCCACGGTTCCTGAGATTCCAGCTTTGCCGACTGCTTTCCACGTGTGGCAGGTGGCAAAGCTGGAAGAAGTAAATTTTTGGTCTGTTTTTTCTGTTTTGCCTTATGTATTACAGCAACCAAATCACATATATGATTATATAACTGAAATTCACATATATCACACAGATCTACATATATATCACATAAATCCACATATATAGCACATATAATTCATAACAAAGGGGTCCAACAAGTCTATCATCCAATAAATCGTACTAATCCAACATCCAACATCAAACATCCAACATGGTGTGCAAAACCAACATCCAACATCCTGCAAAGTAGAAGAACCACATAGCCAGGGCCACGCGTCCCCGCGACCCGTCCGCCACCGTGGTGTGAAGAGCTCCCAGCTGGCCACGAAGGCCACGAGGACGGTCCAACCTGCGGCGCGCTGCTGTACACCCACCCGGATCCGATCTGCTGGGCAGGCGGAGGGTCGCTAGCCCACCCGGAGGCCCCCTCCTGCGTAGACCTAGGAGGAACGCCACCTGGCCACGAGAGCTGTGGCTGAGGGGCAACCGGCCCCACATGGCCTGGAGAAAGGCCATGTGGAGTCGGGTTCGAACCCGCCGACAGTGGCTGCACAGAGGAGAAGCGATCTCATTAGTACCTGCGGGATGGCCGCACAAGCGAAAACAATAGAAAGACTGCTAGAAACTCACCGGAGTCCCTAAAGGGCTAGGAACAGGGGGTGGACCGAGAACAGGTGGTGGAGCGAAGATCACGGAAGGCAACGGAGAACATCTGAAACCAGGGATCTCCAGGCCCTGAAAGAAGCTGGCAAACTCCTTCATCTGACGCGCCGAGTGCTCCTGGATAGCCTCCAACCGCCGGTGATGGGCCTCCCCCCGTTGGGCCACCAAACCGCCGATGGGCCTCCTCTTGGACCGCCTGTTGGGCCCGCAACTCGACCAGCTGGGATTGCAATATTACACCCGCGATGTTTAAACAATTCATAAGGAAAGCTACATATGATCCATATGTGATCATATGTGAGATGTCTGGGTTTTGGACATTCGGCGTCGCAACTTGCTCCAAACTTTCTCAATTTTTTTATAGGCTCCACATGTGATCACATGACACCTCGACAAATTTTGTAATTTTCCGACTTCGTTTGAATTTTATATAATTAAAAAGCACCTCTACCACACCTGGATGGTCATGTTCCGTGGACAAGGACTTCAAAATTTTGGGTGAGTTTCTGGACACGGCCTCAAAATAGACTCTCCAACATGAATATCATTTTTTGAATGGCTAAGTTTCATTATGTCATGCACCTACAGTTCAAAGTTGGATTCTGCGGCCGAAAATTCAATTAAAAGAAATTAATTAACGAAATATAGCAAAAAAGGTCACAAAATCACGAAACTTTTTAAGGTTCACTCTTATTGCATGTGGAGGCTATGAAAAAAGTTTGAGGAAGTGCGGAGCAAGTGACGACGTCGAATGTCCAAAACCTAAATTCAAATCTCAAAAATAAAAAATTACGTCCTTTGCCGACTGCCTGGCGGCGCGGCAGGTGGCAAAGGGGACGGCGGTGGGCGCCGTTTGGCCCCAGCCACCTTTGCCACCTGCTTTTCTTTGCCACCTGCCAGGCAGTCGGCAAAGAACGTCTTTGCCGACTGCTGGGAGTGGCCGACAGCTCAGGACATAAGGGCAGTCGGCAAAGACTCCTTTGCCGACCGCTCAGTGGGGCGGTCGGCAAAGAGCATGTTTGCCGACTGCCCTGTCTTTAGCAGGCGGCAAAGGATACTAGCAGTCGGCAAAGCCGAGTTTTCCTGTAGTGTATATAGGCCAATACTACATATTTGCTATTATCCCGTAAATTACACTAAAGATGAGGCCAAACATATATAACTGCCAAACACTAAACATACCCGTCACACACAGGCGCGACCACCAGCTGCACAACGCGCGCGTACCCACCTAGTATATTTATGCTACTCCACGTTGGATAAGGCATAATACAAGTTAACTCTAGTGCAAGTGAGCAATCACCCCTTTTGTTTCCTTTTGCAAAAATGTGCATATGACCATATACGTTGCACATTTATTTATTATATATTGACACAAAGATAGATCAAGGATCAGAATCAACACCACCACCGATCTCATATTACTGTTGCCTCTTGATGGCCTGAAGCTTCACTGCATGTTTGAAGCTGAGAATAATTCCATACTGAAATTTCAAGGGGGACTCCATGCTGGGAGAGTGCCGGAACACGTACTGCCGGTAGAGGTGGATTAGTGCAAGTTTGATCTCCTGAATGGCGAACTTCTCGCCGATGCAAATCCTTGGGCCGATTCCAAACGGGATGAACGCGTAGGGGTGCCGCTTCTTCTGCTCCTCACCGGCAGGGTCGAACCGCTCCGGCCGGAAGAGCTCTGGGTCAGGGAAGTTGACGGGGTCTTTTGCCAGAACCCCCGCTGCCATCCACACCCATGTACCCTGCACAAGTCAGGAAACATTTCATCAGAAATCAGAATTCTTTCGTGAAATGAGAGCCATTGTTCTATGACATTTGTACCTTTGGGAGGACATAGCCACCAATGTCCACCTGCCCAGTGGTCTCCCGTGCAATCAGTGGCGACGCCAAGAAAAATCTCATCGATTCCTTCACCACCTGATCGATGTATGGGAACTTGCTCTGAAGATCTTCCGCCGTGGGGACGCGGTCCGGAGGCCCGAACGAGTCTAATCTCCCTCAGTAACTTCTCCTCCACTTGCGGGTGCTGCGCGACGAGGTAGATCACAGAGGACAGCGTGAACGCCGTCGAGGTCGACCCGGCGACAAGGTGCTCGTAGGTGAGGGCGCTCAAGTAGTCCGGCGTGAGCAGCCGTCGTGCGGACGCCTTCCTATCTATCGCGGCGAGAACCACCGACAGGAAGTCCTTGCGCTGCTGCCGGGACGATTGGGATAATGCCTCCGCAGGCAGGCCCGCCGGGGCGAGCTCCTTCGCCGCCTCCGCCCTGTCAGCGACGATGCCGTCCATCATCCTGCTGAGCTCGCCGTTAACGCGTTTGATCTCCCGGTCGGCAGAGCCGGGGACCCTCAAGAGCAATTGCCGTAGCGGCTTCTGCAGCAAGGGCACGAGAGTGCCGACGATGTTGGATAGAGACCCCGACAGGTCCATCTTGAGCGACGTGGTCGAGTACATGTGCATCTTTATGAACTCCGACGACTTGTTCGCCGCCACAGCTCGGCGCCTGTGAGGACTATCGTCTTCGTCTTCTTCCCAACCAAGGTGGGGCGGCGCAGCGTGGTGCTTCCTGGTTAGGCCGAAGTCCGTGCCGAACGCTGCCTGTCCGATCACGTCGGTGGCGAGGCTGAGCGCTAGATTGTTGAAGGCGACCTCGCCGCCGTCGCCGTCCAGGTTCGTCGCCGCACGCTCGATGTACGACTGCATGCTCGGGATCAGCCCTGCCAGGTGCGATGGCTGGTAGATGGAGACGATGATGTTTCGCATCGCGGTCCACCTCGAATCCCTGACAGACACAACACAAGCATGCGCGTTGATGCATTGCATGCACACTTCTACAGGAGTAGTACATGTTTTAATTTAGGGAACGTATCTAGTGCAAACTAACTTTCTATTAAAACCCATACAAACCACGGCAAAAAAAATCATCTAAATTCACAAAAAAAAAATCACACATGTAGATAGATGATATAATGATACACAACCTTGTAAAATATCTTGTCCAAACTCAACTTCGTTTGTGAGATATAAAAAGAATAAATTTCTAGCAAAGATATTTTACTTATATTACCTTTCATAACAGCATATATGGGTAATTTGAATGCAGAATTAGGGGTTAGGGCACATTATATATACTTCATAATTGTAGAGATGAGTGATTTATGTAAAATAATAGGAGCTCATTTTAAATTATCGTTCATGCATAATGGCTGAGGTAGATATGATATGTATAAATTTAAAGGGTTATTTTAAATTTTATTTTGTAATGATATATTAAGTACTATGTGCATAAATTGAGGGGTACTATGAATTATATTCAATCGATGAACGATCAAAACAGCAAGACGCTGCATGGTTGACGAAAATCTTATTTTTCTAGACCGCCGGACCTTTTGTTTGTTAGAAGTAAGTCCGGCACATATGTGTCGTTTTGTGGGGTTGATTGTGTGTAATGTTTAAAAAAAAAGATTAACCTTCCATTTGATACTTTAATTAAAACATTAACCGACGTGAACCGGTGAACGTCATGGACACTAACGATTTGATTTCATTGGTACATTAACCAACCAACGTGAACGGTAGATAAGTACCTTATTCTTTATCTTTAATTAAAAAAGACTAACCAAAGTGACGTCATGGTCACTGCAGTAACCATCCATCCTGAACTGTAGTCCATATCAGATAGTACTTTATTAACCACGGAGAATAAGAAATATCAAAAAAGATGTTCTTTTTTCACGTGCGGCTCAAGTTTATTTTCTAGCAAAGATAATGTACACTATTTTCTATCTATAATGATGGAGGTTTAAAACAAAATAGAACCAATATAACGGATATGGATAGTTAGAGTCTTTAGGTTAATAATGGTCAGATGTTTCTAATTAACATAAGAATTTTTAACATTTATTTTTTAGCATGTCTAGGGACATTCGGACCTCTACTTAGTAATAGTATAAGATTTTTCTTCTCTATAAATATAGCATGAGACAAAAACAGATTTGAGTTCAGCGAATTAATGAATATGACCAAACAAATTTTCATGCAGACATGCACGTTTTCCTTTGGCTGCTGATTGACGACGGCTAGGCCAGAAGCAGAAGCTAGAAGCTTGCTACTTGCTACCTTGTCGAGAAGAGGCCTTTGAGATGGATCGGAGAATTGGCGATGGGCGAAGGTAAGCTCCGGTTCGGCATGCTCTTGAACTTCTTGATGCCTACCACTTTGCAAAGCTCAGCGTTGGCCACGATGATCAATGGCTGCCTTCCCATGTGAAACCTAGAGAATGCAGGCAGATCGAATGATCCATCAAAAGGCGTTTGACTCTCACGACCTGCCAAAAGAAAGAAGAGATGCTGTAGGAGAAAAGAAGCATCACCTCAAGATAGGACCGTACTTTTTGGCGAGCACGGGGAAGACGTCCGGGCCGTGTTTCGCCAGCAGGTGCAGGTGTCCGATGAGCGGCAGCGGAACAGGCCCCGGCACATGCCGCACCTTCCAGTACGGCTCGTACAGGTACGCAACTACCAGGAACCCCACGGCCATGGCCGCCAAGGTGAAGGTCCACTCCTCCATCGTCGTCACACCCTGCAGAACCGAGCTTACCAACATCTCGATCCTTGTCTACTAGCTCGTTGTCTTCTCTGGCTGCTTCAACTTGTTTTAGTCAAAAAGAACACGGACTTCAGTACCTCGGACGCCCTTGGTGTCACATAGATTTAATTTATAGATACAGATAACGACTAGTATATACCAGTTAGCCACCCCCCTATACCAGTTAGGCACCCGCCGATAATCGCAGTAGCTGTCGAAGGTTTTAATTAAAAAGGTTGCAGGGAATGGTGGTAAGGACTAAGGAGTACGCTGTGGGTATATTATATGAAAAAAAATAAAAGATGACGCATCTGTCTATTCTCCGGCCCTTTGTCTGGGAACCAGAGTATGATGTCGTACCTCCATGTTCATACGGAACTCAAATTCGTGGCCGCCCTTAAGGCCTTAACTATTGTAATGTATGTAATACAGTATACAGTACTTGTTTTGCTTTCGATTTACTCTTTTTAATTCACAGGTGTTTTCGTCATCCAATCATTCAGGAATGTCGTATATGCACACTATGGCCAGAACAGGGTGGGAACTGCGAACAGATGGGTTATTGACTTGCCTAACAACAACAACAGCAAATATATCCCGAGCCAACTGATGGTGGTTAGTCCTTAGTCCCTCCTGGATTATAGGACTGACATATAAAATATATAACTAGCATGGTGCTAGAAGGTATAAGTAACTCTTTATCCCAAAAAGTTTCCGCGGTCTCCCAATGCTTCTGCTACTGTTCACGTGGGGCCCACCATTGATCATGTGGGCCCGTGTACACAGTTCAGTTTTTTTTGTCAGCTTTGTTTTTCCCCTCCTCTTTAAGTCGGCATCGGCGTCTAATCCACCGTATGATTATCACGTGACTGTTAAGAAAAGTCCTCTGTATGTATAGAAGAAATTCACCATACTGGACTCCTCCATGCGTGTACCTTGTTGTCGCCGCTAGAAGTCCTATTGTGCCACCATATTTAAAGCCATTGTTCATGTGGGCCCTGCGTACACAGTTCAGTTTTTTTTGTCAGCTTCGTTTTTCCCCTCCTCTTTAAGTCGGCACCGGCGTCTAATCCACCGCACGACTGTTAAAAAAAAGTCCTCCGTATGTATAGAAGGAATTCACGATACCGAACTCCTCCATGCGTGTACCTTGCTGTCGCCGCTAGAAGTCCTATTGTGCCACCATATTTAAAAGGATATATATTGTCTTAAAAAGCAAAAGGCTATCCAGTATAAAATTCACTAGCTTCTACCATTCGATTGTGGATTTTTCTAATTTAATTTGCGTCAGTCATTCTTAGATATAATTTTGAGTAATTGTTATTTTCTTTTACATGCAGATGCGTATACCATACCAAAAAGCACAACCATAACATAGCTTTAGGTCTATTACCAGTACAAAGGAACGAGCCTTCAAAACACTAGTTTACCATAACACATAGATGCGACTATCAACTCCACGGGCGGCGCGCATACCCTCCTAGTATCTATACAGTAGATGCCATGGTATAGTCCACGGCTCCACATGCTAGATGCCATTTCCTCCCTATTTGTCCGTATACTCCTGTTGACATCCAAAATAGATAATTTTGTTTCTCAACAACTCTTTGTTTGTCAACAACTCTCTTGCTCTCCAACCGTAGTATTCAGATATTGTAAAGAATTGACTTTTACTTAGGAATAGATTGTGGGGCCCTCAACTATAGATATATATACCCTATCTGTGTCTGAAAGAAGTAATTTCTAGAGTTGTTCTAAGTCAAATATTTTAAACTTTAACTGAAGTTCTAGAAAAGAATATTAAGATTTTTTATCAAATTAGTATCATTAGATTTACCATAGAATATATTTTTATGATATACTCATTTTATATCTTAAATATTATTACTCTTTTTAATAAAATTAGTTAAACTTTAAAAAAATTGACTGGCATGGGTTATAAGAATCACTTATTTTAGGAACGAAGGAAATAGTGTCCTAAAAAGTATCTTCTCTGTCTCTAATATATAAATTTCTAGAGTTGTCCTAAGTCAAACTTGTTAAACTCTGACCGAAAATTTAAAAAGAAGCATTAAGATTTATGATATCTAATTACGAGGACGAGGTCTGGAGAGGAGCAAGTGGATAAGAGCGCCCAAGCGCCTGATCAAGATCCAACGGCCGAGGAATGTTTGATGTGTGGCCGAATCAGGTGCGAGGGAGCGTGGTACAGATTTTGTCTTGTTAAAGATTAGATTTATCATAAAATATATTATTATAATGTGCTTATTTTATGTTTTAGATGTGGTCACCCTTCTATTAAGTTACTAGTCAAAATTAAAAGAAAAATTGATTATGTCAACAAAGAAGGGATAGATGACTAGATTTGTTAGGAGAAGACTTGGAGAAGGGAACAAGCAGAGGAGTCGGGGGAAGGAGACGGAAATTGGCAGAGGAATGAATGAATGATTACGTAATTGGAAATGGTTTACAATTTTCATGCTGACTTTCTCCGTGGTTATCTCCTTTATACTTTAGGAGCTCTCTTACGCAACCCACTCTGGGATTTTTTATTTATTTTAATCCTTTTTAAAGATATTTTAATAGTAATTCTCACTAAAAAATATTTGCATGTTCTGACCCTTTTGGTCGCGCCAGCTTAAAAATATTTGCACATTCTGACCCTTTTGGTCGCGCCAGCCACGCCATATGCATTGGCATGACAAAATTTTCCGCATTGGATAGCGTTTTTGACATGGAAAACCTTGTCACGCCACTTCCATTGGCGTGACAGTATAGTCTTGTCGCACCACCGGGAGTGGCGTGACAAGACTAGATTTTTAAAAAAATCATAATTTTTCGATACAACATTGGATGAAGATGATTTTTATATGAAAATTGTAGAGCTCGACGAGATCTACAGCTTTCTAGTTTTGAGTTTTTTTCAGGACATTAAGAAGGTTAAAAAAATAATATAAGATTTTAGCACCATAATAATCGCCTACTAGCCGTTCTCGTAGTAGAAAAAATAATATCTTTTTCGTATGAAGTCAAATGAAGATACATGTTATACCAAAGTTGTATCTCTCAACGAGATCTACAACTTTATAGTTTTATGTTTTTACATTTGACGTCGTTAAGATGCTCAAGAAAATAATATAAAGTTTTAGCACCATAATAATCGCGTACTAGTACTAACGCTTATCGCAGTAGAAAAAAATAATATATTTTCATATGGAATCAAATGAAAATACATGTTATATCAAAGTTGTAGCTCTCAATTAGATATACAACTTTGTAGTTTCATATTTTTACATTTGAGGTCGTTAAGATGCTCGAGAAAATAATATAAAAAGTTTCAAAGACCACAATAATCGCGTTATTAAAAAATTAATATTTTTTATATGGAGTAATGTTTTATACCAAAGTTATAAAATTGATATAAAAGTGTTTGATTTGACTCTGTATGAAAAATATTAATTTTTTGATGCAACAAGCGCTAGTACGCGATTATTATGGTGCTAAAACTTTATATTATTTTCTCAAGCATCTTAACGACCTCAAATGTAAAAAACACAAAACTATAAAGTTGTACATATCATTGAGAGCTACAATTTTGGTATAACATGTATCTTTATTTGACTTCATACGAAAAAAAATATTATTTTTCTATCTGCGAAAGCGCTTAGTACGCGACACTATGGTACTGAAAACTTATATTATTTTTTCACCTTCTTAATGTTCTCAAATGAAAAAAACTCAAAACTAGTAAGTTGTAGATCTCATTGAGAGCTACAACTTTGGTATAACATGTATCTTCATTTGATTTCATACAAAAAAGATATTATTTTTCTCTACCGCGAGAAGGGCTAGTGCAGATTATTATGGTGTTGAAATCTTATATTATTTTTTTTTGACCTTCTTAATGTCCTCAAGTGAAAAAACTCAAAACTAGAAAGTTATAGATCTCATCGAGCTCTATAATTTTCATATAAAAATTATCTTCATCCAACGTCGTATCGAAGAATTATGATTTTTTTAAAAAAAATCCATTCTTGTCACGCCACTCCCGGTGCCGCGACAAGACCATACTGTCACGCTAATGGGAGTGGCGTGACAAGGTTTTTCACGCCTAAAACGCCATCCAACGTGGAAGATCTTGTCACGCCAATGCAGCTGGCGCGACCAAAAAGGGTCAGAACGTGCAAATATTTTTTTAGTGGAGATTACTACTAAAATATCTTTAAAAAAGGATTAAAATAAATAAAAAAATCCCCCACTCTGAGCCGATAGTATCCTCAAGAACAGCAGGAGAGCTCACAAGATTTTAGAAATTAATTTATTCACAGAGACCGAGAGAGTACAATACAGATGTGTGATGACAACAAAGAAGGGTTTGTGGATATAATTATGGCAGATCAATAATATCGAACTTTGTACTAGTGATTTATGTGACAGAGCAATTGTATCAAAAATAAGATAGTATTATATATAATACAGTGGAAGAATAATAATATATTTATATATGTACGTAGTATATCCGTAAACTGTTGTGTCACAATCTTGGTGCTGGTGGAATGATCTCCATCAAATCGAGACTTAAACATGGACCGTCGGATCAGTCATCTTTTGGGATTTGGAAGGCGGACAATCGGATGGGCAGCTGCTCACCATGTGGGGCTGCACGCATCTAGCCTGTGCTGCTTGGTCTCCAAGCAAGTGTCATGTCATTATTTTGCATTGCTTGTGCTGACTTTGTCCAATTACGCGACACATTACCAGCAGCTGGCAGCTCGAGCTAGAATCCCAGCATTTAAAATACGCTAGATGAGGCGCGCGGTCGTTACACATGGCCACATGGGAAAGATGCTTCCGCTACGTGGCTCGTCGTTTATGACCGAATATACCTGCCTGGGCCGAGGGTTTGGACAAAACCCCATCTTCGTCCACGCCCAAACTAGCACAGAAAAAGATTCTAGTGGCAGTTGTAAAGTTATTTTTATTGGTGCTTTTAAAACCGTTACTAGGAGAGATTAGTAAAAATCAATTTTTTCATGGCGACGATTTAAGAATCGCTAGTATAAATAATTTCAATCAGTGTAGCCTCCTCTGCAATTGGACCCATCACTCACTTAGGCCTATACTAGAGTTTGGTCCCCACATATTATCCTAATCTAAACATAAATTGTTTGTTTGAGGTCTTAAACAAATTCAAATAAAAAGATTGTCAACTATAAAGTTTCATAACTTTTAAGATCTTCAATTTTTATTTTGATAGTTTCTCCATCCGAGACCATTTATAATATTTAAATTTCAAATTTAACAAATTGAAACGTAGTTTCCTATGACAAGATGATTTAAAATGTTTCATCACCTTTTGAGATCTATAACTTTCATTATGATGGTTTTTTTCATACGTTATCATTTGAAAAACTTAAAAATCAATTTCAAATTATTTATAGTTTTGATTTTCTTAACAAACCACCACTATAAATATAAGATTTCTAGTGTCTGTTTTTTGTTAAGAAAACCGCCCTGTGAAAATATATTTTTAGTGACAGTTTGCCACTACAGATATATAATTTGTAGTGGTAGTTTTGTTAAGAAAACTGCCTATAAAGATGTAATTTTAGTAACGGTTCAAAACCATTTGATTTCTACTAGTCAACGTAAAGAGAAACTGCCTGTGAAAAAAAGAAACCAACGTCGACGAAATGATTTATGTTCTAGTATTCCATCTCCTAGCTATCCAATTTGCACCCTCCCCAAATCTTCCCAAACTCATTTCCCATCAGGTCCATAACTATAGGTAAATGGGTAGCGCTGATGCTTATTAGAGCTGGAGGATAGAGGCATGTAAGTTTACAATCAGTTTAGGCACAAGAACCAAAAAAATATGTGAGAATAGCAGGTGTGCTTATATTTATAGTAAAAAACTAACGACTATATGAATAGACTAAGAGGTGGGCTGTGAAGATCATATAGTAGCAGGCTATATTATTAGCCATCTCTTAGGGCGTGTCCACCCTGATCTCTTCTTATATATTGCATCTTCAAAAAAGATAGTACCTTAAAATTAATTCATTTAGGATATAAGAAAACACTCTTGTAGTGGATTATCTAAAACTTGTCTCCTGTATTATTTCTTTAGGGATAGAGGAGAGAGAGGTCCTCCTTTGTTTACGAGGGTACCTCCGTTGTTTATGAGAACTGATGTTTCTTTAGGAGGCGATCTCTTTAGGATTTAAGAAAAATACTGTTGTACTAGGGTACTAAAACTTGGTCTCCTGTATCATTTCTTTAGGGATAGAGGAGAGAGGAGGTCTGGAGGTGTTACCTTTATTTAGAAGAAATGGTGTTGCTTCTAGGACACACCTCTTGAAAATTATAGTTATAGGTATAGAAGATCTGTTAGTTGTAGCATCTCCATCTCCTAAAATGCTAAGTTTTAGGTATAGGAGGATGCTCTTTTTTTAGGGAAGGAGGATGCTCTTATTAGTTGGTAATAAAACTGATGTCTTTGGTTTCTGGTTCTTCCATTCACATGATAGTGGTGTTCCTTAATTAGGCCTAGCTAAGTACATGCTTAGCATCCCTACCAGAATTTATATTTTCTAAATCATCTGAACCAAATTTATATTTTCTTTCTCCCTGGTATATTTGTATCAATGGATCTCAAGGTACGTGCACTAGTGCTCATCTTTTGTTTCAAATATATGCTGCGGGTATAAAGTAGAAATATAAGGGGTTTATAATGGTCGAAACTATGAATTAGTAGATACATATATATGGATGTAGTAGGTCAATTCTTGAGGTTGTATCCATTTGACATATATGGTCTAGATTATTTGAACTGGCCATCACCTAAATCTCATCTACCCGAACCTCCACCTCTACTATACCTGAGGGTCATCCCCTCCTAAAATTTAGGAGTTTTCCTTCATAAAATTATGCATGTTTCAGAGGACCACATATAATCCATGTGATATGTAGTTTTGCTACTTTTTGCTTACAAACGTGTTTTTGCTTAGAAACGGTTTAAATTATCAAAATATATCCATGTGGGGTCTTGTTTTGAAGAGTATATTGCGAGAAATACCATGGTGCAATTGGATTTTAATTACGATACTTGGTTTAGCTGCTATGACTTTTTTTCTATTTCAAAAGAAAAAGCTAGTGGAAGATAAATGAGCCTTAGTGGACGTAACTCCTTTGATGATGTCAGCTGACATCACTTTCAAAGTCTCGACCAATCAGAAGCCAAAGAATTAGTTAGTGGGGGTTAAAATTATAGGAGTTATAGATTTGATATACTATACTTGTTATGAAAAGAAAATTCGTATATATGCTATTACTTAATTTGAATTGATATGAAACAATTTTAAAACACAATATATTTCATTTAAAGAGGCACATCTATAAGTCATCTAGGAGGCCAATAGGCAAGGGTCGCTCTATAAATCAGTTTAAAGATGCATTTGTCTTGAAAGGTTAAAAGACACGCTTGATTAAACCAGTTTATATAGGCGAGCCACAAAAAGCTCCCCGTCTATACATATTGTTAAAAAGAACTTAACTTTTTCATGTGAAGTCCAATAATGATCTCGGATGGAAAAACAATCAAAACGGAAATTTGTAGAGATGGCTCTAAATCCATCTGCCCCTACACATCCATCTGCCCCTACACTTGAGACAGCTAGATTTGAGGTGCCTCTAAAAATAGACACCAAACAATAAAATTACATAGTGAAAAATTTGAAATTTTTAAACAATTTTGGATGGAGAAATGATCAGTACTAAAGTTGTAGATCTCAAAATATTATAGAACTTTGTATTTGATAACCTTTTTATTTGAAATAATCTATCTAACGAAAATTAGGTTTGAAACCGAAATGAATGTTGTAGATCTTGAAAAGTTAAATAACTTTGTAGTTGAAAACTTTTTTATTTTAATGTATCTCTATCTAATGAAAATTATGTGTGAATTTCCTCGTATTTGAAAATTGAATGTTTAAATAACTTCAGATGGAGAAATGACCAAAACAAAAGATGTAGATCGTAAAAGTTAAACATCTTTATGGTTGACATCTTTTCCTTTGAAATCATCTATTCAAGAAAAAAAAAAAAACACGTTTAAATTTTTGCACCTTTGAAATTCAAATCTTAATAAACAACCACAGATGAAAAAAAAAAAAAAAAACAAAGTTGTAGATATCGAAAAGTTGTAAAACTTTATATTTGAAATTTTTTCATTTACATTCATTTAAGGTTTCAAATACTCATTTTAAAACTATATGAAGACAAAAAGAAGAGGACAAAATCTCTCAAATGGAACGATGAGGTTGTCCTGGATTTAAAAAAAATCATTTTTAGCCGCCCGTAAAAATAGTTGATTTGTAGAGGTGTATGGTAGGTGCGGCTGGCCCGCCAATTGCTTTCAAAATCCATCACCAACCACTACTATAGATTATTTATGTAGTGTAGTGTAGCATGATCCTCTAATGATTCTTTTTATGGAACGGGCGGTTTAGTTTTGCTAAAAGCAGCTTAATTGCAGGAGTAGGCCAAACACTAAAACATTGCATATTTAGGCCGGCTTGAGTTTTTATATATTCTATGTTGCATAAGGCATAAAACAGGTTAACACTCTAGTGCAAGTGACCAATCATCCATTTTGTTTCCCTTGCAAAAAGTGCATATGACGACCATATACGTTGCACCTATTATATATTTGCACAAAGATAGACCAAGGGTCAGAATCAACACCACCACCACCGATCTAATATTAGTTGTGCCTCCTGATCGCCTGAAGCTTCACTCCATGTTTGAAGTTGAGCACAATTCCGTACTGAAATTCCAAAGGGGACTCCATGCTGGGAGAGTGCCGGAACACGTACTGCCGGTAGAGGTGGACTAGTGCAAGTTTGATCTCCTGAATGGAGAACCTCTGGCCGATGCAAATCCTGGGGCCGATTCCAAACGGGATGAACGCGTAGGGGTGCCGCTTCTTCTGCTCCTCACCGGCAGAGTCGAACCGCTCCGGCCGGAAGAGCTCTGGGTCAGGGAAGTTGACGGGGTCTTTCGCCAGAACCCCCGCTGCCATCCACACCCATGTACCCTGCACAAGAAGAAGTCGGAAACATTTCATCAGAAATCAGAATTCCTTCGTGAAATGAGAGAGCCATTGTTCTATGAACCGAATTGGCATTTGCACCTTGGGGAGGACATAGCCACCAATGTCCACCTTCTCAGAGGTCTCCCGCGCAACCAGCGGCGAGACCATGAAAAATCTCATCGATTCCTTCACCACCTGATCGATGTAGGGGAACTTGCTCTGAAGATCTTCCGCCGTGGGGACGCGGTCCGGTGGTCCGAACGCGTCTATCTCCCTCAGCAACTTCTCCTCCACTTGCGGGTGCTGCGCGACGAGGTAGACCACGGAGGACAGCGTGAACGCGGTCGTGGCCGACCCGGCGAGGAGGTGCTCGTAGGTGAGGGCGCTCAGGTAGTCCGGCGTGAGCAGCTTCCGTGCGGACGCGTCGCTCTCTCGCGCGGCGAGAACCACCGACAGGAAGTCCTTGTGCTGCTTCCGGGACGCGTCGCGCTCCCTCGCCGCCTCCGCCCTGTCAGCGACGATGCCGTCCATCATCCTGGAGAGCTCGCCGTTAACTCGCTGGATCTCCCGGTCGGCAGAGCCGGGGATCCTCAAGAGCAATTGCCGTAGCGGCTTCTGCAGCAACGGCACGAGCGTGCCGACGATGATGGACAGAGACCCCGACAGGTCCATCTTGAGTGACGTGGTAGAGTAGATGTGCATCTTTATGAACTCCGACGACTTGTGCGCCGCCACAGCTCTGCTGTGACGACTGTGTTCGTCTTCGTCTTCCCCACCGTGGTGGTGCTTCCTGGTAAGGCCGAAGTCCGCGTCAAACGCCGCCTGTCCGATCACGTCGGTGGTGAGGCTCAGCGCAAGCTTGTTGAAGGCGACCTCGCCGTCGCCGTCCACGTTCGTCGCCGCGCGCTCGATGTGCGACTGCATGCTCGGGATCAGCCCTGCCAGGTGCGATGGCTGGTAGATGGAGACAATGATGTTTCGCATCGCGGTCCACCTTGAATCCCTGACAGACACAACACAAGCACGCGCATTGATGCATTGCATTTGCACGCACGCAGTACTAGTACATGTTTTAGTTTATTTTGCACAGTTTCTCCTTAATTAAGTGATCTTTTTTCTTCTCTGCAACAGTATGAGAAAAAATTTCATTTTGAGTTCAGAGAATGAATGAATATGAGTATATGACCAAACAAATTTTCTTGCAGACATGCATGTTTTCCTTAATAACTTGTGACTGACGACGGCCAGAAGCAGAACCAAGCAGCTTGCTTGCTACCTTGTCGAGAAGAGGCCTTTGAGGTGGATCGGAGAATTGGCGATGGCTGAGGGTAAGCTCCGGTTTGGCATGCTCTTGAACTTCTTGATGCCTACCTCTTTGCAAAGCTCAGCGTTGGCCACGATGATCAACGGCTGCCTTCCCATGTGAAACCTGCTAGAGCATGCAGGCAGATCGAATGATCAAAAGGTGTTCGACTTTCACAGTTTGACGACCTGCCGAAAGAAAAAAAGAGATGCAGCAGCAGGAGCTAGCAGGAGGAGAAAAGAAGCATCACCTGAAGATGGGACCGTACTTTTTGGCGAGCACGGGGAAGACGTCCGGACCATGTTTCGCCAGCAGGTGGAGGTGTCCGATGAACGGCAGCGGCACAGGCCCCGGCACATGCCGCACCTTCCAGTACGGCTCGTACAGGTACGCAACCACCAGGAACCCGACGGCCATGGCCGCCAAGGTGAAGGTCCACTCCTCCATCGTCACACCCTGCAGAACCGCGCTTACCAACATCTTCGATCCTTCCGCCTTGTCTTCTCCGGCTGCTTCAGCTTTTTTTAGTCAAAAACAACACGGACTTCAGTATCTCAGACGCCCTTGGTATCACATCACATATATTTATACATAGTTACATACAGGTAAGTGCTATGTAGTACCAGTTAATTAGCCACCCGATAATCGCAGTCGCTGTCGGAGGTTTTAATTAGAAGATGCAGGTAATGGTAACTGGTAAGGACTAAGGAGTACGCTGTGGGTATATTATATGAAAAATTTTAAAAAAGGAAGATGACGCATATGTTTTGTCTCCGGCCCTTTGTCTGGGAACCGGAGCTTGATGTCGTATCTCCATGTCCATGCGGAACTCAGATTCGAGGACCTTAATTAGCTATTGCAATGTAAATATGTACTAATACAGTACTTGTTTTGCTTTCGATTGGCTCTTCTTAATTCAAGTGTTGTCATCCCATCAATCAGGGATATGCCTATTTAGTATTTAGATAGTAGTATCAGTGGAGAAATGGTCAGAACAGGGTGGAAACTGTGACATGGGTTATTATTGACTTATTGTGCATAACAACAACAACAACAACCCTAAAAACAAAGCAATAAAAACCGAGCCAATTGATGGTGGTTAGTCCCTAGCTAGTCCCTACTGGATTATATATATTATAGCACTGGTATATAAAAAATATGTATAGCACACATTGACAGATCGAAGAATCTCACCTTATGATAAGCGCCCTATTAGGTGCCTTGTTGGACCGATGCATGGTGCGAGCTGAAGGTATATCTATCAGTTCAGATATAGTAGATGCCATGGTATAGTCCACGGCTCCACGCGCTAGATGCCATTTCCTCCGCATTTGTCCGTATACTGCCGTTGACATCTAAAATGGATAATTTTGATTGTCAACAACTCCATCGCTCCCCAACTGTAGCATTCAGACATTGTAAAAAATGACATTAGCTTAGGAATAGATGTGGGGCCATCAACTAATAAGTTATATATAGTGTCCTGAAAAGTAGTACAATATATATAGATGCATGATGGCAACAAAGAAGGGTTCGTGGATATAATTATGGTGGATCCTAGACTAAAATCCACCTATGACGAACTTTGTACTACTGATTTTTGTGACATAGCAATTATATGGAAGATAAGATAGTATATAATACAGTGGAATAATAATAATAATAATAATAATATACTTATTATAAACCGTGTCATAATCTTGGTGCTGGTGGAATAATCGCCAATCAAATTTGAGGCTTAACATGGATCGCTGGATCAGTCATCTTTTCATTGGAATTTGGAAGGCCCATGATCGGATGGAGATTAAACTGTTCGGCAGAATTTATAAACTGGCTGATAAGCCAAAATACTAGTGCAACGGCTGATTTTCTGTAAAAAAAAAACTACTGTTAGATAAATAAACTGAAATAATTTTTCAGCTGAAGCGAACAGATCCGCCCGCACAACGTGGGCTTCCCATCACATGGAGTTGCGGACGTGGCCCAGCAGGCCCAAGTACAGTAATGCTTTGGCTCTGCTCTGCGGTACCGCGACGCGACGATTCGTTTTCTTCTCCGTTTCCATCATCCTCTCGCGAAGAAACAAAAGCGCGCGCGGAAGCTCAGGCGCTCGGCCATGGCTGCAAGGCTCTCCGTCGGGAGGGAGAAGTGGCTTGCTCACCGACACGGAGAGGGACCAGCTCAGCTGCTCACACCACACCAACTGGGGCAGCACGCAGCAGCCTGCTGTCCTCCTGTCTTCCAAGCAAGTGTAATTTCTAGTATTTTATTGCTTGAGCTGACTTTGTCCATTTACCAGCAGCTGACAGCTCTAGCGAGAATCCCAGCATTTAAATACGCTGTCCTGACGATGAGGCGCGGTCGTTTACATGGGAAAAGATGCTTCCCGCTATATGCCTCGTCGTTTATGACCGAATATACCTGCCGTTGGGCCGAGGGTTTGGACAAAACCCCATCTTTGTCCACGCCCAAATCCATCTCCCAGCCCATTTTGCACGCTCGCCAAATCTGCCCAAATCATTTCCCCATAGGCCCATATATAACTGGGCACCGCTGATGCTTATTAGAGTGTCTCCGCTCTCCACCCTGATCTGATCCTATATCATTGCATCTCCTATAAATTATTTTATGTAGTAGTACCTTAGAATTAATTCATTCAGGATTTAAGAAAACACTCTTGTAGTCGATTTTCTAAAACTTATCTCCTACTCCTATATTATTCCTTTAGGGATAGAGGAGAGAGGTGTCTCCTTTTATTTAGGAAAAATGATGTTTCTTTAGGAGCTCGATCTCTTTAGGGATTTAAGAAAATGTTGGTTAGATTAATTACCTAAAACTTGTCTCCTCTTTAGGGATAGAGGAGAAGGAGGTGTCTCCTTTATTTAGGAGAAATGGTGTTGCTTTTAGGAGACCTCTTAAAAATTATAGTTATAGGTATAGAAGATTTGTTGTAGTATCTCCATCTCCTGAAATGCTAAGCTTTAGGTATAGGAGATGCTCTTATTAGTTGGTAAAAAAAACTGATGTCTTTGGTTTGTTGGTCTTCCATTCACATGATAGTGGTGTTCATTAATTAGGCCTAGCTGCATGGTTAGCATCCCAACCAGAATTTATATTTTCTAAAGCATCCTAACCAAATTTATATTTTTCGTCCTCTCTTTTATATTGCATCATATCAGGAATCCCGTCCTACCTTTAATTTTATCTTTCCCACATCCTTTCACCTTCGCGGATGGACAAGCGTGTGTATTGATCCACACAATTGGATTCTTTTTCTCAAGTGCAAAAAGATTAGGAGTTAGGATAGGAAGTTGTTGTATACAGCAGTTATTTTTTATCTTGCCAAAAAATCTAGATTGGTGGGTTTTGGAAATTGTTGGAGATGCTCTTACACATAAGCTTCTAGCCATAGATCAGTGAGAGGATGAAACTACATATTAGTACCAGTAATTGGGTTATCATCTAAATCACCAAAACTGAGTATGATCATGTACATCAGCATATGATCCTTTACGGAAGTCTAGTTTACAAATTTGTAGTCAACAGAAAGTGTGTGATCTCTTGTTTTTTATATGTGCTTTTTATTAGGCCAATGTTGAAAGTGACTTCCGAAACATTGGTCAATTCGATGTATATTGTTTTAGGAAATTTTAATAAAAAAGTATTCCATTGTCAAAAAATGAGTTTTTTTCCCAGCATGACGACGATTGATATCATGAGTAGATAAATTTTCTAGTAATATAAAGGTTGGCAAGTTCAACTACTCGGAATCAATACAACTGAGATTCCTGGCCTAGTCGAGACAAGGTGAGATCACAATGTTTAATGGTTACGTAGATTGTTACTATTTATCTCTCTCCTTAAAAAAAGTTGGGGTAGGAGGCTCAAACTTTGTGTATTTTAATCAATATTTAGTCATTATAATATGGTTTTTACTCTATATAGGTTTCTGCGTAAATACTTTTGTACATAATATTTAATCCGTAGATCACCATTTAGGTCTTATTCGTTTTTACCCTAAACCAAGAGATTGGAGGAGATTAAAGAGGATTTTAACTTGTATGGGACGATTAAATTCACCTCAATCCCCTTTAACCCTCTAGGTTTGGGGTAGAACCAAACAAGACCTTAGTAGTAGGCACCTGGCGCCTCCAATGCCTCCTCCATCATCGGTATCTCTTGGTGCATCTGCTTTTCTAGCCATCCAATTTTTCTAGCTATTATATGTCTTGCAAGTTCAACGGACGACTAACAATATACACTTTTGTGTGTGCAAAGGTCACCTTTCTCGGAAGAAATACTATGTTACAAAATTTACGAAGACCACGGTATGAAGTTGAAAAACTGTTCTGACGACACGTATGACGACCTCTTTTTTAGCTTGATCTGAAATAACATTTGTTAATACATATACATGTCACACACAAGAGTACAAGTTGATCTACTAGACTAATATATTCAAGTGGGACTACACACCATGTGTAGTGATCCTGTTTGCCTACCTATAAAACCTCTAGATAGTCGACACAGCACCTAGGAGCACTACAGACTTCAATTCAGGGCCCGCAGCTTTGAGTGTAGCTAAATTCAAGGTCAAGGGCAACAAACTTCAATTGAAGGGGCAACAGTGGATCTCAAGGTACGTTGCACCAGTGCTCCTCTTTTGTTTCAAATATATAGTACTTGTTCAGAAAAAAAAAAAATTCGTATATGCTATTACTGAATTTGAATTGATATGAAACTATTTTAAAACACATTGTTTCAGTTAAAGAGGCACATCTATAAGTCATATCTAGGAGCCCAATAGGCAAGGGTCGCTCTATAAATCGTTTTAAAGATTCATTTGTCTTAAAAAGCTCACTTATATAAACCAGTTTATATAAGCGAGTCTCAAAGTCTCCCCATCTATACATATTGTTACGAAAAAGAAGAACTAACTTTTCCATGTGAAGTCTAATAAAGATAGTTTTTTATATCAAAACTATAAAACTCAATGTGATCTACAATTTTGCAGTTGATAATTTTTTTGAGATATCATTTAGAGTCTTGAACATTCATTTTTACGAAAGCTGCACATTGCAATTTGCGCCTTTGTCACTTTTCTAGTTCGACAAACAAACTTATTATATGAGTTCTATAATGCTTTTTTATTACATGACATGGCAAAATTTTATAGACGGTCGTTATCTTAGTGTTGCACGTCACATTGTTCATTTTCAACAAGAAATGGTCAACGTTTTGCAACTAGCACAATTCACAAATAAAAAATGTACGTAACTGCCAAAGGCCGGCCGGTTGATTCATCATTGAGTAATCGCTAGTACAATAAGCGCCAGCGGCTACGTACTACTACCGTTCTAGAGAGAGAATCTTTTTCCCATTAACTACTAGCGAGTTGTTGCGGCAATATATAATTATACTTTTTATTAGTACCAATCTAAGAAACATAGTTACGCTTATTATCACCATATGGTCTAAACCCTTGGACAAAATTTCCCCTATTAGAAACCCGTTTATTTGAGCTTGTACATTGTAATTAACTTTCGCTTGCATGATGTAACAGCGGGAATGCAAAATTATTCTACGGTAGCAACGTTAACGTTAGCCTCGAATACAAAGCTTCCGTGTAAGCTGCTAGAAGGGAGATGAGGGAGGCTGCGACATATTTTTGGCTCACAGGGCTTCTTGTTCGGTCAAATTTACTGGAAGCATGGCAAGGATGTGTAATTCATAATATAAATAATATACCCTATTTAGAGAATATAGTATATATGCTGCACTTCAATAATGTGCGCTATGCGGTTAAAAGTTTAAAACCTTGCATTGCTTCTTAATCCCCTTGATTTAATTTATGTCCAAGCTGGTAGCTTGCATTGGGCGGAGTATTCCATGGTCTGTCATATGACAGAGACTCACAGTTTACTCCGTCTAATTTCAATTGGAGAATAATGACACTTATGTTAATTAATTAAATCTTTGGTTTTAATTAATCGTGAGAATACATGAAGCAGATACCCAAATTTAATCCAAAACAATCCGTCCGCGCCTGCAATATGGTGTCTTCTTCCATGAACGTGGAGGCCGTCCTCCACATGAAGTCAGGCCTCGGAGAGAACAGCTACGCACAGAACTCATCGCTCCAGGTCACAAAAACACAAAATCTTCATATTTGAATTTGAATCACCATCCGTTGGTCCTATATCAGTATCGATCGATCAGGACGCTAATATCTATGTTCATTGTTGTATGTTGTTTAATTCAACAGAAGAAAAGCACGGACACCTTGAAAAGCCTAGTGATCGACTCAGCAACACGAGTGTACGAGGCACTCAGCAGGCCGGAGAGCTTCACCGTAGCCGATCTCGGCTGCGCCTCCGGGCCCAACGCGCTCGGCATGGTGGAGGAAATCATCAGGAGCATCGGCGAGGTCTGCCGCGGCTGCGGGTCGCCGCCGCCCGAGTTCTCTGTGCTCCTCAACGATCTCGCCTCCAACGACTTCAACACCGTCTTCTCCAGCGTGCCAGAGGTCGCCGGCAAGCTCAAGGCCGACGCTAACGCCGCCGTGTTCGTGGCCGGAGTCCCCGGGTCCTTCTACGGGAGGCTCTTCCTTTGCCGGAGCGTGCACTTGGTCTGCTCTTTCAATAGCCTGCACTGGCTTTCTCAGGTTCCTGAAGGTCTTCTTGACGAGACCAACAAGCCAGTGAACAAGGGGAAGATGGTCATATCAAGCACGAGCCCTGCCGCCGTGCCGGCGGCCTACCTGCGGCAGTTCCAGAAAGACTTCAACCTGTTCCTCAGGTCGCGCGCCGCCGAGGTCGTCGCCGGCGGCCGCATGGTTCTGTCAATGCTATGCCGGGAAGCCGAGGACTACACCGATGTGAAGATGACACTGCTTTGGGATCTTCTATCCGAGGCACTTGCCGCGCTGGTATCGCAGGGACTGCTCGAGCAGGAGGTCGTGGACGCCTATGACGAGCCGTTCTACGCGCCGAGCGCACAGGAGATCGAGGAGGAGGTGAGCAAGGAAGGCTCCTTCAGCCTGGAATACGCGCGCACTTTCGAAGCCAACATGAACAGCGGCGACGCGGAGAGAGACGGCAGGATAGTTTCCATGGCGATCAGGGCCATCCAGGAGTCCATGCTCACCCACCACTTCGGGGCTGGCATCATTGACGCGCTGTTCCATAAGTACACGGAACTGGTCACCGAGTACATGGAGAAGGGAGGAGAGGTCAAGAGCGTCAAGATCGCGGCCGTCCTGGTCAGGATCTAATTGTGCAGTTACTAGTAGAACCATTAATTCTTATTTCTCGCAACACTAGCTGTGTTGTGCTCCTAGTCATCGGCCTCGAACACAAAATGCTGTTCTAAAATACCATGCCATTTCACTCACTACTACACAAAGCTCATCGTCGTCAGCCTTCACCATCGGTTTCCACCAGCGTTTGTGAAAGTAAGCGGTGATAACCAAGATTATCACTGTCAATTCAAAAACAGCGGCGATGATATCTCAAATCACCACTAGTTTGGCATACATCAATACGGCACTGCTGATCTGTTTGTTATCACCACTCTGGCGTGCAATCCGGTGGTGATGTATAGGGCTCAGCAGCTCTGCTGCGGCGGCGTACAATCTGGCAGTGATGACGGATGGCTAACCACCAATAGTGTGACATCCGGAGGAGACTAAGGTCGAATGACCACCGGTGTGGCATACAATCCGGTGGTGGTAAAGGGCTCACCACTTCTAATAATAAGGTGATGAATGTCTTGATCATCACCAACAATTTAGTGTATTACCGATGGTTTATTCAGGACATGATGATAATGTGTTTTAGAATATTAATTTAAATGTAAGAAAATTAAAAGGATCATTAATACAATAACATCATTCACAACCTCCATAATTAATGCATCAAAATATAATATGGTTTTGAATCACGACTCATGAGTTGTCCGTACATCAAATCTGATCACAATGTTCTCTCAAAAACATGAGACTGAGAGATATAAGTTTGAGAATAAGGCAAATCCAAGCGAAACCCAGATGTAGTGAGCTAACACACAAATATACATGAGCTGCAATTACCTGGCGAACCAGATGAATCCGAGCTACTTTTTTATTAGATATATAACATAATGGTCTCCATCCGGATTCATGACTTGGTAAACAATCTATTCTTGACGAACACAGATCGATATCTCTATAGCAATCAGGCTCAACACAGAGTGAAATAAACAAAATAAAAGGTAAACTTGTTTAGTGTGTTTATGAAGGGTTGGATATGTTCTCTTCTCTCCTTTTCGAGTCAAGAATGCATTTCTCTATGTTACCTTTTGTCCCGGCTTCAGTAATATCTTCATTTTCCTGTATATTATTGCATCCCTAAAACCTTGTCTAACACATCTTTAGTTACTCTGGGATGGAAGACACGATGATGAGTGGAAACGGGATCTCAAGAAATACATGTTAATAATTTGCCTCGCCAGTTGCGTGGAGACAGATCGAATCTGACGTTAAATACTCACTCCCTACATAACATAGAGTTAGCATATATTTAGCGTGCATCTCAAGAAGTTAGCACGAGCAGCTCGAGATCCCAAGGTAATTAACCATGCGTACGTGCACACATACAGTATACTAGAAGTATTCAGATGGCGAAACCTCGGCCAGCTGGAAGAAAATTGTAATTTAAACGATCTCGATGATCGAAGCATCATCAAAAATTAGGAAATTTTTTTTACTCCCATCATGAACCGAATCCTTAAGCTTGGATTTCCTATATAAGCACGGTGTTGCCCTCTCCCTTCCTTGGCCGACATCTAACAGCGACGTATCGATTTTGGTTTATTTTACACCAAACAACAGAGACCCTAGACGAAGTAGCTAGCTCCAGAGTAGTGAGTAGTAGACGGAGGAGATGTCGTTGCCGTCGTCTCTGCTCGCAGTGGTCCTAGTAGTGCTTCTCCTCGTCTCGTCCCCGAATTCTTCGCAAGGCGCCGAGGGTTTCCCGCAAGGTAATAAACTCATCGTAGGTGTGCTACGTTCTGTTCGTTTATCTTATAAGCTGAACTTATCATTTTTTTGAACAATATTTTTCTCTTACAGCAAATCAGTCAACTCATCTTATCAGCCGACTTATATGATCAGCTAAATAGCCTGAGTCAGACTACCTGCTTGCGGGCATGCAGCATGCATGTGCTCTCAATCGATCTCTACGTAGATTCCTCGCGTTATTATTCTGACGTGTTCCTGTACATATATAAACGCTCATGCATCAATGATCTGCTGGTTTAATTTGTGTGCAGTTGGGGGAGGTAGCTGCACCTGTCAGCTGCAGTACGGCGGCCGGAGACTCCTGACGACCTACCTGCGTTCGGCACCGCCGCCTCCGTCTCCGGCTGGTACACCTCCGAAGAGCCCTCACCCAACCTACGACAACCGCTCGCCGCCAACTCCGCCTCGGCCGGACGCGTGACGACCAAGAGTATCATCTATAGCAGGCATCACCACACAGTGTCATCGACGATACATGTCTGCAATTATATAATAAGGCGGGTTAGCTACTTTTTAGCTAGCTAGCTTAGTGTGTGTCCATGGTAACTTTTTTTTAAGGTTATGCCAACTTTGTATGTTGCGTGCATGCGTGTCATGCGGAAGTCCGGATCGAAAGTGCATTCAAGATAATTATATATTTACTCGGTTTAATGGTCTTGAAACGTATTTAATAAAAGCTTTCTTTATAAACAAATTGCGTGCCACGTATAGTGTAGTACATGTTTCATTGTGACTGACTGTGTGTATTGTAGTCATTTCCTAAATATAATTTATTTGCCTACCCTAGTGTCACTAGTATGTCTATCATATCGCCACAGAGGTGGTTATTGCAATCTCAATTTTTGTAGGTTTGGTCTTGGAGGTACGACACTATGATGTTGTATCTTGCCATGCTCTGCAAAAGTCCTAGCTCCGCCACTAAAGGTTTCTTTGTCCTTCATCGCTCACAAGTGTGTAATGGGCCGAAGAACCCAATCTCTGTCATGCCTATACGAGCTACAATAACATATCAAAGCATGGTATGAAGCCTGATTCAAGAACGAACTGAAATACAGAGTGTTTCACTGGTCACTCATTCTCTCTCATGTCCATATATACAACTTAAGTGTGTTCAAGTATGGTGTGAAGACCGATCCTAAAACGAAACCAAAACACATGATAATAAATCTCTAAAACATCTCTTACCTATATGATGAGGTAGAGTAACACACGCGTGTTCTAGCAAGCACAGTGTGGAGTTCAATTATTCACAAACGAATTGAAAGCATAGTGTGTGGAGTTTAATTATTCACAAATGAATTGAAATGCATTACGTGATTGCTAGGAAAATCTCTTAGTCACAAGTCGTCCAAGGAACCACGCAAAATGCCCGTTACATGCGCGCACGCACGCACAGATATCGGGATATGTGCCTACTATATAAAATTATAAAAAGTAGTAGTAGTTGGTATCAACTGGCATGATGTCAAAGTTAAACCCCGGCGATCTATCAACCCATAGTGTGTGGTTGACTAACGATATACTGTACTAGTAATAGTTGACTACTTCTACACTTGAGTGTTGTGTCCAGCTGGTGGGGCGCTTGCTTGCCGCGTGGCAACAGGTCGAATCTTTTTTTTTTTTTTTGCGTCTGCAACAGGTCGAATCTTACTCGCTCATAAATCAAGTACACGTACGCCAGGTGTATGTCTGCGCGCTGCACGTACACGTCCGCCAATCTCGACGAATCGCACGCAGATGCTCGCTCGAGATCCTAGATCGATCACATGCATGCATGCGCGCGTACGTGGCGGCGAAACCTTGGCCAGAAATCAGAATGGATGAGTTCTGTCGTCAGGCTAGCTAGCTAGCTGCAGAAGTCTACGTATCGCCGTATCGTATCGGTGATCGTCGCCATTAACTGTACGTTCACGTACGGAGCCAACCGAGATGTTCGCTAATTGCAAAAGTCTACGAATAATTAAGGTAATGACTACTTTCCAGCCGGCCGTATTTCTGTCCGGTTGCACGGACGGAACCGTCCCCACGCCACCTCCCTGCCACCCGGCCATCCCACGCGCGACGCAGGCGCCCTGCCAAACGTGGCCCAGTAGTCATAGAGATAGGGGAGAGGCCCTGTTCAAAACATTGGGACTCGCGCTTTTCTCTCTCTCCCGACTTCCCTCTCCTAAATCCGCTTCGTATCCTCTCCCCCACCGCGCTCCCCGGGCGTTTCGCCGGTGATTGGGAGTTTCTCCACCGGCGACCAGAGGCCCCGGTGTCCACCGGTAAGTTGGATCCGCACCGCCGTTTCCACCTGACGCGATTCGATTTGTATTTCCTCCCATCTAACTCGAAGCTCTTCCAGATTTTAGGGGGAGCACAGAGGTCGCTGCCGAGCGACGAGATCCACTCCGCCGAGCACCGAAGCGCTGCGCGCCGTCGGCGGGCACGCACGACGTCACGGGCAGGCGCGCGTTCGATTCGATCGCGGGCGCCTCTCAAGGAAGTCTCCACCGGTTCGGGACGCCTGCTCCCCACCAAGCCTGTATACGGCGCCTGCCTGGGTTCGTCACCGGATTCCTCTCCCCCCCACAAGCCCCTCGCGCCCTGCCCCCTCGAGAAGCTGCCCGGACCAGCCAGCTGCTGCTTCCCGACGCGGCATCGCACACTCGCGAGCCTCGTACGGCTCTCCTCTTCGCGCTCCACTCGCTAGTCCGGCCTACTCACGCTGCCGCTCGAGAAGCTGTCCGAGCACTTCGACGACGAACGGCAGACGGGGTTGCATTCTAGGAAGGCCAAGGCCAGGCCCCTCGCTGCTCATCGGCTTCTGGTAGGATCCATAGCGGTGATCCCAGCTATGTGGGATTTCCCTTTTTTTTTTGTGTGATTCAGGTGAGGCCTGTACTGATTTCGATGAGTTTCAGTTGCAGGCATTCTCGGGGCACGAGTCGCACTGCTGCTGCCTCCCCACCATTGTCTCCCCCTCAATTACCAGGTGTGCCTTTTGCCTATTTTGCTTCATGCGTATATATACAGGTTTGGATCATCTCCTTTTTTTCAGTTACAAAGCCCGCACTAAAATCCCAAGGGGGTGCAGTGTTTATGTCTGTATTAGATAGTTGTGGCTAGGCCAGGTGGACATGCAGGTGCAGTGCACATCCTTTTTGAATCGCTTATCTCAAGCTGCATGGAACCCCAGCCAAGATAATTTCTGTAACCAAAGCCATCTTGCACGTAAATACTAGCCAAGGTTTTGGAGATTGGAAATTCCTACCCCTGCCAGTTCAAAGTGGGAAAACAAGCTGTCTCCCATGATTATATTGGCCCATTTTTTCTGCATCTAATTTGTGTATAGGCAGCTATTTTTTTGTTGGTGGAAGTGCAAGACGATCTCAGGTGGCTGTTGTTTCCTTTTCTTCTATTTTTTATTTTTCTCAAAATGACCAACGCACCCCCCTGCGTGCCTTTTTCTATAGTGCTTCTGCTTTCAACTGATTTTGAGTCAGATTACCTAATATGCTTAACTACTGTATTTTAAATTCCCCTTGTTTTTGTGTGATTCCGATTTTGATGAGTTTTCACTTTTTGCAGGGCATTCTCGGGGGGCACCAGTCGCACTGCTGCCCCTGCGCACCTGACTATTGCTCACGGTTGCTGGTGACGCTCCCATATCACACCCTGCAACTGCCAGGTGTGCGCCTTCGCTGGTGTGTGGCCTACTGCAGCTTCCCAACACCTGACAGGTTTGGATCCACAAATCTCAATCCTCATCCTATACAAAATACGCCGCCTAGTCACGCAAGGGGAGTGTTGTGGTAGGTCAGGCGGACATGCAGGTGCAGCACACATTTTTATTCGTTTCGGGGCATGATGATTATGTTTTTGTTCATGTTCCTATGTGACCCTAGTCAATGCCCTTTTCGGAAATGCATATTTGCTTCCTCACATAGTTCCCAAATTATTAGAGAGCATCATCTAATAGGAACTGACATTTTTAGAGAGCACCAGATCACACATTCCCAAATTACCAATAACTTGCCTAATTATTTGTATCAAGTTGCTTACCCGATCACAAACAATTTGCCTTTATCCAACCAAGGCAGTTGCTGAGTTGAGCACCATAATATGAGCAGATAGGAGTAATGTATTCATTAACTGATTTTTTTTCCAGTGCCATTCAGTGCTTTCATGTTCTCTGACAAGCGACAAGTACTCATGTTAATAGAACATACTTCCTTTACATTTTTAACTTTTTTCTTTTTTGCATATGCTTTTTTTTTTTTTTTGGTGCCTGTGTTGTTGAGCGTTTTTCAATTAACTTTTTCTTGAGCGGACTAATGGTTACCGGGGGGGTGCATTCCATGGAGACTTTCGCAGTAGCATCTCCTTCACTGATAGGGACCCCAACATTTTTTTCCTGAGATTTTTTTGCACTAAGAGCAACAAACAGGGACCATCTTTTTTTTAGATCAATGTTTTGGAGGGCCCTTAGCTTAGGAATGAATGGGTCTTTCTGAACTTTGTCATTTGCAGCAGCAATCTCTAAAGTTTTGGTTTAGGTTCTGAGCTTTGTTAATTAGTTTGCAAGTAATTTTTCTTTATTTCTCGGTTTTCAATGCATGAATGTTGATAGTTTACTAATAACTTGCCTAACCAATGTTATTAATTTGCTTACCTGATTACTATTAAATTGCCTAACTAATGGCAACATTCAATTTTCCATTTTTTTTTTTTGCTTTTTTTTGCTGTTGCTTTTCTCTGTGTTTCGCCTTCTAGGTCAACAACAGCTTTAAAATGTCCCTTCAAGCTGATTTGATGGAGTACATGTTTTTCAGCTTTTTATTAATTTGCAAGTGCAGTCCCTATGCTGATTATTAGACACATACAAGTTATAAATTCAGTTTATTTATATTTTTCAATTGTAAATTATGTGGTACTGATTTGTTAAAGTTTTGATAGCAAAGGGACACCTATTTTGTTAGGACCTTGAAGCTTGGGATACGAGGGGGGTTTAGCAGCTTGGCTGTTATGTTATTGATAGCATTAATATAGGATAATCTGTAGCGTATTACAGGGTACACCGGCTAAACAAAGTTACATTGAGCTGTAGATTTTGTCTTGGATGGAATCATGCAATTCCCTTCGACTATTGTCCCTCGCTGCTGCGTGTCAAAATAGGAACTGACCTTTTTTTAGTAATAACTTGCCTAACTAATGGTATTAATTTGCTTACCTGGTTACTAATAAATTGCCTAACTAATGGCAACATTCTATTTTTTACATATTTCTTGCCTTTTGCTGTATTTCTACGAGACAATGGCTCGTGGAAAGAGGGGTGCTTTGCTGGTGGTTCTACCAGTGGGGCACATGTATGCTGAAGCATCCCTTTTTCCCCAAATGCATGCAATGTTTTTTGTATCATTTGTTTTTACATTTTTTTCCTTTTTTTCTTGTTTCCAGATTGCAAGGACTAAGGCAACTCCTGCAAGGCTATTTAAATTGCACAAGTCAATGTCGAGGGCAGCCAGCGCAAGCTCGTCAAGGATGCTTTGGTTTTCGGTGGTTTGCTGGAGATAAGGAGTGGTCGGCTACCAATAGCCATAAGCAAGTGGCTGGTCAATCATTTGGTTGCTGAAACAGAAGAGATCTACATTCCTGGGAGGGGGAAGATAAAAGTTGATGCACCTTCTGTTAATAGGACGTTAGGTTTGCCTATGGGCAAGCACAATGTCAAATATGAGTTCGATGGCAGCGCAATTAATTTCATCAATAGTGAGTGCAACTTTGAGAATGGAAGGTCTCCTACGATTACATCAATCAAAGAAAGGTGTGAACAAAATAAGGAGAACAACGATGACTATTTGAGGTGTTGGCTTATGGTCGCTATCTCAACATTCCTAACTGGAAGCATGTCCTCGTGCATCAGCCCAAAGTGCTATCCCTCATTGGTTGATCTAACAAAAGTCAAGGAACTGAACTGGTGTCAATTTGTTATGGACACGCTCAAATGTTCTGTTGGAAAGATGGACAAAAAGGATGCTGTTTTAGGTCATCAATACTTTCTTACCGTGAGTCGTTTTTGTTCTCTCAATCTACTTTTTTTTTGCTTGCACTGCATTCTTCATTTTTGAACATGCTTTTTTTTTCGTGCTTATGCTCTCTATATTTATGCCTTTTTTTCAGATACGGTACCTAGACTCATTGGAGTTGCACACAGTTCAAGTTCCTCAAAAACAACCCAGAGTTGCAGCATGGAATATGCAACTCATCAACAAAGTCATAAAAATGGATACCAACATTAATGGCACATTTGGGAAGCTCAGGGTATGACTTCTTTTTGTTTCTTTCAGTTCCTTTCTTCCTTTTTTCCTGTATAAAACTGCAGTTGCAAAGTTAGGCAAATATTTTTCTTTTTTTATCTTCTTTTTGTCTTACTTCTTGCTATGTTTTTGCCGACTAAAGAAACAAGATTGTTCAAGAAATGAGTCTTCTTTACTAGGGGATTTCAGTGACATAGATAATTTCATCTCACACAGGGGCATCCACGAACATGTCTTTAAAGGTATGTTAAAAATCAGAAACATATTCCACACTAGTATTATTTTTGTGGCACAATCGCAGTATTTTTTCTGCACCTCAGTAAACTCATCTTGCCTAACACTTTTTGTAATATTTTCAATTACAGAAGAAGAGGAAATTATCTGAAATTGTCAAGAAAGCTTGTGTTCATCTCACAGAAGTCATGGGAACATTTATCAGTGAGGTATCTGCAATTAGTGATGGTTCCGAGGATGAAGAAGAGCATCCAAGATGCAGGAGATCCACAAGGAGAAGACGAACTAGTAGTCAGCAACAGGCTGTTGATGAAGAACAAGAGATTGAGGAGGACGACAAGGATTTTGTAGAGGATCATGAGGAGGAGGAAGAAGAAGCGGAGCTACAGGACGAGGATGACACCGATGATGAAGTGCTGGAGAAGGAGTATGAGGAGATGGATGAAGAAACGGAGGCAGAGGACGAGGAAGCGAGGGAGGCGGAGGAGGCAGAGATTAAAGTGGATGATGCACTGTCAATGTCGATCCAGCAGCTTCTGAATCAAAGAAAGATGACCATACACAGTTACCAAATGAAGTCGAAGAGCCTATACCACTAGCAGTTATTCCTTCCCCCCACTCAATAAAGGAAAGGCTAAGGTAAATTACATATTGTATTTTGTTGCATTTTCCATTGATTTTTGTCTTTTTTTACAGAGAATATGTACCTCTGTTCCCCACCATACACACACACAAAAAGGTGAAACACGATGGTTGATCTATTTTTTTGCCAACTTTTTTTTCTACTGCAGGAAACGTGGAGTGTGCAGCAGGCCTAGATGAGCCCCTAAACATGCATTGTTTCATGGTGCATGTTCTATGTGTAGACTAGCAGTAGACTAACCTGTCCAAAAACATGGTGCATGTAATTTTTGGTTAAGCAATATAATATCACTAGTCGAGCAAGTTATTATCAATCTAGTAGTGTGTTGTTAAGCAATTTAATATCACTAGTCGAGCAATATCTTTGCAACGGCTTTCCAAACACCTTTTTTTGTGGGAACTGAATAGCTTTTTCTGTTTGCAGGTGGTCTGTACTGATGCTTGTTTTTCAGTATTATTTTCCTCTCTTTTTTACTCCTGATTTTAGAGCAAATAGTTCTAGATTTTTGAACCAATAAAAGCTATATACTTTCTGGTTTATAATACTGTGTGTGAGTAGCTTCTTTTTTTCTGCCCTTTTGTATTTTTTTGATTTTTCTATAACAACCAGTGGATCTGATAAGGAATTTCATGTTATAGTCAGATAACAATACTAATACTTTTTATTTTTTGTTTCTTATTTTCTGTTTTTTTACATTTTTTCCAAGGCTGCCTCGCACTAATGTGGTGGATAATAAGAGTGAAAAAGCAGAAGATCACAGCAATTGGGATTTCAGTGGCCCACCCATGGACCTTATGAGCTTCATTGATTTCCCAACACCTCATGAACGGTCAGCATCAAAGTCAAGTGCACTTAGCTCACAAAGGATTGATGGAAAGTCCGATTATGATACTTTTTGGGAGACCTGGACTGGTGATGAATTTCAGCAAATTGATGATGCTGTCAATGAAGTCATTGCAAAGAAGTTGGTTTCTAGCAATGCAGCAAAGGATGACCTAGGAAGTGCAGCAAGGCAACCTTCAAGCAGCGCAGCAAAGGGACCTTCAAGTAGTGCAGCAAAGGGATATTCAAGCAGCGCAGCAAAGGGACCTTCGAGCAATGCAGCAAAGGAAGCCCTAGGAAGTGCAGCAAGGCAACCTTCAAGCAGCGCAGCAAAGGAACCCCCGAGAATTGCAGCAAAGGATCCACCGGGCAGTGCAACAAAGGAACCACCGGGCAGTGCAGCAAAGGACCCTTCGAACAGTGCAGCAAAGGAACACCCAGTACCTGTTGGCACTCCTATTCAAAATGTACAAAGGTACTCAACAAGTGATGGAATGACAACAGCAGCAGCAACCTGTGTTGTACAATCTGCTCCAAGTACATCCCGCACAGCTTCATATCAACCTGCTCCCAGAAGGCTAGTGCGCCCAGGGCCTGCATTGGTATCGCCTTATGTTGATTATGGCAAAAAGGAATTGAGGTGCAGCAAGATCGCGAACCGTGCATACAATGTGGTCTGTTCAGCCTCTAGAAGGGGAACCAGGAGTTCGAGTCAAAGCTCAAGCCAAGCAGAGTATGTGCCTGTGCTTTTTTCTTGCTAGGCAGCTTTTGTTCTCCTGCTCCATGTGTTTTATCCCCCTGTGTTTTTTAACTTTTTTTAATTAATGTTGTGCAGTGACAAAATCATCATCAGCTACCCAGATTACTACGTTAGTTTGAGGCATTTAGCTGATTCAGTTAAACCGGGTGGGAAATTAGTAAATACAGTTGCTGAAATTGGTATTTATGCATTAAATGAGACCAAGGGCAAGACATCTGTCAAACAAATTCTGCCATTGAGAATTGCTGTAAGAATCCCCACTTTCCGCGCTTTTTTTCACTCACTTTTTGTACTGTTTTTTCTTTTTTATTTAATTACTAAATACATGCATTTCCTTTTTGCAGTCTTATCTACAAGATGGGATTTTGGATAACAGAGAGGTTATTACTGCTTTTCAAAGAAGCCCCTGCCACCTAGACCGATTTCAATTGGTAACTTTTTTGTTCACTAATCCTTTTTTCCCCTACAAATAGATAATTTTGTACAATATTAACTATGCTATAATACTGATTAGCTCTAGATATTATATTGCTTAGGGGGGTAGATAGTGATCAGTTCGGTTTGCTATATGTATATGTCATACTGATCAGAACTGCTTTTGCTGCAACAAGCGTTGCCTGCTGCTGCAGCAAGCCTGCCTAGATCCTCCATTCTTCTGTAGTAGAAAAATAAGCAGCACTAACTGTTGTATAAACCAAGGGGTGGAGGTGCGCGGTGGGACTGTGGGTTGAAAGTGGACACAAACTCTATACTTGTTTTTTAGAATCCATAAATTGTCTATTTAAGAAAACTTTGTTGCCTCATGAATGATACTAAAATTTCCTAAGAAAATGCAATCCACTACAGCATTACCATATTTTGCCTTATGTGAGTTTCTGATTTTCTAAGCATATATAGAAAAAGTGGATGTCATATATTATTGTGCTATAGTACACTGAGTTCTTTTTTGTTTGCATTTTTTCCCCGCAGATCATGTTCCCTGTACTTCAAAATATCCCATCAATACGGCTTGATGGAACAGTAGGGCACTACTTTCTTCTAGTTTTGAATCTAAGGGAACAAAGGTTTGAAGTTCTTGATTCTATGAGGTCCCTCGCTGACAATAACTTGAAGACTTGCTGCAACAATCTGATCACTTCAATTAAGGGACTTTGGCATATCCATTATCCAAATTCTAAGAAGAAGATCGACAACTATGAACTGATTGATATTCAGGTTCCATCCCAGTCAAACAAGTATGTCAATGGTTCAGCATGCATATTATTTTCATATGCGAAGTTTTTTCATCTCCATCCTCATATTTGTGTTTTTGCCTTTTTTTCTTGCAGCCATGACTGTGGGTTTCATATGTTAATGCACTGTGAACATTGGAATGGTAATAACCTGCCATTTTTTGAGGAAAAAGATATGCCAATCATACGCAAGATCCCGACATACAAATGGCTCGGCCTTCGGAAAAACAACATTGCATGGAAATGCGTTATGAACATTTGCTAGGTATGTATGTCTTTTTAATCTTTTTTTATCAATTGCCTTCTCTTCACTTGCTAGGTATCCTGACATACAAGGTTGCATACATAAATATATATATAGGAAATGTAAAGAGTTTACAATAACTCAATATAACTTCTAGTAAAAAGTACTATGCTGCAAAGTAGTACTAATCTCCAGCTTTTCAGAATACATCAGTTTGGGAGCCCAGCTACGTTCATGCCTTCTTAAAATAACAAAACAACTAAAATCAACTGAACAGTTGCAGCTCCTTTTGCACAAGTTCAGTTCTACTTTTTTGTGCAGGCACGTGGCGGCATTATGGCTTGTCAACCCACAAACACTGCACTTGTTCTTCCTTTTCACCACATTCTCCTTGCCCTTTTTATGCCTCTTTTCTCTCTTTCGTCCTTTTGTTTTAGATTTTGGTGGGTTCCTTAGATTCTCCTCCGTTGTAGCATCAGTTGGTTCATTGAAAAGACGAGCTACAACACTTGATTCACCTGCAAATTATATGCATATAAGATTCTACAACTTTGCAGCAACAGGCAACTTGCAGTAGTATCCCAATGAAAACTCAGTCTCAGTTTTTACCTGTAGGGGTAGGTGCATGATTACTAATATCTTGATGAGTAGATGCCGCTGCAGGCATCATCACCTTCTCCTGTTGTTTCTTCTTCTTAATTTCAAGAAGCTCAGAGCGCATCATCTTAATATGTTTTTGTACAACAGCATGATTTTCATCTGAAATTGAGCCCTCAATACTCAACTCTACAAACGCACTACATATGTTAGCGTACCTCATTGTTTTTTTGCTGCTTATTGGCATACCACGGGCAACAAAATCAGCTGGCATATGATTACTGCTATTAGGATCCACATCACTTGTCACAGCTTGTTGTGTCCATCTTTTAAGTATGTACCGTTCAGGGATAGTTTTGATACCCAGCCTTGTCATAATCTTCATAATGTGGCAGCAAAGCATTCCATCCCTATCAATTTTGTTGCATTCACATATGTAGCTTTCATGTTCTTCAATTGCAGTGACTAGATATGTCCTCTTTCCATAGCCATAAACAGATTTGTTATTAGGCACAAGCCAAAACTGGTGTTTCCCTTCAGGCTTCACATCATATTCAGCTGTCTTTTCAAATTCCTTTGAGAATCTATAGAATAGGTTCTTAGTGTACACAGTAGCTGCATGTTTCTCTATGGGATACCTAGACCATCTCCTCCTTTCTTTTTTTTCATCGTCCTAAAGTCCCGCCCATCTTGAGCAACAAGGCATTTGTCCTGAATTTTTCGGTATTGCTCCACAAAGTGTAGGATAGACATGTTGGGGTTTACATACTTCTTCAGAAGTGCATTGAAGCCCTCACTTCTCCGAGTTGATTGCAAGAAAGGGAAGAAGCAAATAATATAATAAGCTGGGATAAAACACTGCCTGAGATCATACAGATGCTTAAAATGCTCATCATCATGTAGGCTATGCTTGCTTATCATTTCACACCATTTTGTCTCAAACTCCTCCGGAGTCACTGTGTGGTTAACACATTCTGTGAAATCTTCATCTAGATCTGGATTTGCAGCAAGGCAGGGCCCTATTGTGCCTGAGAATTTGTCCATTATGTGCCAGCGGCAATTTCTATGAGTTGCATCTGGGAACACAATTGCAATAGCACTTCTCATAGCAGCATCTTGATCCGTTACGATGTTCAACGGCGCCCTGCCTCCCATGGCTTCCAAAAATGTCTCAAACAACCATTTGTAGCTAGGTGTCTTCTCATCCCTTAGGAAGGCACACCCTAGCTGGAATGTCTGCCCATGCCTATTGATGCCAATAAATGGGGCAAATGGCATGTCATACATATTCGTCATATAAGTTGCATCAAACGAGACACAGTCATGGTACGACTCGATATAAGCATGCCTCGATGCACTATCAACCCAGAACAAGCTTTCAACTCTATGTTCTTCGTCCAGTCTGAATTTGTAGAAGAAATAAGGATCTGCTTCCCTCAGCCCCCTAAAGTGATCTAATGTTTGTTGCATGTCCTTGAACTTCTCTGTTTTCCGGATTGTGGAGCGGAAGTTGCTAACATCCTTAGCTACATACGGGGTAAGCTGTGCCGAGCCATAGAACTCGGACAAAAGTTGCATTATGCGCCCTGTGGATAAGTTGCAGCCATGAAGCAACCTAATGAAGTCTTTTTCCTCCATAGGGATGCCTTTGTGAGACCTTAGGAACTTCTTCAATGAAGGTTTCAAAATAAGTTCATGATTATGATCTGGAATGAAGTCAATCACCCTCCACCTTGAACCTGTTAGCTTCACAACCATTCTTGCTTTACAATTTGTGAATTGCATATTCTCTCTTTTTCTCTTCTTTCCACCATCAAGTTTTTTCCTCTTCTCAGCATCTTCATCATCTTTGCCTGTCTCTTCTTCTGTATTTTCCTCATCACTAGAATCACCATTCTCAGCCCCATCAGCAGCGCCCTCAATTGCCTTCTCACCCTTCTTTTTCCTACCACACCCTTCCTTGTTACAAACATACTGAACTTTGAAGATTTCCCTTGTCACAAGAGTTTCTACGAGTGGTTCCTGCATGCGGATGGAGAAACCTACCCTCTTAGCATATGCATTGTAATACTCCCTAGCTTCCTCTCTAGTATTAAATGTTTGCCCATTGAAAGGTGTCTGAGGTGTGGATATGACTTCTTCACCAACTTCATCAGCTGTATTATGCTCTATACTAACACCAACAGCTAGTTGCTCATCACCATTAGTGCTTTCGGGGAACATCCTGTAATCTTGCCTCTTCAAGTGATAGCCTGATTTCGAGAGAGACAGTAGGCAGATCCTGTTGGTTGGGTAGCTGAGTACAATACAGCCGTTCACATTCATCTGTCGGATCTTGAAACATTGCAGCTAGGGAGTCTTAGCCATCCTCTGTTGGAGGGAGATTCAAGTCCATACTGCTTGCTGCCTACAATATGCGAAAAAAGATAATGTGTTTAGCAGTAACATAGGCATCTATGTTTTCTAAGCAATATAGGCACCAGCAACATCAATATTTTTGGGCTACATAAACATTTAGATTTAAGCAATAATGCTACTACTACGAAACAACAATGTCTTCTCACATAGGCAACATTTTGTTTTTTTTTAAATTTTGTATATATATGCATCTGACATGTTATGGTTTTTTTTCTTGTTCAAACATGCAGGTCATGTATGGGGAAAGCAACAAAAAAAAGGCAAAACAGTAAAGGTACTGCTTTTTTACTTTTTCTGAATTTATTTCTTTTTTGCCTAATTTATGTGAACATGTATAAGTAGTTAAGTCAATGTGTACATGCAGTACCTAAAACCTAACATTTTTGGGGGCAGCAAGCAATTATGTTTTTTGGCAACCTAATCACAATAGGTACTACTTTTTTTTGGGTTGGGGGGATGAAGCAAACATTGACTACTGAATCAGTGTCCAATGAAGCAATAATATTAAGTAGTTCGAGGCAATTATGTGTTCTCAAATAGGCAACATAATATTTTTCCTTTTTCCAGTTCCCATTTCTTTTTTCTCAAGCAGCCATTGCAGTAACAGAAAGCAATGAAACATTTGTATTTTTATGATGCAGGACATGTACAGAGAAGCAAGTTGTAACATATGGATTTCATTCCAGTTTCATCACATTTCTCAGAAGGGGGATCATTCATACATTTGCCATGGTCTAGGGGAGGACGGAACTGCAGATGGGCAAATGTTTTCTTTTTGACAGAACCTGATAGATGCTACTATATAGAACCTGATAGAACTGCAGATGGGCATACATCTATTTTTTTTGTTCAACTGAACCTGATAGATGCTACTATATGGAACCTGTATAATCTGCTATACGTACAATTTGTGTTGCCTCCAGATCTGAGAAGGAAAGCATAAAACACATGTAGCAGAAAGCATTTTTTTACTATCCTGGATGGTTCAAGATGTACATATATATGTTTTTCCCCAGATCTTGAGATGGAAAGCATATAACTGTCCTAGGAGTTTTGCAAGATGGATGTGCATACATGTGTGTTTTTCCCAGATCTGAGATGCATTTTGGAGTAGGCAAAATAGCTATATCCACGCACTGTGGCTGCCAAGGTAGGTGGTGGTGCTGCCAGGGAAGCCTGCCGGCGGCAGGTAGCCGGCAGCAATGTATAGGGGAGCCTGGCGGCGGCGCTGTCAGAAGAAGAAGACGTACATGCCTGGATAACTGCTGTAGTTGCCTTTTTTTAGTTGTGTGTAGATGCCCTTTTTCAGGTACTGGGTCTGGGTCCTAGATTTGCTTTTTGTATTTTTTTTTCCAGGGCCTGGGCCCTAGATTTGCTTTTTAGTTTTTTTCCAGGGCCTGGGGTAGCACAGTTTTGTGTTTTGTGTGTATTTGGGCTTGGGAGGGGGATAGGGATGTATTTGGGCCGTGGGCTATGTAGGGGAGTTGCCGGAAAAAGAAAGTTTACTATAAAGGGAAAGGCCGTGCGGGGGAACAATATTACGGCCGGCCGTAATATAGCCGCGCCCATTTTCGCAGTCTTATGTGGCTTGATTACAGATGTTGGGGCAGCGGCGGCAGTCTGCCGGTTGGTACGGTGCCAACGGCGACAGCCACCAGCGGTAACACCGCAGGGCTATCGAGCCGCCGTGCGGTGGCAACGGCCGGAGATGCCTGGCCGGCATGAGACGCACGCGGGCCGCCGCCTCCGCTCGGCTGGAGCCCCTTCGATCGGCACCAACCCTAGCGTCATGGTCCCACCGCCGCCACCTCAGACTCAGAGTCAGAGAGAGGCTTGACGACCGACCGACCGACCTGCGGAACTCCGACTCACTTGAGTTGTTGAAGAAATCGGACGCAGTCGCAGGTGGCTGTTGGGCCGGGCCGGGCGGGGTCCAGAGAGAGCGCTGGCGGCTGGCCCAACCACACAACCGGGGGCAACGAATGGGCTGGTTGAGGAGTAGACGTGAGTTGTTGGGCCGTGGGATGCCTGCTACTTCCAGCGGTGGAGCTAGTGAACAACAAAACTCTTCAGCAGCCGGCCTGATAATTCCAAAAGTCTTCAACAGACCAGTCTGAACATTAGCCAGGCCGTCGCAAAAAAAAAAAACATTAGCCAGGACCATTTCAGCCCAACGATTTCGGCCCAACTTGTAACACCAGCCACATTCGTATTTTTTTTCCTTTTGATTTTTCTATGCAGAAAGGAAGGACGAAGGCTCTGGTAGACTGGTACTGTCTGGTACTCTGGTGCTACAGCTGGTCTCTACTGTACAACACCACCGCCACGCCAATGGATACTAGGTCGGCTCTGGTAGCATGCAGTAGTATTAGATGATGAATAGGATGGAGCTAACTGTAGGCTAGGTGAATTCAAGCCCATGCATGTCTGCCGGTACGCATGCAGTGAGAAAAACATGGCCGTCACCCGTCAATCCAAAGATCGTCTCTTGACCCACCCACCATGTGTAGTACTGTGTCGCCGCAAATATATACTCCATAATATATATATGCGCACGCATGACACACCACATGTCTATAACTCTATTTAGCTCTATGAATAATTAGTTTCACATCATATAGATAGATGATGAGCTCCTAGCTAGTCTAGTCTAGATTAAAACTGAAACCACACCCCTCTAGTCACGAATAATTATTGTTTTGGACGTAGTAGGCAAATTTCATTTTGACTAGTAAAATCCCTTTTTTAATATTTCAAATAATTTTTTTGATTATTGTATGGCTTTACTGCTTCTAGAAGAACATCAAAAAAGAGTAAAATGCACCAGTAGTCCATTATCTTGTAGCCTTGTGTCGATTTAGTCCACCAACTTTGAAAATGCAGATTTTTGTCCAATACCTTGATTCCTGGTTCACAAACAGTCCATGTCATGCCCTGTCAGAAATTTTGCTGACGTGGACTGGCCACCGTGGCATCCAACCTGGCACAGGCAGCCTGTGCGGCGCACGTGCGCGTCCTTGGACGCGGTGGTGGCGCATCTTCACGCCGGACCAGTGCTCCGGCATCAACCGCTTCGTCACCATCTTCGCCGTGCCGCTGCTGTCCTTCCACTTCATCTCCACCAACAACCCCTACGCCATGAACCTCCGGTTCCTGGCCGCCGACACGCTGCAGAAGCTGCTCGTCCTGGCGGGACATACCGGAAGGCGATGAGGGACCAGGCGAGGCCGATGAGGCTCGAGTACGTGTTGGGGTTGCGGATCAGCTTGCGCCACACCATGATGAGGATGAGGCGGGTCATTATGCTCGCCGGTGGCATCTGGTGCGCCACCCGCGCGCCGTCGTCCGGGGCGTCGTACCCGCCGCCGCCGTCCGCCACTACGTCCACGTCCTTCACGCGCAGCTCGGCCGTCGAGCTGGACCCCAGCTTCGTCAGCTGCTCGGCGGGACCGCCTGCTTCCCTAGCCTCGGCGGCGTCCTCCGCCGCCGTCTTGCCACCGCCGACGAAGCCGAAAGCCTCGGCTCCCCCCGTCGCAGCTACTGCACTGTTGCTCTCGTTCTCTGAAAACGAAAAAAAGGGACTCTGCCAAGGTTCACTTCATGTCGCTAGAGTAGAATTCGCATACTATACGCAAAGCATGATTAGTGTTGACGGACGCGCGTGGGCGCGACGCGGACCTTTGCCATTCTGTGGCGGCAGCTCGGCGGGGACAACCATGCGAATCTCCTTGGCGCCGACGTTGACGCCGCCGCCCGCGCCGCCACCGGTGAAGACCGGCAGGCCGCTGACTTCCGAGACGGGGGGCGCTGGAGCTCCACACGAACATGTGGAGCTCCTTGGCGTCGTGGCTGGGCACGGCGGCCGCCACTGGCCTCGACGACGCCCGCGCCGAGGCCGAGCGCTCGTCGAAGTTGGAGTGCCGCGGCGTCGGCCCTCGTGACTGGTGCATCGAGTACAGCTCGGCGGCGCCAAAGCTCGAGGCGCGTGCGCCGGCGGGAGTCGTCGTTGGCAGCGCGCCGTCGACCATGGCGAAGAAGTCGGCATGGTTGAAGTTGGAGCCCCGCGGGCTGTGCTGCCGCGACGAGCTCATGGAGTAAATCTCCGCGCCCGTCAGGTTGGACAGCCGCGGCGTCACCGCCACCGTCAGCAGCGACGACCGCCGCGATGCGGACGAGCGGCGCACCGTGACGTGCAGGCGGCCGTCGTCCGCCACCTCGGCCTCCGTCTCGGCGCGGCCGCCCTCCAGCGACACCAGCGTCGGCACGGAGAAGAGCGTGACGGACCAGTCCAGCCGCGGCCTCGCCAGAGCCAGCCGGGAGCTGGAGGGCAGCAGGCGCGACCACACGGCCAGCCCCACCAGGACGAGCAGCTTCTGCAGCGTGTCGGTGGCCAGGAATCGGAGGTTCATGGCGTAGGGGTTGTTGGTGGAGATGAAGTGGAAGGACAGCAGCGGCACGACGAAGATGGCGACGAAGCGGTTGATGCCGGAGCACTGGTCCGGCGTGGAGATGCGCCACCACCGCATCCAAGGGCACGCACGTGCGCTGCATAGGCTGCCTGCGCCAGGTTGGATGCCACGGTGGCCAGTCCTCGTCGGCAAAATTCCTGACAGGGCATGACATGGACTATTTGTAAACCAGGAATCAAGGTATTGGACCAAAATCTGCATTTTCAAAGCTGGTGGACTAAATCGACACATGGCCAAAGATAATGGACTACTTGGTGCATTTTACTCTTCAAAAAAATATAACTTGCTACTTTCAAAATATATATGATGCATAGTATTACCTCTGTTTCAAAAATAATGCAATTTTTGTTGTTGGGATCGAACTTTGATTAAGTTTGTAGACAATGTCATTAACATTGATAACTTCAAATAGATGTAGTACAAAATATATAATTCATTATTAATCTAATTGTACTTATTTAGTATCATAAACAATAAGTTTTATAGGTTTAGTCAAAGTTAAACTTGATTTCTTGGAAATCAAATTTGCATTCTGTTTTTGGATAGAGGGAACATGTAGTAGATAGTACTAAGGTGTGCTATATTCTCACTTAAAGTGTGTAAAATTTGACAAAATATATAAGTAAAAATATTAATATTTACAACAACAAATGAATATATATGAAAATATGTTTTGTGATCAAAATAATGGTACATATTTAGTATGATAAATACTAGTATTTTTATATAAATTTGGCAGAATTGCATCTTTTTTTTTTTGGATGCAGGGAGCAGTATATAGTAGTCTCTGCAACATCATCGAAGTAGGACGTCCTCTAGTATTTTTCAGAATACATTCTCTATTGCCACCGAAGCACTATCGAGTCAACTCATGAATTGTGTCCGTTTGGTACAGGAGAGCTTTATGAAATTTTTATTGTTAATGGCATCCCGACCTACGTTGGTGGCTTTAGCTCCAGTTTATAATCACATTGAATTAATATAATTAAGCTCTCATCCTTAAAAAAAATATGACTCTGCAAGTGAAATGTATTTGTCTTTCCGGAGATGGAATATGTATGTAGGCTGTCCGATCGATTCTTTGGAAAAACCTTAGCAGCTACCACATTGAGGGCCAGACGAGATGAGGCTATCTATCTAGCTTTAGTAGGAGTAGCGTGTGCGGTCGCTCCCACTTTCGGAAGTGACTAGAAAGATCTGACAAAGATTGCTGCGTCGATCGTGCTGCTGAATATCACGGCCGGCCCAGCAGTCAAACGAAGAAAACTGTTACTCCCTCCGTCCGGTAAAAAACGCCATTGTAGGACCTTTAAAAATAATATTGGACTATTCGTCTTATTTAAAATTTTTGTATAAATATTATGTATCTTGTTATGACTTATTTCATTATTTGAGATACTTTAATATTGATTTATCTATTGTATAATATCTGTAAACTTTTTGAATAAAACGAATGGTCAAACGTGAATTTTAAAAAAGTCTTTCGATGGCGTTTTTACCGGACGGAGGGAGTACCCGCGGCGTCCCCGGCTTTCTGCATGCCATGCGTTATTGCTGCAGCACGCTAGACGACAAGCTAAAGTGATACCCCTTCGTTTCCAAAAAATAAATTAACCTTTAGAACTGTCTAAATTCAAAGTGTCTAAAAATTAACCGTAGAAAAGACTACTGATATTTATAGTACCAACTTAATATCATTGATAAACATAAAATATATTTTTATATTATCATTGATAAACATAAATATATTTTTTATAATATATTTATTTGATATTTTATGGAGGTTGGTACTCATAATTTAGAATCAAATTTAAAACAGTTTGATTTAAGAGATTTCTAGAAATATGTTTATTTTAGGACGGAAGAAGTAGAGGGTATTTGGTTGCTAGCTACACTCGAAGTTGGTGAGTGCTTGGTTGAATACTAAACTTAGACAATATTTTTTTGAGCTCCGTATATCACGAAGTAAAAGCATGACAAGATCGAGTTCGGTTTAAGAACAACATAAGATGAGATGGTGCCGCTCTAGATATTATTTAGAATGGGATATGCTCCCATCTTTATTTGCCTGAAGGAACCAATCATCCAGTTTTTCACCTTCTCCTCTCCCTTGCATGTCCTCACACGCCACGTGCCCACGACTATCATTGACGCCTCTGTCCCAACTAGATTCTCCCTATTGTGCCCCTCCAGTCCAGCCCCGGAGCTGTTGCTTGATTCGCCACCATCACAAGAGGTCTTCAATTCCTCGATCTTCTCCATCAAAAGATGCACTGTCCAGTAGTTCTCCTCTGACCGAAGGGCATGTGTGAAAACTACTAGTAGAATATAATATAATACTCCATTACTCCACCGTACCTAACTAGCTTAACAAATAATCGGTCGTCTGTGTATAATCAACCGTAGCTAACTACAGGAGTAGCTTTGTGGCATGCGAAATAGAAGGGAAACAGTGGAAGAACACGGGGAACAGTACGGTGGAACTGCAGGGGGCAACAGTGCCGGACGAGGCCGCGGCCCCCATCCGATGTGACCGCTACTACCTGCCTGCATTGCATCGCATTGCTGTCGTGTGTGTCCCTGTCACCTGTCGCCAGCCACCAGATCGGCTCGCCCGCCCGCTATACCGATGAAAGTTGAGCGTGCATGCACGCTGGCTTTTGCCCAGGCAAAGCCAGCGTGTGCAAGCTAAGCACAGTCGTAGATAGTACTAGCTACTACGGCCGATCTAGTTAGGGCGGCGACTGTAGCCCAACGTCCGTATAATATAATTTGCTATGCTTGTCAAATTGAAGGTAGTGCGTATAAGGACCCGTCATGTCCACATATCCATGAGACGTCATAGTACCGTACCTACGTACTATGTATGTAGTAGAACTGAAAGCCGCCTGGCTAGCGTTAGGTCATCATGAGATTGATGAACGAAGTCATCAAAGTAGAAACACTTTTCACTGTCGAGTGTCGCGACACCTATTTCAAAACGAGCATTTTGGGAGGAAGCCAAGACAGGGACAATTGGTTAGCTACTAAGATTTGTTATGTCAGAATTTAGCAAGCCAAAAATTGAATTAAAAAGTTGTAAATGAATTGACAAGGCAAATATGAGAAGTTAATAAAATTTAGTAGCCAATTAGATACTAGACAAAATCATGGCTTATTAAATCTTTAGTGTGGTAAATTTTGGTATCTATGGAGGAGTCAGAGAATTGGTCATGTTGTTCTCGATTGGGTTGCCCAATCTTTTGTAGTTGAAAATCAAAATAACTTGGAAAATTATGTCGGACCAGAGACTCAACGAGCCAGTTTGATAGTTTTTGGATTTGTGTGTTTCTTCGTTGAAGCCTAACCCTATACAAGGCATGGGTCGGAGGCTAGCTGTGAGCAGGGTTAGGCAAACATGAGATCTGTTCTGGTTAGGTCTAGTATATGTCCATTCCGTATTTCGGTAGTTCTAATTAATTTTGTGTAGTTTTTATATAGTAGTACTAGCGGGGATGGAGGATACGACTTGAATAATTTATCATTAATGCAGGTGAGGTTGGGAACGAAAGAGGTTACATAGTTGGGTCAGAAACCCATAGATACAAAACAAGAAAACGAGAGAAAAAACACAAACACAAACACCAACACCAACAACACGTACAAGTAACGAGTAGAAACAGCTGCAAACAACATACACGAAGAACCACCATGCTACATGGTTGGTACAAACTGTCTGTGGCAGAATCTTCTAAATTATATGGCCCACAAGCACCTGATATTGTTCCTAAGACCTCTGTCGGCTATGCTTGTACACCACATAACCTAGAATGTTCCGTCGGGTGGATCCCCGATAAATCACGATTTCTTCAGGATCGATACTTACAGAGACATCACAGTATTACAACAGCTTTTATACAAAATACCAGAGTAGCGGAAGACTTACAATGACTTAATTTACAAACCATTTGATAAACGTATACAAACCAGTGTATCAGTATTACAAAACAGCGGAAGTATCATTACTTTAACTTTATTACAATCACACAATGGAATTGCCTTGCCCAAGGGCTACACAATCTATTCTTCCTCAGATCCTTCCTCGATTACTGTCATACAACAAGGGCCGTAGCACACTTGTTCACACGGTTCACCTGCAACAGGGGTTTAACAAACCTTGAGTACAAAAAGTACTCCGCAAGACTTACCCGACTAAAAATTGGGAAGAAGACTCAGGAATGCTGGCTAATAGAAATCAAGATGAGGCTTTAGCAAGATCAAAAGACACCCTTTGCGAAAAGAGACTAAGCCAGTCCTTACTATAACAATCACTTGTCAAACATGTAACGAATTCAAAACTTTCCAGTCTCACAACTTCCATCATTACTACGATGCCGGGACTCGGATCAAGTCTCCCATATCGTGGAGCACCGACGATTCGAATCGCTTTATATACCCAGCTGGGGTTTCCTAGCCACACGATGTATGCAGGACCGAACATCTTACATACATCAACTCACGCTTGTATTTCTCCCTGCCAGAATGGGCCCTAGCCACGAGAGTACGGTACACCATCTCCCTACGCCGTCTGTACGTCGACGGTGCGCTCGTAGTGTGGGTACCCGCTACTTCCCGTCCCGGTGTCCGTTCTCGTCATGGATGGTACAAGGGAGCTTACCGCCATTAGCATGCAACTAGTACTATCCAATAACCTCATGATCCCAGGGCCAAACAACGGACGGTCCTTAACCGACACAAGTGGACGACACTACACCAGGGCACTAGCCCATCCTGGTGCAAGTCACTCCACCGATGTCTCGATTTACTCATCATCATGTTCTTGTTGTGTACCCTTGACCCCGTCGGAACAAGGATAAACAACAATCAACATCAGGTTTTCATAACTTCCCTTCAGAGGGTATTGTTATCACACTTTTAGAAACAGTTTATCAAAACCCTACTCTAGTAGCAAGGCTAAGCGTATACTAAGCATTTCGAAATCAAAACAGGTATCCAGGGTAATATATCAAGGTACGGTAAATGCATCAAAGTAGGATATCACACAACTCCTAAACACCTAATGCATCATATCTGGAACATAAAATATAAAGCTTTTCGAAATACAAGAAAATGTTTAAATACATCCGGGGCTTGCCTTGGGGCTCGAGGTTCGGTGAAAGTTCTGCTGAGGTCAGGACCAACCTCCTCGCACTGAACACCTTCTTCAGAGATAGGAGTTGGATCAACTCCCTCTTCGGGCGGCACAACTACACGATTGAAATGCACGATCACAATGCAGTAAATAAAGGAGCATGCGATAATGATGCAACGACAACTAGTCTATCTTGAGTACAACTTTCTTTTATGGTAACGTTGCATTACGGAAGTATAGCTAGCGTCGATGACGACGGACTAACGGTACGCAATCAACATAAAATGCCAAAAGGTCATTAGGGTTAATGACCTAGGGTCATCACTCAATTCCAAAATCAAGCAACCCTAATAGTGATTAAGATAAATTACTAATTTATTAACCATTTTTACAGTTGTTGAAAACCACTAATTAACTTGCTAATTGGAGATTAATTAAACCCTAATTAATCAAAGGATTAATTAATTAAACATTAATTAATTAAGGTATTAATTAAGCATAATACAAAAATTAGTCAAAACATGATCAAACTTCATAACTAAGATCATCATCATCTAATTAGCACACAAAATAAATTTCATGATTTTTGGACTTATATTTTAATTATTAAAAATCATGGAAGTGACGTTTATCAATTAAAGGAGCAATTTTAATTGCTAACAAAAGTTACTGAAAAATCTTAAGTTAGCATTTTTTCTACACAGAGCATAGCACCAGGAGCACATACATATTTTTCTTACATTTTTAACTGCCCAAATAAAATCATTATGAAAATATGAAAATTAGCATTTTAAAACATAAAAAGAAAAAAGAAAAACAGCTCCTTCTTCGCGGGCTCACTGCAGGCGGCCCAACGGCGCGCACAGTGCGGCCTACGGCCCGCACGGCCCGCGTGTGTGCGTGCCCGCGCCTCTCCCTCTCTCTCTCTCTATCTGACGACGCGGCCCCGCGTGTCGGTTCTCGCCCTCTCCCATCTGTCTCCGACGGTCAACAGTGACGGCGGCGCTGATGCCGGCCGTTCTCGTCGGTGGTGACTCCTCTGATGAAACCAACTACACCGACCGCTTCCTCTCACCGAACCATACTCAACAAGCTATCATACGTCCTCTCTCACTCACCAGAGCTCGCATGGCGGCGGCCATGGCGGCTCGGCGGCATGCGGTGCACGACGGCCGGGCTCACCGGAGCAACCCCGGTGAAACCAAGCACACCTACGTACTCAGTAACTTCAGGCGAACTTGATATGGTACGAACATGACTCGGAGCAACACGAGATAGGCACAGCGGCGAGCGCGACGGCAACGGCACGGCGGAGCTCGTCGGGCAAAGAACGCTCCTACCGATCTGAGAGCAATAGAATCGAAATTGAAGACAAGATCATCTCCAGGAGCTCACCGAGACTTCAAAACAAAGGAGCAGAAGAACTGGAAGTGATCGGAGCAAGATCAACAGCGGTGGCAGCGACTGCGGTGGCGCGAGCTCGACGGCGAGGCGGTGTTCCGGCGGCTCTGGTGCTCGGCTGCGGAAACCAAGAAGCCGAACACGATCAGTAGGATCAGACGAAGCTAAGGGGGCAGTCGGTTGGACTTGAAGCGCTCAGACGAGCCCTGGCGAGGGACGGAGGCTCACAGCGGCGGTTGTTGGCCGGAGATGATGAAGATGACGGCGCGGAGGTGATTCCGACGGACTCAGGCCGTGATCAACAGCTCAGAACGTGCGCAAGGGGGCGGCGGAGCTGCTTGTAGGTGATTGGAAATGGTGGACGAGTGTAGTGCATGAACTTAGCAGAAGATGGACGGCGGCCGGCGGTGAGCAGAGTGGAGAAAAGGGACTCGTCGTCGGCCGTCACTGGTTTTTATAGGGCCGGGAGGTGCTTGACAGTGGAGGAAAAGTTCACGACGCCGTTGAGCTGGTCGGCAGCGCAAAAAAACCCGGAACGGCCGAGAACGGCCACGGCGGCGGTCGGCCCGGCCGGCCGGCATGGGCAGAGGCGAGGTGGCCCTTCCCCCTGTTCATGCACTGTAGCATAGGGACACCTTTTCGTTTTATTTTTCAAATTACTTTCAAAAATTGCACTGTACACAAAAATATCCCAAAATAAAGATTTCTCAAAATTTTGTGTTCTACAACTTTCATTAAGGAAGTTTGGTCAGATTCAAACTGGTTTTTGAATTTGAATTTCAAATTTAAAAAGAGAGTAAAACCCTAACCTTTGGGATTTCAAAATTACTTTTGAATTTTGATTAAAAGATGAAAATCTCCCAAAATAAAAGTTGTTCCATTTTTCAAGATCTACAACTTTTATTTATAAAGTTTTTCATGAAACCAAATAGATTTTGAATTATAGTTTAAAAGTGCAAAAGGGGACATTTTCCAATTTAAAGAACTTTTGAAATTACTTCAAATTTTATTCAAAAACTTGGAAAACTTTATATACCAAAGTTGTAGAGCTCAAAGAGATGTACAAACTGTATTTTTGGAGTTTTCCCAAATTTTGAATATTTTGAGATGAAATTAAAAATGGGACAGTTTCACTTTAAATTTCAAGCTTTTGAAAAGGATTTTCAAATTGAATCTTTGGGCAATTAATTAATGATGTTGTGATACTTTTCAAACCCAACCAATAGAATATTTTTAAAGTACAAAGTTCATACTTTGAAATGGTGCCAATGGTTAGCAACTTTTATTTGGAAAATTAATTATGGTTAGCTCATCAAAATTGAAAATGAAATTCAATTTCCAACACTTAGCCACTTGACCTAGAGTTTGGGATTTGAATTCCAAATTCAAATTTGATTCTTCCTTGCACCGCATTTGATTTGTAAAACATGTTTGGGGTGTGAGTCAAGGTTAGCCAAACACTTGCAAACATCAAGGTTGATTTTAATTGGTTGCTTTTATAAAACGTAAGCTAAACATGGGTGGAATTTAAATGGTAAACACATACACATGTGATATAAAAGAGCTCAATCAAACCCTAAAATTGTAAACTCATTTTAATCATACTTATTAGGGTTTTCTAATCATGAATGCTTTTGCAATGATGATGATGACATGGCAGGTTTAGGTTAACGTAACACCGGAGGTGTTACACTGTCAAACTCGCACGATATAGACAAGTTGTTGCTTGCCAAACAATGTACCATACCAAGAGGCAAATACTATGTGGATCACCATTCCACATGAAAATGTTGGACATTAATTGAGTCAAGATTTGACTGGCGACAGCCGTGATGTACATCCTCTATGAAGCACATCTGAGATCCAATCACTATCTCCCAATGCCCCTATAGAGGAGGAAGCCTTAAGGGAGGGGAGGACCAACACTTAGAGAATGAGGAGATCCAAGAGAGGTGACCATGGTCATGCTAATCTGACATATGATGAGATGATGCAATCAAGAATCTTGAGGGACATCAAAGCAAAAGAAATTGGTAGTAGACACCATTCAACAAGCATTGTTTCACCCATGCATATACGATGTGCAAGCAAAAGGACCTTGCAGAAGAGTTGTGGTTCAGTCTGAGATGGGCCTCCATGATTACGCACTATAAGTAGGATGCGGGTTGATGCCATTGCCAACATCGGCCCTAGCTAGAGAAATGGAGCTAGGTTTTCACCGGAGGTAGCCTACAATTACAAAAAGGTGGAGAGTCTACAACAACGCCTCCAAGGAGGCTAGCAGCGCCCTAGGGCGACGCCGTTGATGAACCGATCGCTCCCCGCACTACTTTCACCTAAGGCTCCTTGAACTATAGGTTGCGTTGTCTTCCTTGAAACAACATGTTGGTATCGCAGCGAGAGGGTTCCTAGGGGCACGCCGACTATTGCTATTGTTGACACTTCTTAACGTCGCTACCAAAAATAGAGATAAATCCCTATCCCCGGCAACGGCGCCAAAAAGCGTGTTGATATCTGTTAACGCCCACTGAATGATCCGCAAGCGCATGGATACCATTGTAGCTTTATCCCAGAAGTATTCCAGGTTTCGTTCCACTGAGAAACGTGTGAGATCAACTACGGTCTGACTTAACTAGGGGTAGCAGTAAGGTGAAGATAGATACTAGATTAAGATAGAGCTAGGGTAGAACTAGGGCGACAATTAATGTGGTTGAGAGCAGCAATCAAGGTTGATGATAATAGAAGAGTAGAGAGGATAACTATGGTTCTCTTCTTCTAACTTGGGCAAGCCTATGTCTCTATTGCTAACTGGGGACATTACATAAGGAGAGACACCGACATAGGATGTTGATCTCCTTAGCAACCGCGTCCTACTTGGCCTACAAACGGGATAGTGGGATACATCGGATTCAACGGAATAAAGTCACCTCCGCGAGCTACCACCAAATCCGGAATGCAGGGTGCATCCACGATTATCCTAAGCCTAAGCACCATGCTTACACCTACGATAATACTCTAATCCCTCTAAAACAGGAATAAAGCACTCAAAGAGAGTCGTGATCCAGATAAACAATAAAGGCATAGAACTTACTCGCATTAGAAGTTGATCACCAGAGGCATCCCAGGAGCAAGCTCAAGTAGAGCTTGATCTCGCCAAGGTACAAGCCGTAGCGAGGACACCGACAGGCCGGTACCTCCTCCTAACTCTTCCCTCACTCTCCATCTCACTATTATCTAAAGACTAGATCCTAGAGAGGACTAATCTTCTCTTGATGGCTGGCCCCAGAGAGGTTATCCATTCAAAGGACACCTCCCAATTAGGGTTTGAGAGAATTGCAAATGAATGTGTGATGCCCTGGGGGGTCCTGCCCTCCTTTTATAGCCCGGTGGGATGAACGTGAGCCCTTGGATCAAACCGACTTTGGCGGACGGCTAAGATTGAAACCCTAAGGCGGTGGAGCACGTGGGCCGAAGCTAGGCCCAATTGGGCACTGTAGCAGACCGACCGGTCTGGGGTGGGACCGGTCGGTCCCACTCCAGGCCCGTTCGCGGTCCGCTTCGCCGTGGTGTCTTCTCGCGCCTTCTGGAGTCTTCTAGTGTAGCCCTCGCGGTGGAATGCATATCTTTTCATCCGAAACTCCGAAAAAGGCAAATGATATGTCCGTTTCGATCGTCTCGACGAGCTCTTCACAATGGTGCATTCCAATTCATCATTTGAGGTGCTTGTAATCTGTCATGTTGGTCTTTTTTGATAGCTTTTCCGATGTGTACCTGCAGAGACAAGGATTCACCAAAACTCGTGGAATTCCGTTAGTGTAAACTCTAAGTCTATGTTGGTGATCGCCAATGTGCCTCTTTCAGGAGTTAGTTGACGGGTAAATTTGGTCATTAATAGCCGTCAACAACACCCCCACACTTAACCTTTGCTAGTCCCTTAGCAAAGCTAAGCTCAGAAAAGCTATTGGAAGATATGTATAAGTTTAAGCATTGTAACCATCTTGATGTAATTCCTCAGAAGTATACCTGCATTCAGACAAAAATTCTCCTCCAAGCTTAAGCAATAACTGAGCTGACTTTCAAACTTAATCATGTTACCTTTGACTATGGGGCTTATCAGCTCTTACTTGGGTCTTGAGCAATCGAAAGACAGAAAGATCCAGCCAAGCACTATATCTCAAGCTCTTTATTCAACTATCATTCTGGAGGTTTTAGAGGTTTTTAAATAAAACTCAGAGTTTCCCATGTATGACACTCTCAATTCTCTCAGTGTATGTGGTATTTGTGGATTCTCACCAAGGCAGTAATGATGGTTTTCTTTCTTTTCATCCTGTAACTAAAGCTTATGTGGAGCTCATAGGTGAGGAGAAAACTTGAAAGAGCAAACTTGTGATGCTTATGTTGTGAAGTCAAACAATGGATCCATGGAGAAACAAGTCATACAATCGAATCAAGATGTGCAAGTGTATGGATATGGTGGATATGTGGTGGAACCTAATTCTACTATGCTCCTTGAAGATATCTCTCTTTTGAAATTCAGAACTTGGCCAGAGAGTATGAGCTATCTTATTATTTTTTTCTTTTTTTTCATCAGGGAAGCAGGCATCTAAATACCCATTGCTCTTGGACACTTGTCTATTTTTTTTCAACTCCCTTAGTTTATCTTCTCTTCTTTTTTTTGATAACTTTTGCATAGCTCATAACACTCCTTTTGACACAAAAGATTTTTGAGAGATAACAACAAGAACATGGAGTATTTATTGGGTGGCTATCTAATGGAAATGTTTTTGGTGTTCTCTCCTAGTGTAGGAGCAAAACATTTTTGGATGGTTGTGGATGGAATGGCATGTTGTTGCGCCTACTCCAGTGTAGAGTAGTGCATATGTAGGTGGAGTGTAAGTGGATCTTGATTCAAGAGTATGACAAATCTCTCACAAGGGTCACAAAGGTTGATAAAACTCAATGCAAGACAAGCAAAGATGTATGTGGAAGTTTATCTAGCCTATCTCATCATGTTTGGCTCTGGTGGGAATGTAAGCTTTATCATACAGGGAACTCATCATGTAAAATTTTGTATTTTTTAAAAAAAAAGATAAATCTCCGAAACTTTAGTGTCACTTAGAACAAGATAAATAGCAGCTCGGACTTTCTCAATCGGATCAATCAGGTACCTAGACTTAGTTCAAGCATATGCAACCCACAAGTTTTAGGCTCGAGCAAATCTTCATGTCAAAAGCAGTTAAAACCAAAACTCAGGGAAAACTTATGTCTAAAAAACTAGGCACTTCGGAGGTGTTATGACAGAAAGATTTCATCATTTTCATCTTCAGGGATCATCTTCAGGTCTTGCCTATTTATTGACTCTATCTAAATAAATATTTTTATTTGGTTTTACATTTTTAAGACTCATACTAGATAAAACTCTAAAAACTCTAAAAAGCATGGACCTTCATGTGTCCACATATTTTTGGTATTTTTCATTTTTATGGATGACTCAAAATCGTATAGGTACACTTACCTGGGTACCTAGGGGATGCCTTCCCCAAGCTGGTTGTTGTCGTGGTTGAGCATTGAAGCTGAGCAATCCTCACGGTCGAGCTCATGCTTACAAGAGCAAGTGTGGCCGGGAATCTCGATCTCATCCAACAAGAAGTTGCTTCCTCCATACGGTGATTAGGCGTGTGTTGGAAAGGTGTACTTCAAGTGATGTCGATGAAGATTCCTAGGTGGACTAGCTCTTAGAGTCATCTGCGACAAAACATCTCACAAAGCACCAAAATTTGTGGAACGGACTAGGGTAAGCAAGTTAGTGGTTAGCCGTTTCACGGACCGGTTGTTGTGAGAGATTTTCAAAGGTTGTTATAGTGTATACAAGTGCAGCAAGATGCTCAATGATTATTTTTGAATTTTCTATTTTTATAATGCAGGAAAGAAGACATGTATGCATGATTATTTTTGTTATTTTTATACCTGTTGACACTCCTTAGCGTCAACTTTTACTAGGGCTTTTTACCTGAAGGAAAACAAGAAAACACACTAGTCTAGGGCTTTATCTGACAAATTCCACGAGTTTTGTATATTCTGTATTTTCTAGGGTGATTTTCAGAAAAGCTGAAAAGTGGGATTATAGTGCATAATTATCATGAAATTGATCCACGGCGGAACAACATTATCATTGGACTCAGGAAGGATCTAGAAGACACCCAAAGCAGCGGGGCCCACAGAGGAGAGCAGGTGGGGCCGGCCGGCCCCACCCTGGGGCCGGTCGGCGCCCTAATTCCACCGATGGCCGCCGCCTTCTGGAGTCTTTCTCCCACGGTTCCTTGGAAGCCAATCAAAGCATCCCTACGTCGATTTTAGGTCGGTTTGATCCGACGATGCACATGAGATGAAGACGCGGATCGCTGACGTGGCGGTTCCTTGCCCCCTACTCCACCTCGGCCTATATAATGACGCCCCAAGGCCCCTCTAAGAGGCATTCTACACCCCGGTGCTTCATATTCTCTACATAATTAGGGTTAGGGTCCCTCTAGTTGATCTAGTTCTAGTTCATCTAGATCTAGTTCATCTAGATGTAGCAATTAGGAGAGACTAGTTCTTCTAGATCTAGTCTTGTTTAGAGATTAGAGAGATTGAGTAGAGGAGTAGAGATTCTAGAGGAGTTCCGGCATGTCGGCGCTTCTTCATGGCTGTATTCTTCTGGATTTGGCTCCCTCGCCCAGAGCTGTGTTCTGAGGTACTTTTGTATTTACCATTCCGATTTAAGTAAGCAACTTGTTCTTATTCGTTCTTTGGTTCACATCTCATATTGAGGGCTTTGATCTTGGTCATTACTTGGTTGAAGTAGTATTTCGTAGTGTAGGCGTGGTGCCTAGGCTAGATTTACTTGTGAATGTCCCCTGATCAAACCTGGATAGTGGTAGCTCGCGTAGGTGACTTTATAGCTACGTTGAATCCTCTGTAATCCACTTCCCGTTGATAGGACTGATAGGCTTATAGGTGTCTGGTAGGAAGATTACTCTGTTTCTTCTCCTATTCAGGTCACTTGTCCGATAAGACGATATTATACAAAGTTTACCGGAGTCAGAACTAGAGTACATTAGCTATTTCCTTTTTCTTGATATGATCTAGCCTAATTGTAGGGTTAAGTCTATATACTTTGTCATCATCACAACTGTTCCCTGTGGATACGATATTTAAAACCTCCGGGTAAAATGTAACACTGGTATGATATCTGTGCGCTTGCGGATAATCCTACTTAAATCTATAAAATGGAATGCAGTTAAAAATACCAACAAGCATTTTTGGCGCCGTTGCCGGGGAACGGTTTGCTGATTTTGACTTAGTCTAGCTTAATCTTGTATTATACTTTTATCTTTTCTTATTTTATCCCAGTCTCTTCATTATTTTTGTGTTCATCCTTATGGATGCCTTCAATCCTGTTTTATCCCATTCTCTTCATTATTTTTGTGTTCATCCTTATGGATGTCTTTAATTTTATTTCTATCTGTCTTTATGGCATGCGCAAAAGCTTTGGGCCACCAAAATCTATAGAACCTATCATAACACCTGGCTATGCGCTGCGCCCATGTCTAATTAATATGATTCGGGATAACTTATCGCCCGAACTAGATACGGAAGTCTTTGTAGCTAAAACACAATCATTTCATTTCCAAGATTTAGCTATCAATCCTAAACCTTTTAAATTCCACTTCATGATTTAGACTTCCAGTTAGCTAAGATGCTCATAAACCAATACACATCAAATCTTCTCAAAAGAGCATCTTAGGAAAAGCATCATCAACTTTCTTTCCCTTCTGAAAGACATTGGGAAGAATCCAAGGATGGCATGACAAGTGATACCATAGGAGAGCCAAGCCACTTAGGAATAAATTCTATCTTCTCTCCTTCTATGCCCACAATAAATATCTTTGAACCCATCTCTAAACCCATCCTTGATCCCAATAAATCTTCTTATGCTCTTAAACATCATAATGACCCTAAAATCCATCAAGACATCTTAAGAATAAGAGTCATGAAGATTATAGGAATATCCAAGAAGAACGACAATGGCAGGAAAGCGTAGAACATACTAGAAATACATATGCCATTGTAAAAGAACGGATGGAAGAAGACGAAGCTTTAGCACTAGCATCTAAACTTGGTTTAAATTCAAATGGTGACCTTAAATTAATTCCTTTAATAAACATAACTCGTCCAAGTTTAGAGAAAGCTTTAGATATGACCAATCTTGGAGGCATCAATTCATGGGAAATCCTAGAAAATAAAACATCTAATAAATGTCATAGGCATGAAATAATAGAGGCAAACTTGTTGCCTATAGACAACCATGAAGAGACACCCTTGGAGTTTGAAAAGGGAGATTACATCGATGAGCATGGGAATTATCTCATTAACACCTTATCAAATCCATGCTCATATGAGAAATCTCCTGAATCTTTTGGTCTCTCTAATATTACCACACACGAGATCTTCAACCCCCTTATTCTACCTATTCTTAAAATCATTAAGAGGGTGGTTGTAGATGCATATGTTTATCATAAATATTAAAGATCTCGTTGTAATCTTGATATAGGTGCACAAAGGCTAATATTCTAGAGGAAACCACCTCACCAACTTGAAGTACAATAATTAGAAGGTTTCCTAAAAACAACTTTGTGTTCCAAAATAACCACTCTAAAAATATATATAAATTAGAGCTTGCACCTTAGGCTGTAATACCTTTGTGAATTGAGCATAGAGTTATAATTATCAAAATATTCTCTTGGGTATTTTTGTCACTAACCATTTCAGATTTGAAGTAAGAAAATAACTAATGGCAGCGCCAGTATGACTAACCTATCATAATGCAACATTATATCCATCCAAGTTTAATTTTTGCTTTGCAAAATTCCAGCTTTGGGGATGGTCTTATTTAGAAAATCCTATATTGCTAATATTGGTTGTCTCTACCTTTATTCAATTTGTTAATCATGCTCTTCTTTTTATCTCTTTTTGAATAAATCTCTACAATGCTTTCATGTTATCTTTGTCTATGCTAGTATGTTTTAGTTTGAAAGTACGACAATTAGGTATTTTTATAGGCTTTTTTTAAATTAAAAGCGTAGTGCTTAGGTTAATTAGTCTACCTTAGTTAGATTAGACATGGAGTTTGGTTTGGCTATTGATCTAAAATTAGCTTGTGTAGACATTGGATATTTTGTCGGACTAACCCCCTCGTAGGAAATTCTCAAAATTAATTTGGGTAAGTCATGAGAGGAATTCGAATTAGAGATGAGGCAGTACATGCTGAACTTTAATAACTTTGTAGAGAAAGACACAAATAACATTCATCATGAATAAAAAAGAACTGTGAGCATTAATGATTCATTCACTTTATCTTACGCTACAAGTTACTTTGCCTCGGGCTATGTCTGTATAAAATATGATTTATGCTAAACAATATTAATATTATCTTTTCATTAGCATAGACAAAATAAAATAAAATACTAGACAAGCAACCTTTGTGTTCAAAATCTATATACTCCTTCGGGTATGTGTTGTCCACTAATCTATTGCGGGCATAATAATAATTGGAGTGAAAAGAGTCAAAAGATCAAAGAAGCAAAAGATGGTAAAAGAATAGATGCAACAGAGGAGACAAGATGTCCATGAGCAACTCAAGATTCAAGAGTAAGGACCACCAGGTCATTTATCCTTCATCACTTAGTGCTATCACGTTCTAATAATAAAGGTAATATTCTAAGGTAAGTGGTCAATGCTCTTCTCTTGATCTTAATGTGCACATAAATTAAAAACACAAACATGTTGAGTTACAACTTAAATTGATCAACCTTGATTAACTCAACATGATCTGTCTTTTAAAATTGTTCATGGCACTGTTCTCTTAATCTCGAGTCTTAACCAAACAAGTTAAAACATTATATTCAATCTTGGGAAGACGACAGTCATACTCATGTGAAAAAATTTATAGATAGACATTCTTTCCATTGGTTAAGCAATTTTCGTTCTTTTTACGCCATGTAAATTTAAATGCAACATTAAATGCTTAATCTTTTGATCCTACCACTCATGGCATAAATAAATAATTCATGTAACACCAACTTTATCTTGTTCAATGTGGCTAAGGATGGAGAAAAATAAATAAAGAAATAGATTTGGTTACTGTTGGTGTTTTTCCACCAAAGCCAGAGCCCATGCACTTGATCTCTACCTTGGTTTTGCAAACAGGACAACACATCGAGCAAAGTTTATTAATTCTATAAGTGAAAGTTCTGTGAGCATGCACACCGAGCAAGATGCTTGCCAGCTACTATTAAAAGCTCTACTTCAACCTGTTGGCCAAATCAAAGAACAAAGGTGACATCATCATCACTAGAGGCATGCAACCATCATGACCTCCATCTCTCAAGATAGAGAGATACACAAGAGTGGAAGAAAAAGTTCTCGTCGGTAAACTTAAAATTCCGCACCCTTGCCATAAGGTAATATGGTAGTTATCTATTTAATTAGTATTCCTGTCTACATTAATAAGTTTACCTTAGCACATTCATCTTCATAAATATTAAAATAAAATAAAAATAAAAATATTTATTGCTTCATTTACTATATCATAAAATACTGAAAACCCCACGTGAATAAACTTATGGTTACCCTATAGAAATATTTACCGTGGTGGTATAAAAAATAATAATAATAGCTCCTGTATTTACTTTCTTGCATTATAAAAAAAACCTAAGCCCCATAAGAATAAATATTCTCTCGTGGAGGCATAAAAAATAATATAACTATATATCATGCACTCATATTTAATTTCTGCATAATTAAACTAGAAAATCCTAAAAAAAAAATCCTGCTAGAATCTTTTATTTCAAATCAACTCAAAGAATAATCAATTACTTATTGGTGATCACTAACCTCTTATTAAATTCAAGCCTCGAGTTTTGGTTTTCTTGTTGGAGTATAATTATGCAGAACAACATTATGACAAGGAGAGAGTCTATTAGTGGCATCCACCCGGATCAAGCATCTTGGTTAGCTCACTCAAGATCATCAACACCAAGTATTGCAAATATCTAGCTTGGGGAGGAGCATCCCCTAGTTATCGGTAACTATACCTAGGCGATTATCGAGTCTACTTTATATAGTACAAAAATATGTGAGCACATGAAGGTTCACAATAGTATCATAGAAAAATTTAAAAATGCCAAAAATATGTGAGCACATGAAGGCTCACCCTTAATTAAGAAAAACACAAAAATATTCGGGCACATGAAGGCTCGACGCGATCGAAGGGATTAGCTTGGGGGAGACGCACCCCCCGTTATCATCGTGATTAAGGTATGTCTTTACTATTAGTTTTATTTTAGTAAGCTATAGTGTGTGATTTAATAATTAAAGTATGTTTGAAGAACTCTCTCTCTAATCTTTTAAAGTGGAAATGATGAATAGTTGCTCTACTATAATTCCTTTCAAGTGCCTAGTTTTTAACCATGGATTTTCCTAAGTTTTGGACATGACTACTTTGATATAAGAATTTACTCTGAACATGAAATTTGTGGAGGCATATGCTTGAGCTAAAGTCTAGGTAATTGATTGATACATGAAGGTCTAAGCTGCTATTTATCTTATTCCTAGCATTACTAAGTTCTGAAGATTTATTTTGAAAACCTAAAATTTTACATGATGAGCTCTTGTATGATAAAATTTAAATTCCTACCAAAGACATATATGATACATTTAGAGTTAGAAAAACCTTTACACATTCATGCTGCTTACTTTACATTGAGTTTAGTCAACCATTGTTGTATACCTTATGAGAGTCTTGTCATGCTTTTAAAATCAAGATCACTTACGCACTCCACCCACATATGCATTACTTCTACTCTAGGATGTAAGCGCAGTCATTTCCACTTTCATCTAGATCCACCTTAAAAATGTTTTTCTCCTACATTAGGAGTAAACACCTAAAAATATACCCTATAGGACAGCCCTCATTTAATTGCTCTAAATTCTTATCATTATCTCTCTAATTATTTATAGGATGCATGTGGCTATGCAAAAGTATTAAAAAAAAGAGAAAAAAAAAGGGAGTAAAAGATGGACAAGTGTCCCAGCAATTAAACAATGGGTACATAGATGCCCGCCTCCCAGATTAAAAAAAGAGAAGAAGAGAGAGAAAGAAAGAAAGAATAAAGATAGCCCATGTTTTCCCGCGAAAAAGTTCTAAGGAGGGAGTTATTTTCAAAGAGCAAAAGTAGAATTAGGATTAGCCACTAAATACCATATATACGCCTATCTATCATATTCCATGCACATGCACATCTTGATTTGATTGAATGCCTTGATTCTCTTTGGATCCATTGCTTGACTTTATAATATATGAATTGCAAGTATGCTCATCCTTGTTATTGCCATTCCTATGAGCTCCACTATAAATACTTAGTTGTAGAAAGGCATGACCTTATTAATGTCTCAGTGAGATCCATAAATACCACAGATAATAAGAGACTTGAGGGTGTCATACAATTAAGTTCTGAGTTTTATGTCGAAAACTTACAAAACTCCGGAATATTGGTACAGTGAAGAATTTGAGACATAGTACTTGACTTGATTGTTCTATCTTTCGATTGCTCAACACTTATGCAAAAGCTGTAAAGCTCCATGATTAAAGGTAAAATGGGTAAGTTTAGAAGTTAGAGCAGGTTTTATCTAAGCCGAAGGAAAATTTATGTTTAAAAGCAAGTGAGCTTAAAAGAAATAAAAGTATTGCAAAGAACTCCCCGATCCAAGTTTATTAATAACTAGATCTAGACTGTTTGCCAAGGGACTAGCAAAAGGTAAGCTTGGGGGGTATTGTTGACACTCCTTAGCGTCAACTTTTACTAGGGCTTTTTACCTGAAGGAAAACAAGAAAACACACTAGTCTAGGGCTTTATCTGACAAATTCTACGAGTTTTGTATATTCTGTATTTTCCAGGGTGATTTTCAGAAAAGCTGAAAAAGAGGGATTATAGTGCATAATTATCACGAAATTGATCCACGGCGGAACAACATTATCATTGGACTCAGGAAGGGTCTAGAAGACACCCAAAGCAGCGGGGCCCACAGAGGAGAGCATGTGGGGCCGCCCCACCCCATAGGGCCGGTCGGCGCCCTAATTCCACCGATGGCCGCCTGAGAGTCTTCCTCCCACGGTTCCTTGAAGCCAATCAAAGCATCCCTACGTCGATTTTAGGTCGGTTTGATCCGACGGTGCACATGAGATGAAGACGCGTATCACCGACGTGGCGGTTCCTTGCCCCCTACTCCACCTCGGCCTATATAATGACGCCCCCAAGGCCCCTCCAAGAGGCATTCTATACCCCGGTGCTTCATATTCTCTACATAATTAGGGTTAGGGTCCCTCTAGTTGATCTAGTTCTAGTTCATCTAGATCTAGTTCATCTAGATGTAGCAATTAGGAGAGACTAGTTCTTCTAGATCTAGTCTTGTTTAGAGATTAGAGAGATTGAGTAGAGGAGTAGAGATTCGGAGGAGTTCCGGCATGTCGGCGCTTCTTCATGGTCAGTATTCTTACTCGATTTGGCTCCTCGTCCTGAGTGCGTTCGAGGTACTTTTTTGTATTTACCATTCCGATTTAAGTAAGCAACTTGTTCTTATTCGTTTCTTTGGTTCACATCTCATATTGAGGGCTTTGATCTTGGTCATTACTTGGTTGAAGTAGTATTTCGTAGTGTAGGCGTGGTGCCTAGGCTAGATTTACTTGTGAATGTCCCCGATCGGTAGGATAGTGGTAGCTCAGCGTAGGTGACTTTATAGCTACGTTGAATCCTCTGTAATCCACTTCCCGTTGATAGGACTGATAGGCTTATAGATGTCTAGTAGGAAGATTACTCTGTTTCTTCTCCTATTCAGGTCACTTGTCCGATAAGACGATATTATACAAAGTTTACCTGAGTCGAAACTAGAGTACATTAGCTATTTCCTTTTTCTTGATATGATCTAGCCTAATTGTAGGGTTAAGTCTATATACTTTGTCATCATCACAACTGTTCCCTGTGGATACGATATTTTAAAACCTCCGGGTAAAATGTGACACTGGTATGATATCTCGTGCTTTATGATAATCCTACTTAAATCTATAAAATGGAGTACGCTTAAAAATACCAACAATACCACCACGGTGAAAAACTCCTACGGGCTTTTACACACCATAGAACTATTCACATAGGGCTTCAAGTTTTGTAATGCATGAATTATCTAATAAAATGAATGCATATTTATTTATTTATTTATTTATTGTGCAATGCTAATGCAGAAAAGTAAACATGCTAACGAGAAAAAAATTTGTGCAATGCAAAAATGTAAATATAGATAACTACCGATGTTACCTCACGGCAAGGGTTCGGATTTTAAAGTCTTCCAGACAAGACTTCTCCCTTCTTGTTGATTCCTCCAGTGCTAATGACGTGAAGTTTCTTTGTTTGGGTACATGGGAGTGCTTCTTCTCCAAGCTAGCTCTTTCGGTGAAGATACAAGTTTTTGTGATGATGCCCTTAATGATGTGTCACCTTCTTCTACCTAACCCGTCTTAGTTTTGAGTTTGGATTTTGCTTTGACAGGTCAAGGACCTTCACATGTGCAAAGTAGGGAATTAACTCCCCCACACTTGAATTGAAGTGTGTCCTGCTCATGGAGACAAGGCAGAGACCAAGTGCATGGGCTCTACTGGGTGGGAAAACACCAAAGAGAACCAAAACTTCTCCACATCTCTAGTCCTTAGTCACATTGAATAACATAGAGTTGATGTTATGTGCTTTGTTCAATATTATCATGAGAGGTAGGATTAGAAGGTTGAGTAAGGATGTAACATTTAAGTTCATTAGGCTACAAGAGTTGAAGTGCTTAACCCAAGGAAGGATTGTCTATCTATACATGTGTCGATTTTTACATGATCATGACTATCATCTTCCAAGTATAAGATGTGCAACTTTTTTAGCTTATTTGGTTAAGACTATGGATCAAGATAGTGATGTTATAAACAACTTTCAAGAACTAGACATGTTGAGTTAATCAGGATTGATCATGGATAATTATTACTCAAACATGTTAAGTTCTTTATTCATGTTCATACCAAAACCAGGGAGAAGCATTTTAAGTAGTGACCATTTACCTTTGGATATTACCTTTATCATTGGAGCATGATGACACTATGTGATGAAGAGTAGATGGTCCTTTTGTTTTGCTCGATGCTTTCCTTGTTTGGTCAACCTCACATCTCGGTTCATAGCTCCTCTTGTTCCTAGATGGTGCTCTTTTTGTCGTGCCATCTTTTTGCTCTTTGCCATTTTGGATTATATGGCAAGTTGAGCATGGCTTGCACCATCATCCTTCATCTTCTTGCTTCAGATCTGAAATGGTTAGTGACAAGAATACCCGAAGGAATATGTTCACAATTATATCTCTATACTTAATTCACAAGGACAGTTTAGAAAGTTCATGTTGTCTATTGAGAGCGCTAGTTCTTGGTCAAAAGCTCATTGTTGGAAAACCTCAGAATCGTGCTTTAAGATGGTGAAGTGGTTTCCCCTCCAACACCAATCTTTATCATCCTACCTCAAGATCCGCACATCGAGACTTGCAATGTTTATGATAAACATATGCATCTACAACCTCCCTTTTAAAGTTTTTATAGACAGGATGTATGAGGGGGTTGAAGATCTCGAGTGTGGTCATGGTAGAGAGACCAAGAGATTCAGGAGATGTGTCATATGAGCATAGTTTTGATGAGGCCTTTTTATAGTAGCTTCTATGCTCATTGATGTCATCTCCCTTACCAATCTCTAAGGGTGATTCTACATGAATGTCTACAGGCGAAAATATTGTCTCCTTTATTTCATGCCTATGACTTTCATTAATCATATTAATGTCCAAGATCTCCTTGGGATTGGTGGCTCTCAAGTTGGTCTCCTCAATGGCCTCCTCCAAACTCAGAGTTGGGAGTTTCTCAGTTAGATCTAGGCCTAGGCTGGATTCTATTAAGGCTTCTTCATGGTCCATCCATTCAATGCATTCGAGCCATTGTTGTAGCAGTTCTTGGTCATCCTCGAGTCCTTCATGATTTCTATGTTCTAAGTGTCTTAGTGGATATCTAGGGTCATCATGACACTCAGGAGAACAAGAGTCAGAGAATTCTTTAGAGTCAAGGATGGGCTTTGAGATGGCTTCAGATAAGACATCTAATGTGGGCATAGAAGGAGAGAAGATAGAATTGGAATTAAATTGTCTTGGTTTTCCTTCTATGACATCATTAGACATGCCATCCTTGAATTCTTCCCAAAGAAGATGCTTTCTAAGAGATTCCTTCTCAAGAGGATTTGAATTATGTTCACTCGAAGGTCTCTTATAGGACTAGAAGTTTAGGCTCTTCCCGACATCAACATCAAAAGGATTATCCTCCAAGGGTTGAATTTCTTCTTCCCTTGGTGGATTTTGAGGCATGGATGGTTCGAGACTGATAGCTAAATTATGGGATTGGAATAAGTGTGATTTAGCTATCGAAACTTCCTCTTGTCTAGAAAACAATTCCTTCTCTTTCTCGGGGGGTTCATATTGAGTGCTAGGGCAAGGTGTCCTTCCACAAAGTTTATCAATCAAAGACCTTGCCTCACTAGCAGTCACATGAAGAAAAGATCCTCTAGAAACTATATCAAGGGACTTCTTAGAATCCTTACTAAGGCCTAAGTAAAAGTGTTGAAGCAACATTGGGTCTGGAATAGAAAGTTCAGGGCCTGTAGTAAGAAGATCATTAATGCGATCCCATGATGTTTCTAGAGATTCCTCCTCTAGCTGTTTAAAGCGTAGAACCTCTTCCCGAAGATCAATCACCTTAGATATGGGAAAGAATTTGGATTGAAATTCAGAGCATAGCAATTCCCAATCTCCTTGCATACTTCCTACGATTTTGTTGTACCAATGTTTAGCTTTTTCGGTCAAAGAAAATGGAAAAAGCTTCCATCGTAAAGTCTTATCAGACATGCCAGTAATGCGAAAGCATGCGCATCTCAGTAAGAACTCCCGTAGGTGTGAGTATGGGTTTTCATCGTCTTCTCCCGAGAAGGATTGTTTTTGGACAAAGTCTACCCAACACGGGCGCAGCTCATAACCAGATGCTAAGATAGGATCTGAAGATTCTAATGGTCTAAAGCTTGCGCTCGTGGGTTTAGCATATTGATTGAAAGGAATGTGATTCATGCTAATCCAAAAGTTGAAAAGAAAATAATGAAAGAAAGAAGAAAGGAGTAAAGGATAAAAGAAAGAAGGATAAAAAAGGAAAAGAAAAGTTAAGCTAGGTTCGTAGTTAACTCAGCAAACTATTTCCCCGGCAACGGCGCCAAAAAGCTTGTTGACACTTCTTAACATCACTACCAAAAATAGAGATAAATCCCTATCCCCGGCAACGGTGCCAAAAAGCGTGTTGGTATCTGTTAACGCCCACTGAATGATCCGCAAGCGCACGGATACCGTTGTAGCTTTATCCCAGAAGTATTCCAGGTTTCGTTCCACTGAGAAACGTGTGAGATCAACTACGGTCTGACTTAACTAGGGGTAGCATGGGTGAAGATAGATACTAGATTAAGATAGAGCTAGGGTAGAATTAGGGGGCGACAATTAATGTGGTTGAGAGCAAAGAATCAAGGTTGATGATAATAGGAGAGTAGAGAGGATAACTATGGTTCTCTTCTTCTAACTTGGGCAAGCCTATGTCTCTATTGCTAACTGGGGACATTACATAAGGAGAGACACCGACATAGGATGTTGATCTCCTAAGCAACCGCGTCCTACTTGGCCTATAAACAGGATAGTGGGATACATCGAATTCAACGGAATAAAGTCACCTCCGCGAGCTACCACCAAATCCGGAATGCAGGGTGCATCCACGATTATCCTAAGCCTAAGCACCATGCTTACACCTACGATAATACTCTAATCCCTCTAGAACAGGAATAAAGCACTCAAAGAGAGTCGTGATCCAGATAAACAATAAAGGCATAGAACTTACTCGCATTAGAAGTTGATCACCAGAGGCATCCCAGGAGCAAGCTCAAGTAGAGCTTGATCCCGCCAAGGTACAAGCCGTAGAGAGGACACCGACAGGCCGGCACCTCCTCCTAACTCTTCCCTCACTCTCCATCTCACTATTCTAAAGACTAGATCCTAGAGAGGACTAATCTTCCCTTGATGGCTGGCCCCAGAGAGGTTATCCATTCAAGAGACACCTCTCAATTAGGGTTTGAGAGAATTGTAAATGAATGTGTGATGCCCTGGGGGGGTCCTGCCCTCCTTTTATAGCCCGGTGGGATGAACGTGAGCCCTTGGATCAAACCGACTTTGGCGGACGGCTAAGATTGAAACCCTAAGTCGGTGGAGCACGTGGGCCAAAGCTGGGCCCAATTGGGCCTTTATAGCGCACCGGCCGGCTGCAGGGTGGGACCGGCCGGTCCCACTCCGGGCCCGTTCGCGGTCCGCTTCGCCGTGGTGTCTTCTCGCGCCTTCTGGAGTCTTCTAGTGCAGCCCCCGCGGTGGAGTGCATATCTTTTCATCCGGAACTCCGAAAAAGGCAAATGATATGTCCGTTTCGATCGTCTCGACGAGATCTTCACAATGGTGCATTCCAATTCATCATTTGAGGTGCTTGTAATCTGTCATGTTGGTCCTTTTTGATAGCTTTTCTGATGTGTACCTGCAGAGACAAGGATTCACCAAAACTCGTGGAATTCCGTTAGTGTAAACCCTAAGTCTATGTTGGTGATCGCCAATGTGCCTCTTTCAGGAGTTAGTTGACGGGTAAATTTGGTCATTAATAGCCGTCAACAGCTATGCAAAGGGCTCGGCCATAACATGTCCCCATTAATACTTAAGCCCTTGGCAATTCATGTAGAACATTATGCGTGCCACCAAATGGAGGCCATGGAACTTGTGCCACAGGCTTGCTAACATGTCAAAACTCAACCAAAGCCAAGCCACACTTGACAACAACATTCGCAATGTAGTTAAGAAGTACAACACGATGGTGGGGGCTATTGTTCCAATGACATCGACCACGACATCGACATGTGATGCGGCGGACGTGCGAGTAGATTCTCCCGCGTGGGCCGATGTAAAGCGTGCAATGTGCAGTTCAGAATATTTACGCATCCGTTGTGGCCTCCCGGTGTTGAACCCTGCTGGTGCCACATAGTGTGTTGCGCGAAGACTTGGTCACCACCTCCCCATGTGCCTTAAGAACGCAGGCATTGAGTGCCTCATCGCTGGTGAACCACATCAATGCCTTCTTACCGGTCATGTATGTAGCCGCCCGAGTGTGGCCAGCGCACAGTGGGGCCCCTTGGATTTGCGATGCCGACAGTAAGCCACTACACTACCACGGCCATTTGAGGATTCACTATTTTTTTATACATTTGGCTGTGCTACCAAGCCTTGGTTCACAACCACGCTTAGATCGATATGATTCACTGTGCTTGCATACAAAGATAGTCGGGCACATGGGCCGTTGTTCTTGTAGAGGGTAGAGCACATTCAACAAGTGTGCATATACTTCATAGCATGGTATATATATAATATATTATAGCAGATATGAACGCACGTAGATAGTGGGTGGGCGCAGTGGCAGCGAACGAGAGGGGGGCTAGGGGGCCACTCACACCCCTAAACACCACCAACACTACACCATACACCAGTATTAATTAACTAAAAATAGAATTAGTATTATATATAGTGATTACTTGTATGTTCTTTGTATTAATGTATATGTTTTCTTTTTCTCCTCTTTTTTTTCTTGTCACTACTCTTGTCGATTGTCTTGCTATTTAAATTAGATTGATGAGAGAGAGATGTGTGTGGGGGGGGGGGGGTTAGACACTTTGTCTTGTTATTTCTCCCTCAATGCTAATCTCCAGTATCATTTTGTATTAATGTATATGTTTTCTTTTTCTCCTCTTTTTTTTTTTTCTTGTCGCTACTCTTGTCTTTTGTCTTGCTATTTAAATTAGATTGATGAGAGAGAGATGTGGGGGGGTTTGACACTTAGACACTTTGTCTTGTTATTTCTCCCTCATTGCTAATCTCCAGTATCATCTACATGTTTTAGGCTTGTTTTTCTCCAATCTTACCTCTCTCTTTTATTTATGTTATTACAGTGAATTTTTCATATGAATTATTGGTCGGGTGCTGGTGGAGCATGCGTTATATTAAATTGTATAAGAAGAATAGAATAGAATAAAAGAAAGAACAGAATAGAATAGAATAAGATAAGAAAGGAGCGAATGGGACTGATTATTTGGCGCACGCATGCACGCGTTTGCGGACTGCGGCAGGCGGTGGCGGGAATCGATGGATTTGACGTCCGCAACGGCGCAACGCAACCACGACGGAGCGACGACCAGCGACAGAGTTATTGGGCCGGGCCCACACTCCAGCGTGGGCTAGGCCCCATGCCCCTCGACGAGGAACTGTGCATGGCCATGGCCCGTCCCGGGGCGCTGGCGAGGTGTGTGTGTTATTGGTGTACTGGTGGTTTGTCATCTGTGATGGGACGCCTCTCGCCTCCCCAGCTCTTGCCTTCGCTAGCTAGCGCTGTTCTAAAAAAAAAACTCTCCTCTCCTCTCCTGGCCCTTTCATTCCTAGGCAAAATGGCTTCTACCAGCTGACCACCACCTGCAGCCATGCTTCTTCACCCATACTCTCCCATCCCACATAAATAATGCACATCTTGTTTTTATAAAAAAATATTTTTTTAAAATAACTATTTTCTAAAAAAAATATTATCAATATTTTTATATGATAAATCCTAACCTACTTTATTATGGAAATATGAAGTTGTTTGGTAGGATTTATAAGCCGAATGATAAGTCAAAATACTATAGAAACGGTTGATTTTCTATGAAAAAATGCTATTGCCTTATAAGCTGAAAACGGCTTTTTAACCTGAAGCGAACAAAGTCTACACCGCCCTACCTATTTTTGTGAGCAAATTACGATGCTAATGATTGCTAGCTAGCTAGGGGTATATTAATTACTCCCTCCGCTACAAGATAAAAGTCACTATGGTATTTGCAAAGTTTGACTAGATTTATAGAAAATATTAACAATATCTTTTATCTATAAATTAGGTTATTATAAAAATAGATTTAATGATCTATCTATTAATACTATAAATATAAATATTTCATTGTATATAGTTAATTAAAGTTAAAAGTATTTAATATTTCTTGAAAAGCGAGAGAGATATCTTGGAACAGGGAGAGCAAACTGTACATGCACTTCAAACGGGATGCATGAGCTAGTAGCATTGTCATGTGGAATTACAGTTGCAGAAATTAACCTACTAGCTGTCGTAGCTGCGAAATTAACCTACTAGCTGTAGTAGCTGCGAATCCCTGTTCCCGTTGATGAGTGGACATGAGTTAGCTAGTAGTAGTACTACTGCTACTAACTAATCAGTAACCACTCCAATGTACCTTCCGGTCGGCCAATCGATGATATTGATAATCATTTGTATGCATGTTTTTATAGTATGCTAGTGCTACAATTATTTCCCAATGTTACCTCTAATACAGTTTTTCCCTCTCTCTCCTTTTTTTTTTTTACGGAGAGGAAGGAGAAAATGGTACTAGTACCCCACTGGCCATCATCTGGTCTCATGCATGAACAATGCATGCAGTTGCTCATATATCTACATCATCTACATGGGCAGTGTTAAAAAAACAATTATATTAATTGCCACAAGTGCACAAGGAGCAAGGAAGCCGAGCTACATGCATATGCATATATATAATAATAACTACAGTTTCTGTAATTTTGTATGTGGATGGATGAATGAATAATTAAATTAACGACGACTACAGAGAGCTTGCTTGGTGCGCTGGCACGTACCACGTACACCACATACCGACCGTGCGCGCGTGTGTGAGTGTGATTGCGGCCTTGCATTGCAATGCTGTCACGTCAAATCGGAGCAACAGCACTACGACGTTTTTAAAGACAAGGCAAGGCAGGCACCTACTCCGATCCATGTCCACCATGTTGTAGCATCGTCATCAACTGTTGTGCGTGCAATGTCATGTGTACCCTACTTCTCTCAAGAGAGACTACTGTGCTCCGGCCGACCGAGTAGTGTACAGTCGTACGTCCAGGCCGGCCGGTGTACTGCAGCATGCATAGAGAACATATATATAGTTCTGCTGCCAACGTGTATATACATACATACATATACATACATGATATATATACATACATGATTGGATGCTGCAGGACACCGGCCGTGCAGTTGTGATGATTACATAAATAGGAAAGACACCATGTACATATGCAGGGCCCCTTTGGCTCCACCGGGGAAACAAAGGAGAAACATAGGAATGCCCACGCGCGGGAAAGGGAACGCAGTTCAGTTCCAGAGGAATCCTTCCGTTCATTCGATCGCCTTTGGCAGCGCTCCCCACCCTTGCTTGCGCGCCCGCTCCGTCGTCTTCCCAGCGGGCGTCCTCGTCTCCCAGCCTCCTCCACGGCCTTCTCCGCGCCCTCCTCCGCGGCCTCCCTCGGATCTGGGGGGCCCGGCGCTCCGTTGCGTCTCCTTCGCTGCATTCCTCCGCCCCGGCCTCTCTCTCTCTCTCTCTCTCTCTCTCTCTCTCTCCCCCCCCCCTCCCTCTCCCTCCCCCCGGCGGCGGGCTCTCTCTCTCTCTCCCGGGCGGCGCGGCCAGCGCTGGCGGGCGGCGACCGGCGCCTCCTCTGCCTCCCAGCGCCCCAGCGCCTCCACCGCGCCCGGCCAAAGGCGGCACCCCCCCCGCCTCCACCGCGCCCGGCCAAAGGCGGAGGATCCGGCACCGCGGACCCGCGGATCCGCCCGCTGGCCGCTACTCCCTCTCCGTCGGCGGCCTTGGCGTGGAAGGCGGCCTCGTCCCGCGGCAGCGGCGGTGCGGGCTGGGCGCGGTGCTCGGCCTCCATCCAGCGCCGTGGTGGCCGGGTCGTCGGCATGTGCTCGTCGTCGGCATGTGCACGAAGGAGACGCTCTTCCTGCGCTCCGGCGTGGGCCCGCGGAGCGCGGCGGGTGAGCGCAGTGCCTCGGACTTCGCGCAAAACAAGAGCTTCGGGCGGATTTTTCTTTCCTGTGACGCTGTGAGGGCGGCGAATCCTCCGGAACGGATTCCTCCGTTTCACCTGTGGCTTCCCAAAGGCACGATGACGTCACCATTCCTATCCCATTCCTGTCTTTGGTTTCACCTCCGATTCACCCACGTTCCAAAAGAGGCCGCAGTGTGTGGATGTGTGTGTACATACATGCCTTCTCTGCTATGTACAGGAGTACAGGACGGCAGCTCCAATACGGTGAGCCGTGCAGTGGCCCGTGGGATGCATGTTCAGTCTCGATCGTGCAGTGGTGTTGTGTTATCTCATCTCTCGCTCGATCCATCTGCGCGCGATCGATCGATGTGTATGCATCATGTCCACTAACATTGCTGCCATTGCTGCTTATGTGGGGACCTTTTTTTTTTTGCAAGAATTGATATATTCTATCTGCATTTTGATAAACTAGAAGTTTGTTTGGCTACACTCGTATACAATAACTGTTGTTACCGCTCTCAGCGAGTAACAGTGGATGAAAAGTAACAAAATGTAGCCGCAGCACTGCAAAAGGCAGCTGAACAACAGGAGATGAGATGTAAATATGTTTATGCGTTTTGTTCCAATATACCTTTTTGGAAATAAAAAAACAAATAAACGAGAGCAAACACTAGAAAACAAGTAAGGGAACGTACGCCTATTTGTATCATGAGTTCATGAAATCAACAAACGCCACATCAATGTCGTCGATGGAATGTTCTGACTCAAAATATATCTTTTTCTATCGATTTTTGTATATATGATATATAAAGATGAGGCTGTACACAGCAGCTTAATCAAATCTTTTGGTACACCTACCAGGCTACCACTGCATACTTATCTTTCCCTCAATCTTGAACGCTATAGCCATAGCAAATTGACAATTATGACATTAACATGGAATCCCCATGACAAAATTATGGCCATCATACCGATATTTTTAAAAGAAAATAAGACAATGCACTTTTAAAAGAAAATAAGACAATGCACACCATCCAACATGAATACTCGTGAAGATGGTGTTATTATAGTGAAAAGTATAAGTAGTTTAACCACAACATTGAAGACACTATTGATCTTTCACACCAGGAACTATATATATACTCCCTCCATATAGGAATTAGATGTCGTTTAGGACAGCGACACGGTCTTCAAAGTATAACTTTGACTTCATATTTTTATAAAAATATGCATAACAAAGTATTTTATAAAAATATGCATAACAAATCTATTTATATGGTTTTCACATTTTCAAACTCAATAACTTAAAAGTTATTTATGATTTATGTTCCCAATGTTTGACTCAAATCTTATCCAAAACAACATCTAATTCCTATATGGAGGGAGTACTTGGTAAATATGCCGCTTAAGTTATATTATTGTACATTCATTTATATATGTTGACAATTAACTAGCACACATATGTCTATTACTTTTAATCATGCACACATGTCTATTACTTTTAATCATGTAAAGGGTGCTTCCAAATAGAATTAACATATAGCTAATCATCATGATTAAATTTTAACGCAAATTAAAATGAAGGGTATACCTGTATAATTTATCTGAGTTCTAATATCTAGGTACTCAGTTATTTGTACCAATCTGAACTGGAACCCAAAATATCTATAAACTTATATTAGATCATACATGCGTTATACCTGCACTTACAACTAGAGAAAACTTAAAAAGGCATGCATAACTTATTTATAATGAAAAATATAGGTTAGCATGCATTACATTCAGTAATCCTTTAATTGGTGATACTGTGTAGACAATTTTCTCTTTGTTATTTAATATAGCAAAAAGTGGAATGTGAACATTTAGAATAACAGTTTAGACTGGCATAACTAGAAGATGCAATGCTGTGCATGTGCTTTTCGATACCGTTATGGACCTAAAAAAATTTCTTTCTACGTAAACAGTTGTCATAATGGGAAGAACTGCTCTACATATATATATATACGATGCATATACGATGCTGGTTAGTATAGTACTAATCGATGAATGCATATTTGACATATCTCTAAATGGATCGGTAGGAATGACAACTGATTAGACACCAACGGGCGGTGTAACCCAACCTATCGTTATCTTAATTCTCCATCCAATGACTTGTGTTATTCTTCTATTAATTAGGATACACATGGCATAAAGAGACATATGCTGGTCTTGTCAGCACAATATTCCATATTAGTTGACAATTTATTAGCACTATAATGCACTGATTTTTCTTGTAACTGAATGTCAAACCTGATCGATTTGGAACCCAAATGCATGTAATATATAGTGCCAAGAAAAGCATGTGTTAAGGATAGCTTACTCGAGGACCAACTTGAAAGGACCGTGTAGTCACATGGGCCACATCATAGCTACTGTTTCGAATGACATTATATATGCCTGGCTACATGGCTAGCTTTTCACGCTATAAATCTGTGTTGTATTACACGTCCAATCAGTCCACCAAACAAGAAGTGCGCATAACAATGTGACGAATTGAATGAATAGTGCGTGATATGATGATGCATCCACACATGTAATTGCTTGGGAATTTTTTTGAAAGATAGGAATTAAGCACACTACTAAGTAATAGCTGGTACGGTGCACTGAGAACAGTAGCTAGTCCAATCATCACGAAGAGAGAAAAAATTGCATGTAGATTATTGTGTTACGTACTTTTGTAATGCACGTAACCTCAGCTACTTCGAATTCGATCCTATCGTCTATGGCAGAATTATTGACGCGGCCCTTTTCAGCCACAACGTCAAAAGTTAACTTTAAAGGTGTGCATGCCAGAAGTAAGCCGCAAGCTCTCGCACGCTTCTCATAATAAATCCAATCACAAAATACAGTTGTTTCAGTCATTATTTCAATAGCTAGGTCACAAGATTAAATCAGGGACCGAACCAGAATTTAACCATAGGGGACCTTTTTGTATACCAATAATAACTATATACGATAAAATATGCGAGCATACTTACATATATATGTATATGTATATTGAGTTAGCAAGAGTATAAATAATACTTCCTCCATCCCAAATTATAAGACATTTTATTTTTTTTACCTCCACTCATCTCATTCAAAAAATTTGTATAAATATAGTTAAATTTAAGTTATTCTTAAACTTTTATTGATAAAACAAGCCACAACAAAAAAAAAAGATATTTTATAAAGTTTTTTTTTAATAAAACGTATGGTCAAACTTGATGTCAAAAAAGTCAAAGATCTTGTAAATTAGGATGGAGGAAGTAACACATTGTATAAATTATGATGGAGGAAGTAACTCAATCTCTACCCAAGTCTCTAATCTCTAACCAACTAATCTAGTTAGAAAAAAATCATTTTAATAACTCAAATAAAAAGAGGTAGGAAAGATAGCTAATTGGTCGTATATGATGCAGATCAACTAAAATGTTGTGTGGGAAAAACAACAAAAATAATAGGAAGAATAAAATAGATGAAAAAAAGATAACATAAATCATATAGATATCAATAAAAATCAACACAAAGAAAGGATGATAAATAACTTTAACACTAATTAGTAATTTTTATTAGCTAATTAAGGGATTATATAGTGGAGCAATTGGGAGGTTGGGGTGTGTGCGCCCCCTTCCCTCCGTCCCTAGATAGAATGTGTTATAGCATCGATCTCAAAATACAATTAATCATATTATTAAGTAAAATATAATTTTTACTGCAGATTATTATCCTAATAATATGTGCATGTTAGATAAAGTATTAGTACTATATAAAATTTCTAATGCCCATACAATTATTTTGTGATTAGAAAGAATTTTATGGTTAAAAAAATACAAAAAAGGCTTACATTGAAATCTTATGTCAACCTCATCCATGTATCTCGTTTGGTTCAAGCAAGTTTAATTCATAATGAGAAATTAAATGATGAACCAAATTACTTCATTTTGCCTCCAAACACCAGAACATTAGCTATGTTGCATTTTACTATCTCTGTCCCAAAATTATTGAAGATTTAGTTTTGTCCTAATTCATCAAATTATCCTAACAAAAAATGACCAAATTTAAGATAGTTTGACGTAAGACAAAACTAAAACATCAAGTTTTTTTTCGGAGGAGGTATAATAGCACACAATTCACACATATTTTTTCTCTAATTTTCCATGAAGCATTAATTCAGTGACTTTTTATGTTTGATTAGACTTAAATCAATAGACTATAAATATTTTAAATAGAATTTAACATCAGAAAATAGACGTTTTGAAAATGTTGTAACAAAAAAATAATGTCACAAATAATTTCTATAAAGTTCAGATGTTGGACGTGTCTATGACCAGAGATTACCTCCATTCTCTAAAAATTAATTGGCATTTGACATAGGGTGAAAGCCAAACACAAGAATCTTGGATTTCACACAGAAATGAACCTAGGATGTTTGAAAGATGACTTTTGAGCTGTTAATTTTCCTGAAAGCCGCAATGTGCCTTAGAAGTTGCTAGTTCTGGATAACTTTGACTGGAAATTAAAAAGGGTGTATGATGACCGGTGGCCTTGTGGCAAGGAAAACTATATCATGCAACAGTTGTGACAAAAGGAAGGAACTATACAGAACACACAAGCAAAATCTAGTCAAACTTGTCTAATATCAACTGCTGGTCGGAAAGTGCACAACCAAACCAACCACACAGCCACGAAAATTAACTCATGGAGCCGGCCAGTATGGTTAAACAGGACCAACACAGTGGCATCAATGCAAGAAGGGTACACACTTGAATATATATGGCCAGAACTAAGAAGGAAGTGCAACTCGATGAGATCCAATAAATATGTCCACAAGGAATCCAACAGTGCACAATGAACATCTTATTATACTCCTATCTTGCAGCAGATGGAACATTTAAGCTTGCAAATTAAAGTAGCGGCCAATCCAATCAGAACCGCAGAATTTAGAAAAAGGCTTAATGCCGATGGAGGAAAATTCTAGGCGGCGATGGAATAAATACATGTACAATGCACCAACAGTGAGATCCATAAAAAGATCTGGGACCTATAAGAATAGTGCCCGGAATACTGCTTTTCCCATATGCCTTTACAGTTTACTAACATGGACGGGAAGAATGTCTGCGAAAGAAATGCATGATGTGATGCTCATCGACGATCACCATATATAATTTAAACAACTGAGTTAATCTCCCTATCTCTCCCAGCTGACTAGCTATTGAGCATCTCACAATCATATATCTGGAGCATATATGCAAGCATAGGCCACTGGTGCCTATGACATATGATATAAGATGCAGATCATGCAAGTACTACTATATATACTACTACTCATGCATGCATGCATGTAGGATCCTGCTACTTTGATTGGCTCTTATATTTTTATTTGGCCTAAAGGTGGCTGTTTTGTTTTCTGATCGCAAAGCCAAAGCATGCATGCTATATGTATACGGAGTACTAATGACTGATCGATGGATCCTGCGGAAACGAAGAATTAATCATGAAAGGAAGAGAGATCAAGATCTCGATTCGATTACATTTAGTACTCCAAAGTATGGTTTGCACAACATGCAAAAAGGGGATGCAGTCGATATATATAATTCATGTCGGCTATATAGCGAAAGGTAGATAGATATATAGTTATAGATAGATTGCTCCTTAGCTCTTAATCAACCTGAGATCGATTGGATTCCCATCTCCGATCCCCCCTGAAGCTTCCTTCCGTCCTTCACCAAGTACTCCGATCCCACAGCTCATTAAGGCCAAAGGGCTAGCTCAAGTGCATGCATCCATGTCTCCACATCTTAACAATGCAAGGAGTAGCTAGAGTAAATCACTGCACTATACATACATAGTAATAATTAAAGCCAGCAGATAACAGATAGTATATATATAGTTAAAAAAAACACAAACTAGCACTACATGCACATACAGTACATATACATAGTAGTAGTATAGTTACTAGTTACTACATCATGCATGGGCATGGCTGCCGTGCAGAAAATTACTCAAAGAAATACTGAACAGCTTACCATATTCACGGCGGCGCGCGCTTCCTTCACTTCACATGCTGCTGTCTCCCCCTTCCTTGTGATCCAACCCAATGCTCTCTGATCCGGAAGTGGTGGTCGTCGAGGCGCTGATGGCATTCACCGCCCAATTAGCCACGGAAGCGTAAGGCAGGACGGGCGCCACGTCAGCGCCCGGGGAGCTGCTACTAATGACGTTGCTGTGGTTCCGCATGAAGTAGCAGCTGCCCGCTGGCGGTGGCGGTGGTGGCGCCGATACGCAGCCGTCCAAGACCCCGAGCCTCCGGCTGCTGCTGCTGCTGTACATGCCGCCGGCGGCCGCCGCGGCATGCGCAGTGGCTACCGCTGCGAACTGCCCGGGGCTCGTCGTCGTCATTGCCGTGGAGAGCCTGGGCGCGGCGCTGACGGGGAGCGCGGTGGGGATGCCGGCGGCGACGTCGCCGCAGGCGTAGCGGAGGAGCTCGGCGTGCGCGGCGTCCAGCTCCTTCTGGAGGCGGTGGACCTGGCGCTGGAGCACGGAGATGGCGCCGACGCAGCCGTAGACGGGGTCCTTGACGCGCGCCTCGGCCTCGTAGGCGAGCGAGCTCACGGCGTCCTCCCGCTGGTGCGGCAGCAGCTCGTTCAGCAGCTTGGTCACGTTGCTGGCGCCGAACACCTTGTGCACGTTGGCGAACTTCTGCGGCTCCTCCGGCGGGAAGTAGGGCGCGAACACGCACCCCGGCAGGCACTTGCGCCGCAGGAACTTGCACGCCGCGCACGGCGCCCCGGCGCCGGGCGTCGACGCCGCCACGGGGAGAGGGCCGAGTTGTTGCTGGTGCTCGACGGAGACGCCATTTCAATCCCTTCCTGCCCTGCGAATAAATCAATGGAAAATTGATATATTAGGTGGATTATTATCGGTTTTTCTTTTTTTCCCAAAAATAAATATGATGAACTATGGATATGCATCTTTGGATACTAATAAGTATAATCTTAGGGTTTTCTTGGACTGAGGATTGTTGTTCTGGGATGACAGGAGAATCGATGGAGAAGATTAGGGTTTTGGAGCTTTTATTGACGGTGGTGTTCTGATCCAGCTATGCATGTGCAACCTTTGGGGAAAATGAGGAAATAATGTTCTTCCCTTTTTACCTAGGGACAAAGAAAGAGGGACAATGAGACTGTGCAATTCTTATCTGCGAAAATTATTTGATAAAGGGGAGCAGTGAGAATCAACAGCATGATCATGAATACAAATGGAGGATGCATGATGCACTGTACAAATGCGTGGGTGTGCATATATGATGATATGGCACAAGAAGCACAAATTTCCAAGAAAAAAAGGCGATCTTTGCGCTCAAATCTCAAGAACCATAGATAATATAATACTAGTACCAAGAGATCGAAGGCCAGAACGAAGACTGCAAATCAAAGCTTTTGTCTTGTAAAATTTCTCATACATGCTGGGGCATGTTGCAGTGAGAGACCTCCTCATCCTCACCTCTGTAAGGTCACAGGAGACAGATCTGCAGATGACCTCGTGAAGAAGGGCCGAGCGAGACTATGAAGGATGATTTTTGTCTCTCTATCCTTCTCTCTGCTGCTTCAGCTGCTAGCTAGCAAGCTTGTTTCCTCCATGATACATCGATCCACCACTGTATCTACTAACAGGAGCTGCACAATGGAATACAAAAGGAGGAAAAAATAGAGAAAAAGGACAAACAAGCAAGATATGTGTAAGCAATTCTTGCTTCAGTTTGTGAGTGGATGGAAGAATTGCTGGAGGGTGATATGATCAGCCTAACTCTTGTCTCTGGCTGGCTGTGATCGATCTATGGGGGAGGAAGAGGAGGGAGCTGGAGGAGAGATATGGAGAGGGAAACCAGCTTCTCTCCTCTTCCACCTCAGCACTCCCTCCAACTGCAGCAAGGGAAAGGTGAGGTGCATAGATCGACGGCTCACTATGAAAAAAAGGCAGAGAGACCAGTATTCAATGAGAGGAAGTGAGAGTGTTGAAGAATATTGTGGGGGTGTATGTTGCAAAGAAAAAAGGGCCCGGCCTTGGTAGCGAGGAGAGAGAGAGAGAGAGAGAGAGAGAGAGAGAGAGTAAACAGATAAATAAGGACAAATCGAGATTAATGGCAGTACAAGAAAAAGTGTGAGGGTGACATTGCCACTACTCGCAAGAATATCTACCACAGTGCTGCCTCATCTCGTCACTTTTCACGAACAGTTCCCGTTGCCTATGGCCCATGGGAGTAGTATATAGCTGAAGTGTGTATATATGTACGTACAAATTATTATTCAATCGCAATAACTAGCCTATTCGCAATAAAGATAGACAACTAAGTTTCAAAAGTTTGATTAGGATCTCGTCGAAAGCAAAATCATGGATTTGCATTGTGGCAGAAGAAAGTCGTAGCAGTACATATGCGTATAGTATCCTCGTAAAAAAAACTGATATACGTGTAGTCCGCCGTATATGCTATTTTCATGGCATTCCTAGTAATATAATATAAAAAGAAGGTAAAAAGCCGTCAGTGCGTCCGGTTTAAGAGTAATCATGCCCTTTTTTATGCATGAACTGGCTTAGCTTAATTGAACTTTGCCTAAGCAGCACAATCATAAAGAAGCCGGCGATGTAGACTGGCACACCGTGTGGTGATCAATGGCGCACACAGGAGCACAGGGCGCTTGTGCAATGCGGTTTAACAACCAATTGAAGCAGCGTGTGTGCTGCTTCCATCTCATAATTAAAAGAGCCGCAGTATAATTGGCAATCATTAGTGACGAACTGATATCAGTGCAAGTTATCGGCATGCACTGTCATGACCCATTATTATATACCTAGCTAGGGGGATTAAATACACTAATATTCTTAATTAGGGTTAGCCTACAGATGTTCTCTGCTTATATGATTAATTTTGGGCTCACGCTACCAACATCAGCACAGTATCACACTTTGCACACATGATAACTGTCGCCGCTTCCAAAAAAAATGACATTAGTTTAGATATTGCGTACAAACAATCCTTTAAAAAACCACTCCCACTAATAAATAAATAACTACATATTTAACTGTGTATATTGTTCTCGTGAAAATGACCTTATTAGATTTTTATGGACGACAATGCAATATTTAAATACTCAGATAATGTGTACAATTATATTAATACAAAAAAATTTTAAGTTTACACACGTTAGTAGACTCACTGGTTTTAATTTGATGGTATGTACTGCACCCAATTAACTTAAAAGAAATTGTAATCCATGAATCAACCCATGAGCTACGGCAATCCGAATATATGGGAAACTAAAAATGGGCACATGACATGCTACGTCAACGTTATGATAAATTTACACTATCCATACAGTAGGTAAGGAAAAATCTCATGACCGTTATTGCTGAAAATAGAGAAATTTGTATCAACCGATGATCCAGACACGGACTGACCCTTCACACAGTTAACTGATGAAGGTATACAACAGAGTTTAGATCGACCGTCATGTGTAACAAGTCGTAACAGAGATTACTTTGCAGGTCGACGAACAGGCCCCATAAAATAATTCAAAGTACATGTGGCCTTCAATGATGGCCACTGTTACAGAATGATAGCTTTCGCTTAGATTTTGTCATCTTTGTCATTTATAGGTACGTAGCTGAAGCTTATATATAGTATCATATCAACATGGTCTACATACATGCATCTCAACACAGCGTAATTACTAGCTAGTTGCAGCAAAGTTTTCAAAACTAAAAAAGTTGCAAAAGGCATCCACAGTCCAGTCTGGCCAACAATCATGCAGGTCACTGAGACCAAGTGACAGTACAGTGTGTTCATACCCCAGGCAGCTCTTTATTTCCCAAAAAACAACAAGCAAAAAAAAAGGTGCCATGCATCTTTCAGCTTAAAAGAAATTACTACGGTGGTTGCATCGTATATGAGATTGATCGTTACTAATTTGATAAAATTATGAAACTGTACAGGTACTACAACATAGGAGTTAATAAAACACGACCACTGTAACAATTAATTATAGTGTGGCTGAACCAGGATTATATAGCTGTGGGTCAATTTAAACTTTCCTAAAGGAGAAAAGCCAAGTCAATTCGAGTAGTCAACAGAGCAAACATGTAAAAGCTCCGCAAGAAAGAGAGCGAGCTCACACGGTCTCCAAGAAGGCAAGAACAGACAAGTATAGCCTTACACACTAAGCTCTCTTTTACAGTACTAGTATACTACGTGGTAACAGGATAGCCCTAAGACGAGGGAGGCCCCACAATTGCCTAGCTAGGCCGCCATTAGTTTTGTTGAAATCAACATGTACAATGATGCCGCATGACAGCATATATATGCATGGAATGAAAAAGTAGGCCCCAGCCAATGCATGCCGTGTAAGTGTGTAACCAAATAAACTAGCAAGATTTGCCATCATCTCCTCTCTCTGGAAGCCATGCATAAAGGCTGTTATGTGCTATTATATATATAATTTAGCGCTAGATTGTGCCTTTTCTCTACGAATAAGAAAGATGGAATATATATTATCATAATATTCTAGTTCTAGGAGTAGTGGCGCCATGCATTGTGGAGCATCCTTCAGCGGCAGCCCCGGCCATACCTTCATTCATCACTACTATACCTCCACTACTATGCTCGGCCTATATCGTCGTGGGCTGGCAACTGCCACACCTGGCTGCCCCGGACCCTTGGTCCTGCCGGCACGAGAGGGGCATCACCTGACGGCGACGCATTGAGATGGCTATGGAATTATCATTTTAATAAAGTTGAATGTAGCCACATCAGAATTTGTCTTGCTACAACACAACCGCTCCCTTTGTCCCTCGCGCGACACAAAATCTAGATATATCTGGACCGCCACACCTTCCTCCACCGCTACTCCTCCACCGCTACCCGCCGTCACCGGAGCGTGACGCTCCACGGGGACAAGGAATTGAGGTGACAATGAGACTTTCTCTTCTTTTCTTCCCAACTCAAGCTCATCAGCGCAATCGTCATGTTTCTTTTCCATCACGATACTTCACCTTCCAATGGCCAGCTTCTAGATCCGGTGGCTTCGTTGGCGGCCCAAAAATCCGGGCCAGATTTATGTTGGTATGGTTTGTGATGACTTGGAGTGGAGGGGCCACTGCATGCATGCACAATGGGAGGCAATAAGGTGTCATGGTTCCATGGCGATATGGAGGCGCTTCCTGCGAAGTATGGCAGTCCTGCATTGTGGTTGACTGTTTTGTGCGACGAGGCCTTTTGATGATAGCTAAAGGTACTGCGTGACATTTCTATTGTCATCCACATTGAGATGACGAGGTTATTGTTTAATTAGTGTATGTTGTTGGATCTTGGAGGGAACTACAAGAGATGAGGCCTTCTATGACCATTATAAGCTCATCTCTAGTCATAGAAGACTAGTCATTAAATACCTTATGCGACCATTAGGCTAGTCATTAAAGACATTCTATGACCATTTTTGTGACAATTTTTTATCTATGACCATTATAACTGCTATAAATTGTCATAAAAATGGTTACAGATCAAAATTTTTCAAAAAATGGTCATAGAAAGTCTTTAATGACTAGTCTTCTATGACTAGAGATAAGCTTATAATGGTTATAGAAGACCTCATCTGACAACGATGAGATACATCTACTTACATTTGTTACATATCGCCTTGACGACTTGTAATAGGCTACAATGGCTAGCCTTGCATGCATGGTAGAACTAGTTTGGTATGGGTCAGCGTAGTGAGGTGAACCATGTAGCCTTACTATTAATAAGGTCCTATTTAGAATACGAAATGTTCCCCATATTATTTTTATTTTCTATTAAAATAAACTGATTCATGTGAAAAGTATATACGAGTCCTATAAAATTTCTACATTCAAAAGATCAAATGACACAATGGATGGTGAATTGGGCTCTCAAAGTTTAAAGCGACAAATCTTGACCTATGCAAAATCTACCCACCTAATTGCATAGTTGGATCCTAGAGCCAAAAAAGATCACAAATTGAACATGTTTTTACACTAAAAGGGTTCTTAGTTGCAGAATTAAACCTGTGACTAAGCAGACTCTAGCATAGAGAAATCTAGTTGTCACACTGATTCTTGCACTTAATAAAGAGCAAAGTATAAAGTTAAGTCATGAAAGTAATGTAAACACAAAAACAAAACAACAAAGAACTAGGTTTTTTCCCTGAAGTCTCAGATAGTCATTGCCACTACCCCTAACCCACATAGTAGTACCACCAAAGAGTCACTGAGACTCATTTGTGCTCCTTTGACTCACTAGGACTTAATAAGTATCCATTAGTGAATACCTCTTATCCTCTTCGGACAGGTGGTTTTGAAAACGAGCACACCAATACGAGCTTCCCCACAAGAAACTCTAATAGGAAGGTCAACTAGGTCATTGTCGAACTATCTAGGTTTGCTGGCAAAAGTCTTTAACCTTCACTAGTTCGAAACGAAGCCAAGAACTCCAGATGCATAATAAGCACACTCACACTCACAACTAGCAATCTTGCCTTGGATGGCACAAAACCTTTCACAAACTCCCTCTATATTTGTGTCACATCCTAAGTAAAAACAACTCAAAATGAGCAAGTGAACATATATATAAGGTGTGAAGAGCCTGCAACCATAAGAAAAAGTTCACATACGCAAACATCACTAAATGATCCGTCGAGAGCTACTAAATACATAGGTCCGCCAGACCACATGGTAATCCTATTCAACCATGTTTTACAATGGTTATAGAGGAATACAGTTGTCCAGGCAAGCACCACAGGATCATATGGCACCATTAAGTAACTCGGCCACTTGACACACAATCAAATTACTACTCAATCCGATCGCTGATCCATCGAGTGCCACCAAGGCACAATAGATCTTATAGTGAAGTCTAGTACCATGGCCACTAGCTTGACATGATCAAAACATAGCCTCAATGGATGATCCACCAAGTGCCACCAAGGCATACTAGACCATACGATGACTACTGTGGCCAAATCAAATATGAACTATGCACAATGCAATGGTATGGGATGATCCGCCAGGCAAGTTTCAATTATGCGGTGCATGTTCAATGTATATTTCTTACTCAAAATCTAGTCTTGTCTAATTATATTTCTTGAGATATTTGAGTTAAAACCTATCCAATGAAACCACTCTTAAACTAACTTGGGAGAATGCACCATGTTACATCAAGTGCATCCGAACACCAAATTTGCACTTGAACTTTGCGGTGTCCTTAATAATTCTGTGAATATCCTTACATGACTAACTTGATGTGACGTAAACCATGAAAAACACATGTTAATAAAGCATTTGTGTTTATCAATCATCAAAATCCCATAATTGAAATTGGGATCTGTGTGTTCCAAATAAAGGACCATAAAAGTATAAATGAACGTAGGTAGGGAAAGCATGTCTAAGAAGATAGGCATGTGAATCCTTTTTATTTGGGGGAGGTGATTTATTTTCATGTCTTTTTTTTTTTTTGCGACAATAAGTGTTAGGGAAGTTGATTGAAGAAAGGGTGACAGCTAGCAACACACACCCATCAGCACCAACTAAATATTTGCCGCCGTAAAGATAATTATGTTAAGAAAATGCAATTTACAAAAGGGCCAACAGATCTTCCTAAGATCCCCCCATAAAAACACACAAGATCTGGTGTGCAAGCCACTACCATAGTACACCAACATTAATTCGATCCTGAAATCCACAGACATCAAATCGTTGGACCTAGCTAGCTACTACTAGTAAGGGAGGGGGCCGATCGAGAAGAGAGGAGGGCCGAGGTACTGAGCTAAGCTAGCTAGGGCTAGTTAGTCCCTACGCTCCGTGTCTGCATATGCATGCATGGCCGGCGGCAGCCTTTCCCCAGGTTCACGACCTAGCATGCCTGCCTGTCCTTTTGAGCTGCATCCTCTAGCAACTTGCATCAGTGCTAAAAACTCACGCTCGTCAGTCGTCGCCAACAAAATCGCAAATCTTTCAGTGGAAACAGCAGCTAGTAGTTGTCTGTAGCTTGCCAGACCATAGCCCATGACATAGCCCATAGGCATGTTTGGGATGGCTCGGCTTTTTTTTTTTTTTTTGAAAATGTGTAGCTCGGCTTTCTTATGAGTCAGTTCCGATCCTTCGAATTTGAAAAGAAATACGGTGGACTCCGGTATTATACAGATAAAAAACAATAATCTTAATTACATAGATTGCATTATAAGGGTCCAATCATTCGTGCAAAACTTATTCACCCTCCTAAGACGTTGCTCAGACATATTGTATTGAACTTTCCCTCTATCTTAATATAAAGACACATAAACCTTTTACATGTTTGAGAAAAAGCAAACATTATTTATTTATTTATATAGGTTATTAAAGGTTCAAACTTCTGACCGTTTGAGCTAATCCTGAATGAAATTTAATAAGTTAGGACAAGACTAGTTCCCTCCCTTCAATCACACAAGTAGCTTAGTTTTGTTTTAAAAAAAAAAAGAAAAGGAAGAGAGAAGAGGGAGGGTGGAGGTGATGCATTCATGAAAAAGTACCAACTAGCTAGCGTGTGAACATTGGTGAAAGCTGATGCATACATATCTACGGGCTAGGGCTGTGTGTAGTATGGGAGGGAAATATATTGTGTGGTGACTGGGGTGAGCTGAGCTGAGCTGATGGGTCCTTGTGGTACAGATTCAAGGTTACACTTCACAGTGGGAGGGAACAGTTCCTTTGAATTCTGGTCACAAGGGGCGTGCTGCAGGGTGGGGTGGGGTGGGGGTGGAGTGGTTGTGCACGGGCGTGCATGGAACCGTACCTTTAGCTAGAGAATCCTGTCTGTCTGGGTCTGGCCAGCCCATGCATGCATGGGGCTACCCGGCCTGGCCTGGCTATTGTTCAGAGCCATGCACGCGCATGCGTTCAAACCCTTCTCGATCACAAGACATTTTGCAGGTGGTTTTGTTTTGTTAGTGTGGTGCATTATGCAGATAATAGTTACCAAATATAGCATCACGGTACTGACCTTCCGCCTGCAGAGCTGCACGTTGATTGTCGAACGAAGCATATTATTGGAGCAGGCCGGCCGGCTAACTGCACTGCATGCTGATCCTCCCATGACATGATCATCTGATATATGCCACCTTGACAAACAGCTAGCTTTGGCTCCATGCATCCCGGCCGCTTGCGTTGTGTGTGGGGCCAGGACGTACTATTTACATCAGAGCAGTTCAAGTCCTACCAGAATTCACAAGTCAGTTCAAAGGGTCCAGTAAAACAGCAACATCATCAGATCAGCTTAAGGGCCTCGTACGTAATTTGTAACAAGGGGAAAGAATAATTAAGAATGCATGCAGTTGTTTCTGCTAATATGGAGCCCAAAGAATCTTCAAGTGCCCAAGCAAAAGTGGTTCATGTGACCATGTAAGATCCCTGTCTCTATATTTATCCTTACACTCGTATTACCATCCTTCAATTTCATTTCAGCAAACAAAATTATACAAATCATTTATCTCAATAATAAACTCCTTTAATAATATATCTATGAAAAGTATTTTCTGCAACTCATGACCACCAGTAGTCCAGTACAGTAGCACAGTCGTATAAATGCCCCCAAAACCTTGACAGCCACACACAAGGATAAACTATTGAGCCTTTAAGTGATCTATCAGCAAGCGGACACGCAGCCATGTGATTGGTTGCGTCTCTGGGCCCAGGTGCTATGATTGGTCCATGCAATGTAATACTTGGAGGATAAAAATAAAGCGAAAGCGAAAGGACATGGCTTTGATAATTAGAATGTTTGGCAGAATCCGTTAATTACATGTACATCAGAGATATAATACTCGAAAGTATAACCAAGCAAGGTTTCTGGACACATCGTCTAGTTTTTTTTTTTTTTTTTTTTTTTTTTTTTTTTTTTTTGAGACAAGAGACACATCGTCTAGTTGGTTCTTTCATTGGAACAGCTTCAGAGAGGTGTGCAGTTGACAGCATATCTTATCGCAATATATTAAGGGGGGATTGATCACGATAGGAGAATCTAGGAGAAAGCATATGAGGTTTAGCCATGCTAATTTGCTAAAGCCCCTTGGGTGACTGGAAGGGCACGCTACTATATCAGCAGCTAAGGAAGTAGAATACTAGATATTGATTCCGTTAGCTTTCCATCTATATTTCATTCGTCCGTACAAGGGCTGTGGGCAGGATGGAAGCTACCTATGTCCAAAAGTGACATCCAGCCACATCTATCTCTATACCTTGGATTTGACATTGTCTATTCGGTTTATTTTTACTTTTCAGGACGAGGGTCTTGTTTAAATTGCAAGTTTTTGCAATTCGAACTCCTGTAGCACTTTCATTTGTATTTGGTAATTATTATCCAATCATGTATTAACTAGGCTCAAAAAAGATTCGTCTCGTAATTTACAACTAAACTGTGTAATTAGTTATTTTTTTACTAACATTTAATGCTCCATGCATACGGGTAAAAATTGATGTGATAGAGAGAGTGAAAAAACTTGAAACTTTGAGGAAAAGAGAACAAGGCCGAGATAGAAAATTTTCCGGTTTGCAATTGATCTCCCAAAGTAATGTAATGCATAACAGAGTACCTTTTCTTCATGATGTTGTTTTTATTTTTAGTTGTAGGCAGATCAGGGCTAGCTTCCCCAGGCAACTTGTAAATGGGACACTATCACACACAAAAGCCAATGGTTGTATATTTAAAGAAGCCTTCTAGACATTCTCGTTTAGTTCCTTTTCTATTTTTAGAAATACCGGTAAGTTCTTATGACAAGGTCCCACCCAAAAAAAGTCAATGAAAGAAGTATGTGGGAATTGAAGAATCAAATACGATGCTTATTATGGGCTTCTTTCTGAAAGAATGAGAATCATTATTAGTGACGGCTTTTTGTGTGGAACATTTCTAAAATATAATCGGATTGTGACTTAAGCAAGAATTGGTTAGAGGTGCACCTGAAACAATTATGAATATTAAAGATATTACCCTAACCAACCTTTCGAGTGCAGGTGGTTTCATTTGAAATTTGACCTCTAGAACAGCTGGGTTACCAACCGAAAATTGTGATGCACACTGCACTTCACAATGACAATTTTCTTCAACAGAAGGGTAAGCATGTTCAATTCCGGTCCTGACTCTGAACGCAAGACACCCTGTATCATATCAATGCAACACAATTAGAGAAACATTGTTCTAGAAAGATGCAGAAAACAGGATCTCTGAGCTCAAGGCAAATGTAATATTGCGATTGGACTCATTTATGGTTATGGCATAATCCAAGTAAACTTGCATGTGAGCCTTTACATCGATAAACTTGCTCAGTGGCAGTATGACATAGTGTACACACAGTATTATTTCATAGGTCATACTTCAATATTTGAACAATAGTTTTTTTCCAGTGCATAAGATGAGATAGTTAAACTAATTATATACATGAAAAAAAAAAAAAAAAACATTGCTGAATTATCAGAAGGTACATCAACTAGTGAAACATATCAGAAGGTACATCAACTAGTGAAACATATCAGAAGGTACATCAACTAGTGAAACATGATTGATACTGTACACAAATACATACATAAAATAGAAAAGAAAACACGTCTCCCTTTAATTAGAGGGCCTCAAGATTTGCAAGCTTTAGCCGCTTATCAACAGACAGGTAGTCCTCGACTGCAATGCATGTAGAGCGCAGAATATTGGCCAAAAAAGTCGCAATCTCAGCTTCACTTCTATGAATATGATCATGTCCAGGTTGGCCATGTCCATGGGCCAATTCTTCAGCCCAAGTATAGATGTTAGTGGTCAACAACCATAGCCTGTCTGCCACGGAGTTCCTGAAATCATCCGAAACGCTGGTGGAGAGAAAGGAAGGCAGGGTGACAGGCAAGTCGCTCAGTACATTTATCGAACTAACAACGAGAAGCGGCATATAGATGCAGCAGCTGCCACATAACAAGCCAACAAAAACGCAGAACCTGAAATATTAGAACGAGAAATTTTAAGAATGTTTTTGCAGGGAAGCAACTTTTGAGAATAAGCAACCCATCCACACATTCCAACATAGCATCTTCAATAATTACCGTTGAGGGATAAGCTGTAACACAGCCAATGTCTAATGCATCCAGAAGCCACTGACTTTTGATGCTGTTTTCAGCTGAGTTTAAGGCTGCAGTTATCTCAACAAGGACACTCCACCAGGCACCTGAAATAGCATATTCATTAGCCTTTCAAAATAATATATAGATCGCCTACAACTATCGTAGGATGGGTGAGAAAAGATATCAGAATTCAATGGAAAATCGAAGGCATCCATAAACCACAGCAAAAGGAATCCAGTTACCATCAGCTTTTGTACACAATATTGCTGTCTTTATATTTCCCAGCTCATGTGCTGAACCACAACCAGTTGCACACAACCTTGCTCTGAGAATAATCTTTTTTGCCACATCAACATGTCCTTCTTCATTGATTAAGGCAGTATTGCGAATCTGAAAGGAAAGGTTAACATAGAACTGTGAAACGTACCAAGAAAAAACTACTATAATAAACCATTCATGGAGAATGGTTTGTAAAGAACAGATCTGTGCAGTTCAGAACCTGTAGCATATCACCCAGCCAATTTTTCTGGGCGTTGGTAAGACATCTGGTAGCAGCAGACCACTCTTTCATGAATTCAGGTTGACCATCACTGTTGAGTGTTAAAAGAGGCAACAAGCATTCAATGCATTTTTAATGAATGAAAAACCACTAAATTCTTCAGAAACCTCCACCAGGCACATATAAATGCCTTCCCAGAACGACATTCTTAGCATGCTTCTCTGTTCAGATGAGTAATTCAAGTATGAAGAGGTGGGGGAATACAAGTATTCAGTAAAATCCTCATAAAGTTTATCCAATCTTGAATCAGAGAAGAGCTTCATTAGGTCTAACAAATGTTGGAGCAAAATAGACTGAACATTTATATCCAATCTCTGGAATCTGAGTATGTCAGTCAGGTCATCCAAAAACTGCAGAAGGGGACTTATATGAGCAGCATGAGCTAGAGTCAAATATAAGCATGCTTCCTTTAGTAACTTAGGATCTTCCTGATTGGTTAACTTATGAGAAATCTGCGCCTCAACTTTAAGGCACCGCCGTACAGTAGCTCCCCAGTCTGTAGTTGGCAGTCGAGGAGCTTTGGAAAGGCATTTTAAAACTGTTCCGACTGTACTTATTGGCACCACATCACCAGACTGTCAATAGAAAAAAAAATGAAATATGATTTTCTTCTCCAACCCAACAAAATCAAAAGTGATACCGACCATAGTGAAAAAATTGTAACTAGTTACAACTTAATAGCCACACTAAAACTAATGTCTACAGTTGTCTTATCCAGTTATGACTCGCAAACATTTTTCAGGGTATATACAATATTAACCTTTGCATCAAATCCAATAAAATAATGCATATAGATAGATGAGTATGCATTAGTAGAGATTCTTTGCAAGTAAAACATCAGTTTACCAACTGCAGCAGTAAAAGGCATGCAAGTGTCGGGAAGGAGCATTAGAAGACAGCTAAAATGCTTTAGAGGCACAGCTCATAGTTAAACCGTATTTCAAGTTTAGCATTTATGCCTAGGTCAGAAATAATGATACGCATATTCATATACTAATTTAGGTTCTTAAATTCAGCATGTAAATATGCATAGCTTAGTTCATCTATGGCAAATAAAAAGAAATCTTTTAAAAAATATATATTTGTTCCTTGAAACAAAGATGTACATTTGACATAAAAAAGCTAAGCTATATATTTTAACAGATGAGAGCATTGTAGTCATTCTTTTTTAAAAGATTCAGATCAGACCTTTTCAAATTTTAGATCATTCAACCAGAGACTTAAGTTCCAAACTAAGCTTTGTTCAGAAAAACTTGAAGTTTGACCACGATCACCAGAACTTCTATTAGAACCATTGTCCTCATAAAGAATCTGATTCTGATTCTTTGACCACCTGTTTCTGAGAAATGAAATAGCCCATGCAGCATAATCTTGTATGTGCTTATCCTTAGCATCCTTAGCAAGAAGAAATATTTCCTGAAGCATTGATGTTGACAGGGTCTTACCAACAAGGCTTATCAGTAATGAACCTCGCACAAAAGATGACTCCTGTGCACACAACTAAATAGATTATTCTAACAATTTTATAGAAGATTAAGTGTTAAGATTTATGGAGGAAGGAGACCTCATGTTTGATTTGAGAAGTCATAGGCTTTGAAAACACCCCAGTAAGATCCCCTGCGCCTGCACCAAAAAGCGTTGACTACACCAAACATGCCTCCCAAATGAACAAGGGGAGGAAAAGGGTGGGTATATATATGTCTGAGAGTGTCCAGAAGGCTTTTAACACCATTAAATTCCATAGCATGCACCCCATCATCCAATATAGAAGACAGGAGAGATCCAGCACCAATACAGACTGCCATTAACAAATTCTGAAAGATAATCCCAGATTTATTCAGGTTCAGGAGCCCAGAGGCTAAAGAAGTGTAGCGATTGAACAATGCATCCAAGTCGTCATTCAACATCTCCACTCTTTGGCAAAAAGCCACGACAGATGGAAGAGCAATACATGAACCCATACATAGTGATACTGAATCTATTTCATCAAATAATGCAGAGTTTGAATCAACATTTGGTATCCATGATATCAATATGTCCTTGATTTCAGTAACTGCTTCATAAGCTCCAAGTCTATACAGAGCAACAACAGAGTATCCCAGACCAATAACAAGTCCAGCGACAGCCCAAGGATCATCGCTGAAGCTATGAATATTTTCTTCCATCCCTCCCATGGAGGATATTCCATATATACTAAGCTTCTTCAGGGAATAACATGAGGATGGACATAGTTGAATTAACGAAGTAACTAAAGCATGAAGAATATCCTCAACAGATGCATGCTCATTGAGTTGTGTAATAGCCTCTACTTCTGAATCAGTAGCATTATGTGCTCTTGTCAAAAGACCGTGGCAAGCATAGCCTAATGCCAGTCCACAAGCTCCTTTTACAAGACAGCTTTCAGTTTTTGAGATAACCTAAATGTGCAAATGCATAAGACATAATGAGAAAGTATACACCACACAAGTTTAAACATCAAAGTACCCTGAATGTACCATCCAAACAACTATACATTAGTTTGCATATCATACCCAACAAGCACAAAATGTAAAAAAAAAAAAAAACATGAATGGGTGCGGCTACACTGTGTAGCATTCATTGAATGAGAAATTGTATTTTAAAATAAGCTGCCAGCAGCCGTAGCCAGTGGCAACATGGACTGGTCCTGCTCCAGCTTCCAGCATCATGAACATTTTTTCGCTGGGATGAGGCATGAAGCAAGGCATAATAAGATCCTAATGATCCAGTCACATTGAATTCTGATCTGGTTCAGTATACCAATCATTACGCATAGCGACAAAGGAGTACATGACAGTATGAGAGCGACTAGTTACTACGAGCCTACAACTTAGATAGCAGTGGTATCTCCAAGATCTCACGTGTTTATAATGATGATATGGTGTTACACAGTCTTCGGTCTATGAGGTTATTGCAAATATGTTAAGGCGCTAGTCAACATAGAGCAACAAATTGCTAACATCTAGGCATCTAGCAATCTATCACTTTTTAGGGGGAAAATAGAAATGCAATATAAGTGGAGACAGCATTTGATACCTCAAGAAATCCATTGATAACCTGAAGTCTGCTCTTTTTGTCCGTAGGATGAAAACAATTGAATATTAGTCCAAGAGAGAGAGCTGCTGACCATTGCTGGTGCTCATGCTTGTATTGAAGCAACCATTTTAAAAGAAAATCTGATGCCGAAGATACTACCAAATGAGCAGTTGGCGGAACAATCTAGAAATAAGATAAAATCGAATAAACCAGGATTAGTAAAACATCCCTCAATCACCGGTAAATTCATAAGAATACATCAGAGCTTATATGGTCTAGACTAGAGACAAAAAAAAAAAAGATACTCAAAATGTGTTCACAGGTGGAAGGAGAGAATTGATAAAATGGGCATAAAAATCAATTATATCATACCATATAATCTGTATATACTAAGGAACTAATAAAATGTGGATAAAGACCCCTTACCAAGCACAGTGCTCCAATAACAAGAGCTATGTTAACATCAACTTGAGGAGTAGATACTGGAACTTGATCACACAGAATCTGCAATCACAATTAGGAAAATATATGGAAATTTAGTGCTAACATGCTAAGTATTAAGGAAGTTAGTGCAGGGGACAAGTAAAAGGGAGAATAAAGGAGCACAATCAAGTATGTGTTAAATAAACCAAATCCATACACAATAATAATATTTGTCCCATGTCGCAATAAAAAAAAATATTCAGGTGTCCATAATTCTTTCAGTTCAGCACCTTGAAAATTAGATTACTAAAAAGAGTCGGTTTTTTTTGAAAACTATGAGGCACAGTATGCACCTTGAAACTGTGCTCCTGTAATAAGACAGCTGATACACATAAAACCTGGAAACTGTTGTTTCAATAAGAGTACTATCACTTAGCGCGGAACAAACAGATACAAAGGAAACAAGGAATACGCTAAAGATATAAATATAAACCTTAAATATATCATTAGAGGCTTTCATTGCTTTGTTCAACTTCGACGATTCTTTAATGTCAAGCAATGCCACAATTGCTTGCATCCAGTTGGAAACAAATGTCTTCCATGACTGCAAGGCAAGAAGAGCTACCGCTATGTTTCTTGACACATACATAGACTCAGCAATTTCCACAAAAGCTTGCTCAAAAGCAGAATGAACTCTAGGCAAATCCTGCGAATGAGATCAGGAAACACAAATAACATATAACATGAGAAGGATTCAGCTTTTTTCAATGAGTGGTGACTAAGATAAAATAGCAGCACCAAAGAAACTGTCATTAAAGATTTCTAACCTTAGGTTTCCCTTCATTAAGTATGTCCTTTGGAGTAAAATTGAGAGTTAAAAAGAGCAGCACCGGGCAACTGATGATGAGATGACATCCCTGCAATTCGAAAAGCAGTGGTCAAATGGAATCTAAAAGATGAAACTGACACCATATTCTTTTTAAAGACAGAACAGAACAAACTATGCATTTCTCATATAGAACACCAGGATTAAAAAAAAAGGCTCAAGTATTTGCTCTAACATATGAATGGACAAAATAGAACGCATTCAAGTATTCAATACTCCAGTCATCAACTAAGTGTCCAACTAGATCACTAGCTTACCTTTAAATACAGCCTGAGGGAAAACCTCCAGTAGCTTCTCAAATTTATGCACTGCAGCTCTTTTATCGGTAGTCACTCGACGACGATTTCTATGTGAACGGGGTTCATTAGTTAAGAGTGTCACTAAGCATCTGAATTCAGAAGAAAGACAATAAATATACTAACATGTGCTCATATTTGATGATCTCATCTTCAAGGTGCTCCATGGCCTTGAGAACTGCCGGATTATATTCATTCGTAAAGAACTCATAGTTTATTTTCCAGAAATCAGGAATAGCATCTTGAATAAGTGAGACCTGTAAAGTACCCATTGTTAAAAAAAATGAAAAATTGAAATAGGATTTCAACCAAAAATTAGCAGTTAAACACATAAGATAGAACAAAGAATCATAGTATAACCTTGTAGTTGGACAAGGAGTGAAAAGCAGTTCCTCTTGCTTTATCCCAGAGAGGTTCGGGATTATTTTTCTTGGATGTTCCAATTCTCCATAATGTTCTTATCAGGTTACTAGATATTCCAGAATATGCCTCAGCATCCATTGCTCCACACCTCAACAGAACACACAAACTACAAAAAGCAACAAGAAAAACATAGAGTGAGAAGCAAATATCAATACACACCTGAACAGTGTTGGTAACAGTCCACCAGACCAGACACATCTATGCATTCAGTGAAATGTTTGTCAGCATTCTTACCTGTGAGCAACATCAGGCTCAACGTAATAATCAAGCACCTGCTTTGATATAACTTTCCATGCCGTGTAGAAATCTAACATACAAGTGAGGAGCTAACTTCAGGTGCGAGGTCCAGCAAATATGACTTCTTACATAAAAATTACTTCCTTGCTAGTTTTCAGAACACATGGGTTCTGAAAACTATATAATTAGGTTAATGGAAAGTCAGAAAGTTGAACTTACCAACCATATCTGCTTCACAAAGGTATGAGAGGCTCTCCAGGCCAAGAGCTTGAACCACAGAATCATGACTCTCGATACAAAACTAAAGGTATTTGACTACATGTTAGAAAGCAGACCGATTAAATAATAGAGGCCAGAAAAAAGAGAGAGAACACTCACAGAGACAGATAATATAAGATCAACACCTCTATCTGGGTTCTGCTTGCAAACATCGCGTATTGATGTGGCAATACTTGCAGAGATCTCTCTGTCAGAGATGAAATTGGAAAAATTCTCAGGATCCAGAACTACCTATGTTAGAAGGCAAAGTTAGTAGCAATTTTGTTTGTAACAATTGCCAGCAAAACTAAAAAGTCAGAAATTATCAACTATCATATGATGATTTCCACTTTTCAGTAGAGTTACATGAAAACCCTGACTTCAAATATTGTGACAGTGGAGATTAAAAAAAATATATATATTGTGACAGTGGTTTCACCATCAATAATAGTTAGTAAACATCATTTGAAGTCATGCTCAAATTTAATCTGGTACACCAACAAGGACAACTAACTAAAAATCTGGTATAGTTCTATTTAATATAAATAGAATCATACAGTTTTCACTCAAAAAATTCTGGTACATGAAAAAGATCACTCAAATTTAATCTAAGATAACAAAGAGCTATACTCAAAAAAATGTAAGCCCCGTGAGCCCCGTGAGGACAGACTAATTCTTAATGATTAATATGATACGCAGCTTTTCGTGATATGAATGAGATTAGTTGTACTATTGTAGCACGTTACTCAAAAGGGGGTATGCAAGGTTCATGGCCTACATATTCATTTTGGTGCCTAACGCAAGGTTTCAACTTATGTTGTGAAATTGAGTACATAGCAAACTCTAGTGAGAGACGGCATGATTATCTTCTTATAAAGCACATCATGTTTGAAAACAAACGAACAATTTTTTCAACATAACAGATCATATATAGTTTTGGAACAAACATTTTAACAGTTCACTTTAGTTTTTGTACTCAGCATTAGAAAAAATGTTTTAACATCCAATTGAAAATCCATTCTTACTTGTAAGTTTGGAAATGCCCAATCAGTTATAGCCCATATCTTGCAGAGTAATCGAACAGCTATAGCATACAGAACCCTGCATGAAACTCATGTAATATAAAAATAGCAACCAAAGTCATACAAATAGCAACCAAAGTCATACAATATTTGTCCCCTTACTTCATTTACAAAGCATCTGCAGTAATATAAACTGATACTTATTTCCAAATGCGATGATCAGAATCAAATTAACTAAAGCAACATCCAGAAGCTAAACACTATTCAGCCAACTCACAATTTTTTCATCTTATATGTCGACAATTCTGTACAAATTTTTGTATCTCAATGTAGATACTTTCCGAATCCTGATAACTCTCAGGCTCTACATTAGAGCACTGCCAGCTTTCTTAAAAAAAAAAAAAAAAACAAATCTACACCTGTGATTGAAATACAGATGTTATATTTTTCCATAAAATAAATGTAACCTGCACCAATGTATATTGACTCTTGTTTGTTCTTAACTTTTCACATTTGTCCACTTCATGTGTTTTTTATAATATCTGAATGCTAAGCTCTACTTTTTCTCCATTACCAAATAAAGGGATAGATTTTACTCGTGTTCAGATATGAAGCGAGAAATGAAACCAAAGACCAGACAATCTATAGGAGTATATCTCAGAACAAGGCAACTATGCCCATTAGGCCAAGCAAATAAGAAAGAACCCAAAAAGAAACTGAAGTTGGGCTCACTTGTCATTAGTGTATTTAACTTACGAATTTGAGTCCCTTTTAAGCATTGGCGCTATCCATTGCAGAGCTAGTGGAAGCACAAAACCATGTATAGCAAGTGATGGCAATGACTCTAGCAAACTGAGCTGCAAATCATAAGTGAAACAAATGTCAGATGCACTATCTTTTTGCAATATGTGATGATGTCTGTTTTGCTTTTGCAGTTGAGGCAAAATAGAAATATAGCATGTTCCAAAAATAAAAATAGCATCAGCACTTGCAGTTAAGTATATATCACATAACTGTAACCACAATTCAATATGCCCAACCACTTGTGCCACTGGTGATTAATGGAAACAAGAGCAAGCAACGATTGCTCATCTTGGATTTGGAGACAACATGGCTGGGACAATCAACAATGTGAGAAGGCGGTTTGTGGAGAAGAGGCTGAGCCTAGTGGAGGTGAGGGCTGCCAACAATGTGGTGCCACCAGGCAGCAGTAACCCTGTACATGGTCCGGGTTTCTCTGGTTACGGTTAATTTCCAACCCAACCCGCGTGTGTAGCGTATGGAACAGGGTGGGTTGGGTTCCGGCAGTTTCATTGATGGCTCGGTGAATCTCTGGGTTGGGTTGGTTTCGTGGTTTCACCGGGTTCCGGGAGAGCGACATCGTGGCCGCGGCGGGCCGGCGGCGGAAGCCGGTGCACTAGCATCCACATCGCGCCGGACGACATCGTGAATATGTGAACTCCGTCTTCACTCTCGCTGGTTGCTGCCTTCTTGTGCCTAGCGCAATGGCCTTCCTCTGACGGCCCCGAGCTCGCCGACAGCGCCGGCTGCACAGGCAATCCCGATGCCGATGCGGACAACGCTAAGTCCAACCTTGTTCCTTCCACGTGCTTGCCACTACTAAAGCAGAGGAGTCGAGCAGTGCAGCAGCAGGCTGCCTCATGCTCCAAGAATGGCATACGCAGACGATGGACGCGCCGGGCTGCCGCAGCCACCGCTCAGCAGAGAAGGACGCTGCCACGGGACTGGAACAGGCCAAGGCGGATCATGAATGCAAGTCGCGAGGTACGCGTCGCAAATATCAAGGACTCAATCGCGCCGAGGGTGATGACAGCGACATGCTGCTGCTGCACAACCTCAGCCCTCACGGCGGCGGCAGCGGCAACAGGGCACGGTCGGGTGTAGGTGAAGCTGGGTCGATTCGTTTGCATAGAAGCAGGACTACAGCCTGGGCTGTTGTCATGCCGCCGGCATTGTCGCCGCCCGCAATGCTTATCTACATCGGCATCGCGAAGAAGAGGGCGGGTCGCATGGGTTTCGTGGGTTCTACCCGTGACCCGTCAGAGCTACTTTTCCATGAAGCCAGTTTTGGTGGAAACCAACCCAGCCCGTGCCGAGGATAGTTGTCCCGGTCTTGCATGGATTGGGTACGGATCGGTTCCCGGGTTGAGCAAACCGATGAACAGGGTGAGGCAGCAGTAGGGGATTGAACATAGGTACCCTTCCATGTCACCAGAGCCTCCTCCATCACAAGTATGTATGCACTAGTAGTTTTTAAGTTTCCTACTTCTGGTTCATAGAAATAAGTAACTGTGACCCCTTCTACAAACTGATGTCCATATCCCATTTCCTTAACAAACATGGATTCTCAATTTGCAAGGCCACAGTATGGATATCAAAAATCTATTTTTTTAACTAGTGTCCTTCAGTTTAGATTTGGTTATTAGAAGCTCATCCTAGTGCGCTTTGGTTCCTCATTATTTGCATTCAAATATGGAAGAAACACGAACTTACTCACCGAGATTTCCGGTGAAAAACTACTGCTGCTGCATAGAATCTTGCTATAGTAGAGGACAGCTACAAACAGTGGCATACCCAATCTTGGGTCTGATGCGCCAAGCATGGCCAAAGATTCTGCTGCAGAAGTACCAAGTTTTGGATGCATTACCAAAACAGATGCTACAGAGCTTATCAAAGATGATATGGCTACTGCAGGAAATTAGATGGAGCAATAAGTTAGAGGATCATATAAAGATAAACAGATAGGCAGCTTATAGAAAGCACAACTAAAGACCTCAACCTGAAGATGTCTTTGTTGAAGACAAGACATCTAATGTATGCTTTTCTCTGCGAAGGACTGTCAGATAGCCATTTATTTGATGAGTCCAACAACTTGCTTCCAAGTCACTCTGACCAGAATCAGGTGAAGCCTTGGTAGCTGTGTAGAAGCCTGATGAAGATGGCTGTGAACAGGAAGCAGAAATTGGATAAACTAAAATGAGTACATACTACACAAGAAATTCAAAACAGGATTGCTGGAATGGGTTAATCGCATCCACATACGTACAAAACATCACCATCTACAATCATTAGTAAGGCCGCAAAGTATTGGACTGCCAACGCGCATGAAATCACTATCATCTAATGTGATGCAAAACCAAAAAAAAAAAAAAAAAAAAAAAAAAACACACACACACACACACACACACAACAAAAATGCAGGAGAAACCAGACACAATGGACTAAGGACAAAAAGATCACCTTAGACCACAGATGATGCAGAAGTTTAGGAAGGAGGAGTGCAGGTTTGCTTATGTGGTGACTCGTTGAAATATCTTGTTCCTCTGATGAATGAGAAGCCGGCAAGTCTAAAATAAACAAACTGAACCTTGCCAGAACATGATATGCCACTGCTTTCACAGATTTGGATGGCGAAATCGTAAGGTTGATAACTGCCAGAACACAAAGAAGCTCCACACTGACGTTTTGTATTTGTTCTTTACTGTCAAGCACTGCAGCCATACACATATATGAAACTTTCCAAAGATAACAAGAAACAAGCATTGCATGTCATGTCAATGGTAACAAAAGTAAGTTTGACTGTAACAAAAGTAAGTTTAGATTGACTGTACACACCCTATAAAAAAGATTGAACTAAACATCACTTACTATGTATTCAAATATGCCCTTTGTTTCCAAATGTTAATGGCCATGGTATGTTTCAATGTTTGTCATGAAAATCTAAAAATTTACTTCTAACAAGTAAAACAGTAATGTTACTATTTTATCGCTGGAGAGATTTTTGTCTAGCTTATCTATCATATCAGTGTGCACTGTGCACCCAGTTTACATTGAGTTTCATTGATTTTTGTCCAGCCCACAAGAAACACATACATGAAAACATGAACTGACAAATATATGAACGATATGGACTGGGTTTTCATTGAAAATATAGATAGATAACCCACTAAAAATGGTGATTTTATTCAGCCCAAGTGATTTGTATGCTGCAAACCTCTATGAGGACTATTACATGAAAAGCAAAGCAAATTTCTCGTCAAATTTAGAGAAGAGAAAGATGATACCCATTACATGCTTCCCAATTCATTTTTTTTCTTTTTTTTTTCTCGAATACACAGGAGATCTGCGTATCATTGTATTAATAGAACCAATTCATTTTTCATTCAAGCAAAATACAGTTTCTTAAGATTAGAAAAATAAGAGAACCAAGTTCCTAGTCCCTCCAGTAGTTGGTTATAGAAATTTATAGAGAAGCAGGGCTTGTGATTATAAATATTTGGGAACATACCATTTTCATATTTCCAATCAATCAAAAAGCTCAGAAGTTTCAAGCCAGCTAGCTGTTCATGTTCAAACTCTAGCCCAGTGAGAGAGTAAGAAAGAGAGCTAAGTACAACAGAAATCTCAGGTAGATAGCATAATCCAAGGTCCTTTTGCACCGAGAATAGATGTTTTGATAACCCAAAAACTGTTGAACCAATTCCCAGAAACTTTTGATGAAATGAACACTGTGTTACAAGTGTTTCCATCAATGCCACACTACTTGCTTGAGCATCATATGTTGGCTGTTAAACAAAGAAAGTCACCAGTATGTTATATAGATGATATGATGCACATCAACTATATAAGAGCTTGAATTCAAATAATCGCAAGAAAACAAACATCAATTAGTTGCACCTCATCGACGAGTAATAAAACAAGGGAGAAGTTCACATGTCAAGTCAACCTAATTAAGTAATAAAAAATAATAGAAGTTCATATGTCAAAACAAATCCACAAGAAAAACTAATGTATACTGTTAATGCGTCACAGGAATACTTATACGATGGGGGTACTTCTAAAGCAAGGAATCTGTTCATAACAATTACAGAATAGTCCACGCACCAAAGAAATGATGTAATAACACCATAACATCAAACCATGCAGGAGTATACACACCGCAAATCTACCAAATTTCAGAAAATATTGCATGTAATTTTTTTTTCATTATACGCTGTTGTTTCATACATCATGATAAGTCATGTGGAGAGGTATAATGATAGGTATATATGTCGACAGAATGCACCAAATGGATAAGTCCATAGCAGTATTAAATTTTCATCAAGTGATAAAGATTCCACTAAATGACCATCTTCAATCCATTTAAAAAGTTCCAGATACCAGCAGATATAATCTCTATTAAGAGCAGAAACAAATTTTATGGTCATAATAAGAAGAATAACCCAGTGTAGAGGTCATCCAAACATCTCATTGGCTAATTCACAGCCATTAGTAACTCCAATATTTCATTGCACAAATTAAGCAAAAGGCAGAGAGTGGTACCATTTGAGCATGAGCTAACTTCCTCAGTAGCACCACATAAGCATCAACCAAGCACTCTGCAGAACTAAGCCATAGCCGCACTTCCTGAAAAAAAAAATAAGTAATTAAAAATCACAGATGAAGATAATTTTATTGTGAACAGCATACCACAATGTAACACATCTCCAGATATAACATACATAATATGCTCTCAAACCTACAACTTTTTTTCCCTACTTTTTGTTTCTTGCTACAATGTGATCTATGGACTAATCTGGACTACAGTGGAATCACTGATGACGCCATCACTTCCATGATGTTATGAACACCAAAACTGCTATCAGGATTAGTCCAAAACATCACAATACACATCGGTGGGCTCCTATTTGCACAACCGCTCGCGGCATTGCCAGCTACAGCATCTGAGAGTAAGAGAACAGATACATCCTTGAGTAATAGACCGCACAAATACCTGATCATCCCCGCGGCCAAAATGCAGCATGCTGTCTTCGAGCATCTTCAGAACCGGGATCGCGACACCAGCCTTCCCTGCTGCTACAGCTGCTGCGGCCAATGCGCCGATCAAATCCCTCGCAAATGCGGCGTCCCCTTTCCTCACCACGGAGAACATCACGAACGGCCTCAAAAACCCGACCACCCAATCCGCCCCCTCGGCAACCATCCTGGCTGCCTGCCGCGTCAGCTCCGCGCGCGCGCCGTCAGCCCCGACGCGAGCGCCTGGACGAAGGGGTGGTCGTGGGGCGGGAAGCGAGAGCCGGAGCGGAGGGCGCAGGCTGCGAGCGCGGAGACTGCCTTGACGAGGCAGGAGGCGAACCGGGGGGACGGGGAGGCCGCGAGGGGCGCGATGAGGAGCGGGAGGGCGAGGTCTGAGGGGAGGAGGTCCGGGCGGGAGGCGGTGAGACGGGCGAGGGAGGCCGCAGCATGCGCGGCGACTGCAGGGTGGGGCGAAGCGAGGAGGGCTGAGGCGGCGTCGTGGGCGGCCGCGGGGAGGGGCGCGGGTAGGGAGAGGAGGTGGCGGAAGAAGGCCGCCACCGCATGGCGCTGCAGTGTGGGGTCCGGGACCCGGGTGCGGTCGACGAGGCGGGAGAGCGCCGCCGTGTTGGAGGCGGTGGAGGAAGCCATGGCCATGGGCGGTGGCCGGAGACGGCAGTGGCCAGTTGGGAGAGAAGAGAGCAGGGGGCAGGTTTTTGTAGCGTTGGGCCTTTTTGGGAGGCCGTCTCTTCATCCCCTGCTAGGATCCCAGCCCAACAACACCTCTAGCCCATTGGGGACCTCGGCCCAATACTCTATAGTTTCTTCTATTTAATGGGTCAGACCTTCTGTCAACGAGGTTAGAATTTACTCGCTTCTCGAAATATACATGCCATAGTTGATTTTGGTGCGTGATCATCATTAGTTTCTTCTATTTAAAATTATATTCAAAATATTTTACATGTACTACGTTCTCCTGTGGTTTTCCCTTCTCTTCCACAAGCAAGGTGGAACAAAAGGTTGCACCACTTTCACCTCTTGCGCACATTTTTTTTTTCGACCAATTCGGCGGGAGTTCCCACCTACTATATTGAATCGAAGGAGCTAAGAGCTCGCACAAGTACAGCATACATCCGGCATACCGGGAGGGTTACAGCATAGTGTGTAAAGGAGGGAGTACAGAAGAGCAGAGGGAGCAGATCAGGCTATCCGCACTCATCGTCCTCTATTTTCATATTTTATACATCCTAGTTATCAAGATTCTCTACTCTATATCACTTTCTTCCGCATCCATCCATTCTCTATATCATCCTCTATCCACTATAGGGTCCATTCGGCCTCGGAGCCAGAGTAAGTCAAAGCTACAGCACGCTAGGGGGGTCAGATCCGCCTCCCCTGGCCTCTCCATCAACCTCTACAGGGATAGCCGTCCTCTCCATCGTCAGGATAAGGAGACGTGACTACTCACGGCAGCGACCAGGCTCTACAGTGCCAACGCCCACTCCGGGACCTCGGCATAAGAAAGGCGGCTCCGAGGCCTCAGATCAGGGAGGAGAGGCACACATGGCCTCTTCCATGTACACGGGCACTCTTTGTAAACCCTACCCTCCCCTTGCGGCTATAAAAGGGGAGGACCGGGCCCCTTCTTGGACAGACACACAGAAGCAACCTTGAGCACTTGTACACGAGCACGATATTAGCACTTGTCTCCAACACTCACGAGACTTGGGGCCAGCTCCCTCTCTCCACTCGCTTGTACACCCTACCTACAAGCACTTAGGTGCAAGATAATACAAGCCTCCCTTGTGTCCTTCTTGCACACCTTCCGAGGTTGGGACCACGCACTACAAATTTACTCGTTGGTGCTAGGACCGCCAGTTTTAGCACCGACAGTTGTTGAAGGATTTATTAAACAAATTTAATGGTGCAATTAAAATTTAATTTTATTTTTTAGTTTGCAAGTTACAATATTTTTTAACCGGTAGAAATAGTGGGGTCCGCTGCATGCGCTCTCTCTCCTCTCTCCCACAGGCAGCGTCCCTCCACGTGCAGCAGCAGGCAGCATGTGGCCATAGTCCCCACGCCAGTACCGTAGCACCTGTAAACCGCCAGATTTCAAGGACACGCTCTCTTACCGGATCAAATGCAGTACCCCAGTGCAGACCATTTTTACGGTAAACGATACACTATGACTCGTACCGGATGCATTTGGAGGAGCCGGTGCAGATAGTCTCAGACACCGTTACAGCATGAACGGAAGTAAGCAATCCAGACTGACACCAAAGTCCTATCCTTTCTATATCTGCACGCCCAATCACCGACGTCTTTGATTGCTGCTCTGATGACAACAGTTGAGGTAGTAACGGTGGAGTCGAAGATTGCCGAATTCCTAGCTTTCCAGATTTGCCAGAGGATGATGAGCATCATGTCAAAACGGATCTTTGGTGGCAAGCTGAGGTCCTGCCCAATAACCCAGGGAATAGATTGGTCGCCGACACGAACTGAGACGTGAAGTCTTCTCCAAACCTCAGCAGCTTAGGGGCACGCAACAAAGATGTGATCACTAGTTTCCAGAGTGCCATGGCAGTGTGGGCAGAAGGATTCTTCAAGAGGACGAATGTTCTTCCAAAACAAATTTGCCCGAGAGTTGGTTCTGTCAAAATGGACCAGGCAACCAAAGAATTTCAACTTCCTCGGAAGCCTGCTCCCCCAGATAAGCTGCGGGCCAGGGAGGATGGGGTCGCTGGCATGGAGGGCCTTGTAAGCCCCCCGAGAGGAGAAGGGCTGGTTCCCGGGAGTGTTCATGAACCTGCAATCAGCTGTGTCAACAAGTGACACCGCGACAATGGAGGAGCGAAGGAGCACCAACTCAGACTGTACATGGGTGGATATTCGAGGCTGAAGAGTGGATTCAATGCCATGGGTGAGGGCCTCCCTCGCAATGAGGCCGGCGACAGTGACAGAAGAGGGCGGGATAAAGAGATGATAGGGGTTCGGCATTAAGCCAATTATCAAACCTCTTGCGCACATGAAATAGACATCTAAGATTTGTTTGAAATAGTTGGAGAAAATTATATGGGCTAAGCCCATTGTTCCAACAGCAGTGGCAGTATAAATTTATATGGGCCAAGCCCATTGTTCCAACAGTAGCATTAGGGACCACCATACATTAACAGTAGGCTAAAAACCACTAGCCAGAACGCCAAGCATTACGAGCAGAGTACCATTTTTTAATAGTGATGTCTTAACAATCTTTTCATGTCCTCTGTCGAATTTATGTTGATTTTTTTTGTTACGTCAGTTCAGTCTCACACAGTAACAATTAGAAAATGCAAAGAAAAATGAGACCTTTTATAAGAATTTTTGAGATGATGCGACATCCCGAATACAACACAAAACGTACAGCAGAGAAGAGCAAAACAAAACGTTGCTCCTCCTGCGCTACTTCCTACTGAACACTGCCTGCCCTACGCATGCCCTCAGTCCCACGGACTGGCATGCTGACGCCGCCGGCCGGGTGGCATCGACCCTCCTCCATCTCCAAGCGTGGCCGATCGATCGATCATCTTCAACGCAGAGAGGAGAGGCGCTTCACGAAGATGTCGTAGGCGTCGTCCCTGTCGAGCATGCTGACCCGGACGTACCTCGGGTCCGCCCCGAACTGGCTCCCGCTCCGCGTCAGTATCTTGTGGTCGCGCAGGAAGCTCGCGCAGTCCTCCACGTCCTCCCTGTCGCAGCGCAGCCACGCGAACGCTGCAAGCACAAGCACGCACGCCATGGGCGTTCAGCGAGATGCACACGCACGGTGACCACTGAGCAGTGCCTTCTTCGTTGTCGGTTCAGAAACAACAATGGGGGTACATACCAGGGTTAGTCACCGCCATTTCTTTGGTGAAGTTGCAGAAGCCCGAGGTCTCGTCGGGGAGGCTGAAGATACTGGACGCGGCGGCCGCTTCACGCAGCATGGTCCAGCGCTCCACCATCTTGCGCCGGCCGTAGTCGAACAGGCGGGGAGCCTCCGTCGCCTTCGGGAGCTCGTAGGCGTCGGAGACCGCCCTGAGCACCTTGGCGGCGCGCAGCTGCGAGCCCTTGGAGACCACGATCGTGTTGAGCTCAATAAACTTGGTCATCTTCTTGGCAACGTCGCGGTCCTTCACCAGCGCCCACCTGCACACCGAAACGTTTCACCGGAGCAATCAGCCATTGCCGTTGCCGCCGCTGCATGACCCATTCATTATTCATGCACGCCTGCCTTAATCCGCAACGACGTGATCGATCGACCGATCGAATTACCTGATCCTCGTCCCGGCGAGCCCTGTGCTCTTGGACACGGTGAAGAGCATGATGTCGTGGTCATCAGCCCATCTGGTGATCGCCGTGTACCGCGGCCAAGTCGTGGAGGGCGATGCCGGAGTCCGACGACAGGACGGCCTCGTGGATGGCGCCGTCGGGGTTGTTCGGCGAGCACACCAGCTCGATGTAGGTGTCGCCCTTGATCGAACTGGAAACCATATGCATGCTGCCGGTCCGGCATGTGGTGAGCAAGCAATAATCCTGCCTGCCGGTGCCGGCTGTGCACGACGCTCATGGGCTTGGCGCCGGCAGCCGCGGGCGGCGACAGCGCGTAGAGCGCGGCCATGCGTGGAGCCTGTGCCGACGAGGACGTGGTAGCCGTCGACGGCGGCGTTGCCGACCAGGCGGTGCGCAGCCGGCGCACCTCGTGGTCCAGGCCGGGCTCCAGGAACCAGCACACGTTGCCGACGTCAGAGAAGTAGCTCATGGTCTGCCACCCCGGGATGACGATCTCGGCGGTGGACCCCGTCCCCCGCCAGAACTCCTCGAACATGGTTGGGTCGCTGCTGCACCCGACAACGCGAATGTCAAAGCCATAGCAACAAAAGAAGGAAAGATTTGAATTGAATGATACTCACTGGTCGAGGTTAATCACCGAGTCCGGCGTCACCGCCGGCTTGCCCGTAGACGGCGCCCCGGCCTTGGGCACGGACGAGACGACGGCTCCTCCTGCCTTCCCCTTCTGTGGCGGCTGACGCCGGCATCCAGCAGATGCGTCGGGCAGGCCTGCAGATGCTCCTGGTGGTGGTGGTGGTGGTGGTGGTGCGACGAGCCGCCGTGCTATTGACGTAGTGCTGGAGGAGGAGGCCGACGTTGAGGACGACGGAGACGAAGATGGCGGCCTGCAGGTTCAAGATCGGCGCCCGCTTCCTTCCTGGGCTTCCCGCGCGGCCAGTTGGTGGGCCAGGGCGCGGCAAGGTCAGGGCCACCTGCAGGCCCCCCCGCCGTTGCCGTTGGCCGTCGTCGTCTCCTTCTCCTCCCGACGACTCGGCGCGGGCCCGGCCACCGCGCCGCCGTTGGGGGTGAGGAGGCGCGCGGACGGCACCATGGCGCCGGCGCCCTGGAAGCTGCCTGCCTCCACCGCCGTGCCAAGGTGTTGTAATGCCGAGGCATGCCTGGCGAGAGAGAGAGAGAGAGAGAGAGAGAGAGAATGCTGAACTCGGCCGGTGGGCCGCTAGCAGCTAGCTCCCAGCTTCTTGCGGGGAGCAAACGGATGATGATGAGGAAGAAAAAGAGAGAAAAAGGCTCTTTTTTTGCAAGAAAAAAGGTGGAAGTCCTTCTCGCTGCCAAAAGATGAAAGATTTGAATTGAATAATACTCACTGGACGATGACCGACTCCGGCGTGACCGCCGGCTTGCCTGTCGACGGCGCCCCGGCCTTGGAAACGGACGGCGGCTCCTCCTGCCTCTCCCCCCTGTTGCGGCTCACGCCAGCGGCATCCAGATGCTCCTGGTGGTAGTGGTGCGACGGAGCCGGCGTGCCAGTGACGTAGTGCTGGAGGAGGAGGCCGACGCTGAGGACGAGACGGAGACGAAGACGGCGGCCTGCAGGTTCAAGATCTCGTCTGCATACAGGAGTACTACTACTTATCGCCAAATAATTAATCCGTGGGCACCGCCAGCCAAAAGGGCAAAGATGGACCGACACGGCTAGATTAGCCAACAAAAGAAATCAGACAGGCGAAAGGACAGACAGAACGTGCAAAAGAACAAAGCAAAGCAGCAATAGCCTCATCTGATTGAGTTTAATAAAAATCGTCTCCGAATCCGAACAACAAAACACGAACGGTCCATTATTCAAAAAAAGAAAGAACACACGACGCGACTCGACTCGACTCGAACGACTTATTTGATACTACACCACCACACAAGACTCGATTCTTGACTTCTTCGGGATTGGGCCTCTGCTGCATACGTTACAGCTCGAAATTCCTGTGCTGTGAACCAGAAAAAAGGCTATTTGTCAGGAAGGGAGAGGGACGGGGGATCCAGACACATGTAGACAAATAATAATAGAGTATGGACACAGACCTCTGAGCCCTACTAAGGCAGGGCATTGTAGATCTTGGTAACGAGAGCCAAGTCTAGGTCTCCTCCGTGGGTCGCCGCAATGAACAGTGGTACGAAACACGTAGCAAAATTCATGGTAGCCAACCATCGGTGCCGAGGAGCCCTCGTCGCACAGTAAGCCCCAACAATCAGGTTCGTCATCACAAAAAGGCATGATACCAGAAGGCTTTTGTTGTAACCGGTTTTCGTGATGGCGCTGTTGACAGAGAGCCCGGCGGTGAAAGCCAGTGCGATGGCGGCCTTTCCGGGCTCCATGTGCACTGCTGCGGGTCGAGAGCTGTGAGCTGTGATGGACTAGGAGCAGGACAAACGAGTCTGTGTGTGAGAGCTCACAGCTGTGACGGGCCAGCGCGTCTGGTTGCCTGTACTTAAATACGTCGCAATGGGTTAGAGGTGCTGCTTTGTTTGCTTCGATTCAAGGGAACACCTTTTGTGATGAAAGGACATGACCACGTCATGGAAAGCTAAATTGGCAGAGCATGAATGATAAAAGAATCTAGCTAGCTATATCAGCCGTCCAAGCAAGCAGCAATGGCTGCGATCAGAACCTCTTTACCTCCCTTTTGTGTTGCTCCTGAGATACTGCTACTGCTTCCGTGGTTTGTGTTGCTCCCCCGAATCAGCGGTTACGCTGTACAAGTCAATTAATCATAGCCCTTCCCATGATTGTGTTGAATAGCGAATTTCGATGGTTGGCACCACTCCACTAGGACTCGGCCACTCGGGTAGTCGTCTGATGCGCAATTCGTGAGCAAGGCGCATAGTAATGAGAAGGCATCAAAGCAAGTTATTGAGAATTGGCCTGCATGTACACGTGTCAATAAATGTGCTGATCAAGACATCAAAACGTGGGCATGTCAGATTCTACTAGCAGGGACCCGCGCATTGTCGCGGGCATGATCCATCCATCTTTTAAAAAAAGCAAGTTGTGTGATATAAAGTCAACAATAATTTAATTGAAAACACTGGTAATTTCAAAAGAGTATTATTGTATTTATTACATGGTAATTCAACAAAAAATTGCAATAATAACTTAATTTGGTCAGATTGCATTGACTGTACACATCCTATCCTATAGAAAGATTGCATTGACTGTACACATCCTATCCTAGCCATGATTTGTTTGAACGTTTGTCATGAAAATCTGAAAATTTACTGCTAACAGGTAAAACAGTAATGTTGCAATTTTATCTCTAGAGAGATTTTTTTTCTAGCTTATCTATCATATCAGTGTGCACCCACCTAGTTTACTCTGAGTTCCATTGATTTTTAGAAACACATACATGAAAACATGAACTGACAAATATACACGAACGATATGGTCTGGGTTTTCGTTGAAAATATAGATAGATAACCCACTAAGAATAGTGATTTTATTCATCCCAAGTGATTTGTATGCTGCAACCCTTCTCCATAAGGACTACTACATGAAAAAGCAAAGCAAAATTCTCATCAAATTTAGAGAAGCGAAAGATGATACCCATTACATGCTTCCCAATTCACTTTTCATTCTAAATAATAAAGAAGGTTACTGATATGAACCAAAACACAGTTGCTTAAGATTGGAAAAATAAGAGAACCAAGTTCCTAGCCCCTACAACAGTTGGTTTTAGAAATTGACAGAGGAGGAGGGCTTGTGATTATAAATATTTGAGAACGTACCATTTTCATATTTGAAGTTTCAAGCCAGCTAGTTGTTCATGTTCAAACTCTAGCCCAGTGAGAGAGTAAGAAAGAGAGCTAAGGACAACAGAAATCATAAGTAGATAGCATAATCCAAGGTCCTTTTCCACCGAGAATAGGTGTTTTGATAACCTAAAAACTATTGAATCAAATTTCCAGAAACTTTTGATGAAATGAACATTGTGTTACGAGTGTTTCCATCAATGTCACACTACTTGTTTGAGCATCATATGTTGGCTGTAGTATGTTATATAGATGATATGATGCACATCAATCATATAAGAACTTGAATTCAAATAATCGCAAGAAAACAGACATCGATTAGTTGCACAAGTAGGTGGGTGGGTGGGTGACTAGTAGTTGGGCTGGGCTATAGGTGGGCCGGACCTGAGAGAAGGTGGCTGGATGGGCCGGATGCGCTTGAGGTGGCTAGAGTGGGCCACGAGTGAGTTGGCCTGGACTAGACAGTTAGACTGAATTAATTAGAATGGGCCAGACGAAAAAGGCAGAATTTTCTCTTTATTATTAGGTAATATTAGGAAAAATGCCCGTGCGTTGCACCAGGAGAAAAAAAAGTTAGAGAAAAAAGTATTAATAGAAAGTGGAAACAAAATGCTAGTAAATAACTACTACACCATTTTAATTTGGTAAATTATAAAACGTTCTGACTTTTCTAATCTAGATACTTTGATTTCTATTTTACATCTAGACATAGCCCAACACTGCTGCCCTGTCTCAGCGCCTCTTCGCATATCCGCGTTAATCTCATCTACGCCGGCCTCGCTCGAGCTATCATCGTCTTCCTGCCTTGCTTCGCCGTGGCGTTGGCACCCTGCCCCGCCCACACCGTCATCTCCCAAACCCGCACCATGGCTGTCGGTCACCGTCCATGCTCTTCGTCCCGTGTCGCTTCAAGCGATTTTGACATGGGCATATGATTTAAGGCCTATTTGGTAGGGCTCTGGCTCCAGCTAAAATAGTTTCAGTTGTAGCTTTACCTTTGAAGCAGATTCACGCAGAGAGCTGAAACTGTTTTGAAGACTGTTTGGCAAAATAGCTTCTCTTCCTGATAACAAAGAATGAAAGGTCCAAACTACCCTCGTTTTTTCTTTTTTTCCCTTTGCTTTTGTTTCTCTTTATTTATTAATTCTTTCACTCCACCTTATCCCATCGCAAGCCGCAGCTCCAGGCCTCACCTCGCAACGCAACGCCCGCTATCCCATCGCAGCCACCATGCCTCCTAGCATCGGCGTTGAATCGCATCCCTGCCTCAGCGCCGCCCTCCCCGGAGCCTCTGCGCCACCCCGGCCCTCCCCCGCGCCTCCATGGATGCCACGACAAAGGCGGCGCCCACGCCCACGCGCGACCCCGGCGTTTCCTTTGCGGCTGTCTTCCCCAACGCCCATCTCTGCACCCATGCCTACCTCGGCAGCCGTCTTCCTCACTAGCGCGTGCCCACATCTACACAGGGGGCAAATCCGTCCTGGACCCACAATCCGAGGTCAGAGCCGGGCGAAGCTCCCATCCTCTCTCCGCTCCTCTCTTAGCGTGTTTTCCACGACTCGATGGTGAAGAGGATCCACTCGGTCACATTTGGCGCCCGAGTCGTTTTTTGGCTCCGTGAGGCTGCCCCTGGGAGCCATACCAAACGGCCCCTTAAATCGATCTCTCTGCTCAATTTGGCTGAAAGTTTTGCCTCTTTATTAATAGGTATAGATATGAGGTTGTAATTGGAGGTGATTTCTGGTTGGAAAAAAGATTGAATTCCTTACTCGATTCGATTTGCAGTTTGCTTTTTACTTGATTTGGAGTTGGAGTTCTCATGGCATTCTTTGATGGACGAGGCTTCATCCGGTCTTTTGGTTTGGACGGAGTTAGGAGAGCTGGACGAAATCTATTGCTGGACGAAAAGATTGGTGTACCAAAAAATTTGGCTGAAAGTTTTGCCTCTTTATTAATAGGTATAGATATAATAAATATACTATTAATATTTATGGTACAAAATTAATATCATTGGAAAGATCTTTGAATCTTATTTTTCAATGAATTTGTTTGGAGATATAAATGTTGCAAGTATTTGCTAAAAATCAAGTTAAACTTGTGGCCTATACACCAACGGCAATAGTTAATTTGGGACGAGGGCGTAGTTCATTCCTAGTGTATATGGGTAGTCAGACCTTCTCCCTACGAAGTATACATACGCATGCCATATTTGATTTTTGGTGCGTGAATGTATTTGATCATCATTAGTTTCTTCTATAAAATATGATATTTTTTAAAATTATTCAAAATATTTTAGATGCACCACTTTCGCCTGTGGTCTTCCCTTCTCTACCACAAGCAAGGTGGAACAAAAGGTTTTGCACCACTTTCACCTCCTGCACACATGAAATAGACATTTAAGATTTGTTTGAATTTTTTGAGTATGGGCTAAGCCCATTGTTCCAACAGTAGTAGCAGTAGAAATTTATATGGGCCAAGCCCACTGTTCCAATAGTAGCAGCCGTAAGGACTATGACATTGTCGACTGAAGACTTTTTGAATTGTGATGTCCCAACAACCATTTCTTGTCCTCTGTCCAATTTGTGTTGGTTTTTTTGTTACGTCAATTCAGTCTCACACAGCAATTAGCAAGGCGAAAGAAAAATGAAACCTTTATAAGAATTTTGAGACGATGCGACATCCTGAAAAACACAAAACATACAGCAGAAAAAAGCAAAACAAAACGTTGCTCCTCCTGCACTACTTCCTACTGAACACTGTCTGCCCTACTCATGCCCTCAGTCCCCACGGACTGGCATGCCTCCGCCGCCAGCCGGGTGGCATCGATCCGCCAATCTTCGCTGCCGACCAGTCGGACAGCAGCCGCGCGCCGACCCCCTCCGCGTTTCGCCTGTCCAGAATCCACGAGTGTGGCCCACGAGCAACCCTAGCCCACGCGTGAGTGCGGCAGCTTCTCCCAGCCAACAAGCAACTCCGTCACGCCCACGTGGTGAGCGAGAAGCCATATCTTCGTTCTTCACGGTCACGGATGTTTCTCGTTTTTTCTTTCTATTTCTTTTTTCTTTTTAGTTGTTTTTAATATTCTTTATTTTCTTGTTCTTTTTTCCTATTATATTGTTTTTACTTTTAAAACTTTAATGTTTTCATGATATATGCATGAGGTTTGTACAGTAAGATATGTTTCTAGATGTATTTTATTTTAGGTTGTTTGAGTAATGTCCATGTAATATTCTTTCTTTTTGTTATTTATGTTTTCCTATATTTCTTATTTTCATGTTCGTCTAGTATACATGTGATGTTCTACCATGTATTTTATGATATTAATGTAGTATATATATTATATGACATTCTATGATTATTTTTCACTATTCATATGGTATATCCGTGGTGTTCTTTTTTTTTTTTTTTCAAATACACATTTTTTTTTTATTTTGTTGTTATTAATCCTATGTTTTGTTGTAATGATCATGTATTATACATGTGATATTCTGTGATGTCCTTTCTACTGTTCATATAGTATATATGTGATGTTCTATGATCTATTGTGTGATGTCTGCGTCATATACATATGATGTTCTATGGTGTATTTCATGATGTTGATGTTCTGTGGTTTATTCTCTAATGTTCACGTAGTATTCATGTGGTGTTCTACTATGTATTTACGATGTTCACGTAGAATACATGTGATGCCTATGATGTTTATTTGATATTCGTGTATTATACATGTAATGTTCTATGATATGCGTATGCATGTGATGTTCCTATATGATGTGTTTTGTGATATTTCTCCATTACATAGCTTTTTTATGTTTTCTGAAATTTCCTTTGGTATATTTTAGCATAGAATATTTCTTCTTGTGACGGTTGGATACTTTTCTATTGGCCTTAAAACAATATGATGTATTTAATATTTAATAACAAAACTACTTACCTTTATTTTATTCTAATTATTTTCTTCATGTGTTCTATGTAGTATTTTATTAATTTATTCTCGTATTCAGTTATTTATTTATATATATTGTATTGGATACTTTTCTATTGGCCTTAAAACACTCGGTTTATCCTGGTTCGAGCCCTCGTCGTCGAGTAAAAGCTCTACTCCAGTCGGCCTTGGCCTTTTGCGTTAGATTGATGTATGATTATGTGTTGTTCATTTTTTGTTACAATGAGGGTGCTCTGGCCCCTTTTTATGAGGGAAGGGAGCCAAAACTTTGGTTCTAATCCTAGTCGGACTAGTAGAGAGAGTTCTATTCCTATTACAGAAGTGACTTTCTATCTGTCTAACTAGGAAAGGACATCTTCTACTCAGAATCGATCCTTCTGCCTCTGTCTTGTGGGTCCGTCTGGACAGGAGTCGTGTTGATAGGGAACTGTCTCAGTCCCTCATCGACAAGCCCCGAGCATTTCGAAGTAGAACTCGGGAGACGACTTGTTTCTTGAGTGATGCTTTGAAGTGGTCTTGCTGAGGATTTCTTCCCTTTCCACCGTGCACCGTAGGTGCACTCATTGAGTGTAGCCCCCAAGCCTCTTGCTATTTATTTATAAATAGCTGGAGGATCTTGGGAAAACAGAAAAAAGTTGAGGGTGTATACCTTGCAGCCCCCGAGCCTTCAACCGAGTTGTTTTTCTTAAAAGAAGTCGGATGATGGCTTTTGACTATTTGTGCACCGTAGGTGCACTCATTGAGTGTAGCCCCCGAGCCTCTTGCTTTTTGGAACAAAGAGCTGGAGGGTCTTGAGTAAAATGATGGGTTGAGACTGTAGCCCCCGAACCTTTTTCGAGTTCTTCTGTGGGGGGATCAGACGAAGGCCCGTGACTCTCTTTTGCTGAATTGTCTTTTACTGCTCTTTATGTCTGCTTCTTTATGGTTAGGCGTTGGCGGTAGTGCGGAAAGGTTGTACGCTTTCTTGTGAGGGGATATTCTCAGGATATGCTTCTTTGCTGCACTATTTACTATTCTCTTTTAAGTCTTGTCAGTGTTTCTCTGTCTGGGTGGACTTGATCCATGTACGCCGATCTTGTCCTATAAATAGGTCCTCTCCTTTGGTTGTTTCCAGTATCTTGAAGTGTGCTGTCTTCTATTCTTATGAAGATGATTATTTATGAGATGGATCATCCCCCGGGCTTCTTTCTTTTCCTTCCAGTATGGTCTCTTTAGTGGGTAAAAGAATTCTTGAGATAGGGATTAGAGGCAGACTAATCCTGAAGTAGCATTGTGGCTGGAGGCTCGTTCTAGTAGGTAGAAGTCTTGAGATGTGACTTGTGCTGGACCATTTTGCAGTCCCAGTTCTTCTTTTCCACTTTGCTAGAGATATGCTCTGAGTGGGAGGGTTACCGAGTCGCACTGTCCTCTAGTTGTCTGGAGCATATCGGTAGCCGCCCCACGCAGAGCTGGAGCTCTCTCGTTCACATGGGGTCCGATTCAACTTGTGGCTGGAGAGGCCCGATGTGATGCTTGATACGACAGTGCTACTTTTGATGATCTTGGATGCACTGTTTTGGTATTCTAGGTTGCTTTGGATCTGCTCGGCAACAGCTATCACCTTCGTTGTCTGGGGGTTCTGCGTAGTTGTTTTCTATGGCAGAATTCTACGGGGTTCCTTGTAGCTGTTGTTTTTAGTTTTCTTCTGAATTTGATAGGTCTTGTAAGACTTGTATCCTTGTATCTTGATGAAAGCATGAGTTCTTATCTGAGTCCGAGTTGTTTGAGATTGGATTGCTGGTTGCCTGCCTTCGTGCTGACTTGTTATCTAGAAAGACTGGTTGTCTGCCTTCTGCCGACTTGTTTTTTGAAAAGACTGGTTGTCTGCCTTCATGCCGACTTGTTTTTTGAAAAGACTGGTTGTCTGTCTTCGTGCCGACTTGTTTTTGTAATATTTGGCTTCAATCGTGCTGATTTCTTTATCTTCCTTGTAATGAGGCTGTATGTTACTGTTGGCCAGTAACGGGATTGAGACCGTTATCCCAGTTTTACTGGGCCTTTCCATTATTACTCCATGTATCCGTTGGACTTTTACCGTTGCCTTGTTGAATGGGCCCTAGGCTAGGCCCTTTTACCACCTTATAAATTGGGGATCTAGGGTGACCGTTCTTCTCCTTCGCTCCGCATCCGTATCTTGAAACCCTAGAGAAAAAATCCCAATCTGGTTGCTCGTCCTTGCTTCTTGCTCCTGCTTTAGCTCTCATAGTCTTGGCTGTTGCATGGGGAGGAAGAAGACTGCGAGCAAGAAACCGGCTGCTGAGAAGCCTGTTCTTGAGGAGGAGGTCGACGAGCAGCTGAATCCTAAGTACGCTGCGATGAAGGCGACAGCGAAGTCATTCCCCGCTCTGACTACCCAGGAGAAGCACCTTGTTGAGTTGGAGGAGTGGGGGATGATCCAGTCCAAGGAGTTGGCTGGTTGGTCCGCGTCTAGTGAGCATCGTGTCCCTGTTCCTCGCCCAGAGGAGATTGTTCTTTTCGTCTCCTTTGTCCGCGCCGAACTCTGCCTCCCGGCGTGTACTTTTCTTCATAACTTTTTTTATTTTTCTGTGTCTCTCTTCATGATCTCACCCCTAACGGGATTCTCCACCTTTTTATCTTTGTTTACTTTTGTGAAACTTTTCTTGGCATCCCTCCTTTTTTGAATCTATTTTGTTTTTTTTTCGTCTTAAGCCGTGGCCCCGTCTGGATTCCGTCCATGCCCTTGATGGATGTGGTATCCAATTTTGACAGGGGCGTAAGTTGAGCCATTTCTTTGAGTATGATCTTGTTGAATCCGTGAAGGATTGGCGCTCCGAGTGGTTTTATGCTGGCAACCTTGATGGTGGTGCTGCTGCCCCAGCTCTTGAAACCTACTTAGGAAACCCGCCTGTTCCCATGGTTTTTCTCCCGCTCGGTAATCGGCCGGTTTGGCCGGTTATCGAGCTTACCCCGGTCGGGTGCAGATGCACCGGCCGGTTTGTACCGGTAAAATTTGAAATTTGAAAATTAAAAAAAAAAATTCTAAAAAATCCTAAAAATAGCTCATGATTTATAGAACCTAATGGTGTCAAATTTTTTCAAATTTGAGTTCGTTTAGTATTTATTTGGACGTATGTAAGTTTGAAAAAAAAAAAAAAAAACGACCACGCGGCCCATTTAGGCCCATGAGGCCCAAATGGCCCGAACGGCCGAATAAGAGGTCCGGGGGGTGTCGTATCCCATCCCCTGAATCCCCACCCGCCCCAACCCGCTCCCTTCCGCCGCCGCCGAGGAAGAACCGGCCGCCCGCGCCTTCAAACCCGGTGCCGGGCGCGGTTTACCGGCCCGACGAAGCGGTATACCGGGCCGGCCCCGGATCCGGTTTAACCGGCCATGCGGCGGCGGTATACCGCCCGGATTCGGCGGTTTACCGGCCGGTTTGTCACCGGCTGACCGACAGGTGAGTTTTTCTTTTTTTTTTGTTTTCTTTTGTATTTGGGTAGGATTTTGGTAGTTTTAGATAGGTTTAGGTAGGGATTTAGGTAGTTTTTAGAAAGGTTGTAATGTGTATTTTATTTAGGGTTTACTTAGGCTTTAGGAAAAAAAGAGTTTAGGATTTAGGTAGGATTTGATTTAGGATTTAAGATTAGATGTAGGATGTGTAGTTTATTTTGCTTTCCGATTTAAGATTAGAGGTAGGATGTGTACGTACGTATTATTTTTTGTAAATGATTTATACACATTGTGTACCTACATTTTATTTCGGTGTGACATTGTGTACATCTTATCTTATATATGTGACTTGTTTTATTTTTTATTTTGCATTTTCGTTCGTAGGTGCACAATGTCCTAAGAAGAAAAAGACATTGTATGGGAACATGGCGTCAATCTTGCTCTGGATGGCGATGCAACTATTATCTTACTCGAAAATCGGTGGTGGTTGCACGAGATTGAAACAACATTTGGTCGGGCGAGGGACCGAGGTGGTGCATTGCGGGAAGGTGCCACCAGAAGTCCGGGAGTATTTTCAGCGGGATCTTGATAGGACTAAGAAGGCAACTTCTGACCGGGCTCGACAGAAGTTGGCACGAGAGGATGCCGCAATGAGGGAAACACTCCCCTCAATGATGATGAATATGCGTATATGGTGCGGAAGCACTCCCGGCAAATTCAAACAAGAAGTGGAGTACCGACGGGGGGTGGAGGCGAGAGGAGGGATTTACGAGCGAGGAGGGGGTAGTTCGCAGGGTGGTGGTTCGCAGGGTGGTGGCTCGCAGGGTGGTGGCTCGCAGGGGCGGAATCCTTTCGGGAGGTTCTTTGGTAGATCAGGTTCAAGGAAGGAGAATCCTGTGGTGGTGGAGGACTATAATTTGGCAGCCGGTGGGAGGAGAGGAATGGTGCAACCAAGGATTGATACGGGCAAATGGACACAGAGGGGTAGGCAAGCGAAGGAAGCTATTGGTACAGGTTGGACAAAGTGGTTCCATTTTGCAGGAATCCCCGGACGACAGTGATAGTCCGTACTTTGTGAGTGCGATCGAGAGAGACACATATGGGGTAAGTAGCTATACTTGGAGAACTTGTTGCATTACGATTGTTTGTTGAATTTAATGATTTCGTAAATTTTGCGGGTGTGAAGGGATCACGTCCCCCCACTGGAAGGGGAAATTGATGGGAAGTACCTTGATAAGAACGAGGCGGACTTGAAGACAAGGTTCGCAAAGTTCCGTAAGGATTGGCCCACTTTTGGTGTCACGTTGATGTGTGATTCTTGGACCGGGCCGACTAGAATGAGTGTCATCAATTTTCTGATATATTGCAATGGGGTGACGTGGTTTCACAAGTCTATTGATGCGACTGGAAAGAGTCAATCGGCCACATACCTCTACTCGGTAATTTAGTTGCACATGCGTCTATGCATTTTTGGGAATTACACATTCTTGCCACGTTAGTAATAAATGTGCCTAATATTTTCGTGGAGATTTCGAAGGTGGTGAAGGAGATTGGATCGGAGCATGTCGTTCATGTGGTAACCGACAACGGTGCAAACTACAAGAAAGCATGCAAACATGTTTCGGACGAGTATCCGCACATTGCTTGGACACCTTGTCTTGCACACACCATCAACTTGATGTTGAAGGACATTGGTGAGAGGTTGGACCATTCCGGTATGATAACTTGTTGCAAGCGTATTTCAACTTGGTTGCACAACCATGGTTCGTTGAATGACATGATGAGGAAAGCTATTGGTGGTGAGTTGGTCAAGTGGAATGCCACTAGATTTGGGACCAACTACATGTTTCTTGAGAGCTTTTACCGGAAACATGAGCAATTCATGCAGTGGATGGGATCTCCTGAGTTTTTACAGAGCAAGTGGGCACGGACACGAGAAGGTAGTTATGCTCATGCAAGGCTCAAAGTATGCAAAGTGGTGGGGAGGTTTGAAATACATCATCGACACGGTTCGGCCGGTGTACAAGTTCCTTCGCTTTGCTGATCAAGATAAGCGGCCGACCTTATGTGAGGTGGTGTATCGCTTCCGGATATGCAAACAGAGATGCAGCAGTTCTTCGAGCTAATGTGGACACATGGAGGGAGTACAAACAGATTCTAGAGACTCGGATTACAGATGTGTACGTAGGCACCTATGTTGCTGCAGGTATGATCATGCCTTATGATTATACGAACCTATTTTTATTCAATATTTAACGTATGTTGTTGTTGTCCAAATACTGCAGCTGCTGTTCTTAATCCGAGGCTGTCATACAACCTAGATCCCACTCCGTAAATGTTCCTAGGATTGAAGGATGCATTCGCCGCATGGTCGATGTTGAAGTAGCAAATGTGCATTGCAGAGAGGCTGAGGTATTTCGACGAAGCTTGGTGAGTTTAGCAAATGAACCGGGCGCAAATAATGGCGGAAGACCCAAAGACATCCCCATGTAAGAATTTCTCCGTGCTTATGTTTTTTCCCCTTTTCTTTCTACGTGCACCAAACATCAAATTTGAATTCACTTGCAGCGGTCTGGTGGATGCTTGTTTGGTAGAACCACGCCGGGCGTTGCGGCGTCTTGCTTTTGCGGCTTGTTGCACGTGTGTTTCCTCTAGTGGATGCGAGCGGAACTGGAGCACCTTTGCCTTGCTCCATACGAAGGTTCGCAATCGGTTGTCGCACAAGAAACTAAACAAGCTTGTGTATGTCAACTACAATCTTCGGCTACGGCTTGCGGAGGTCGACGGCCCGCCAACGCGTGATGAAGTTGATTTTATTGACCAGTTTGCGCACATTTCTTTCTATGATCGGGACAATCCGGTTGGGGAATGGATGGAGTTTGGGAGATCGAACGCGGATCCAGTCTTGGATGAGGATGATGATGATGATGATGATGTCCCGTTGCCTTCCCATATTGTCAGGTAATTTTTTGTTCTTGTATCAATTAGTCACTTATGTACCACAATTTATTCATGCCAATTTTTGTTTCGGTTCGCAGAGACCAAATAGACCCTGCAGATCTACACAGGGCTACGGGTGATGATTCCATCAGTGATTGGGCCCGTAGACATGTGGGTGACACGCATCTAGGAAAGAGGAAGTTCCAGGCTGGACCAAAGCAAACTAACCCCAAGAAAGGAAAAAAAGGAAAACAAGTACAACAAGTAGTGAGCAGCGACGCAGAGACGGACGAGGAGGGTGAGCGTAGTCCACCGTATCAGGAGTCTCAAGATAGCAGCTCTGCTGACGATGATGATGACGGTGATGGTGATGGTGACGGTGACGGTGACGGTGACGGTGGCGGTCGCGGTGGTGGGAATGGTGGTGGTGGTGCTGCTGGTGGTGGTGGGTATAGTAGTGGTGGAGGAGGTGCTAGCGGTGCTGGTGGTGGTGGTCTTCACTTCACGGTATCAATTGCACCTACTTACGTATATTTGTTTCTTTTATGTGAGTCCTAATTATGGTTCATTGTAGGCGAGACGTATTTCACACATGCTACTCAGGGATGAAGACCATGGACAGCCGACTTCACAGGAGGACAAATTATGCACCGACCGGACTACGATACTCCACAAGTACTCTTCTTCCTCCTACAAATGATACCTCACAGGCTCCTTACAACTACCCTATTTCGACATGACCATGCAGCGAAATTTACTAAATGGGTCTATGAATGGGAGGACCCTCATTTTTACGCTTTGTTAGTTCAAGAATGGGAGACAACGGCGGCATGGACGGGCCAATCTTGGCAAGAATTCAAGGCCGACCTCCTTCGACCGCGAGGTATCAATCTTATGTCCACCGTCGAGTATGAGTAAGGGTGCGCAATGGGGTCTTTCCATTCCTATCACAGCGTTGATATGTGCATGAGACCATGTATTTGTATCGGACTATTTGTTGTTTCGTTGGTGTGACTTTGTTTGCCACCGGTGGGTGCGGACTTTTATTTATGCACTATGTATTTGTGTGACAATATTTATTATGACTTTGTGTGCTCTTCGACATTATTTTTCTCAGAAAGGTCATGCCGAAAATTTTAATTTTTTGTAGCAAAAAAAAAAAAAAGTCGGCCGGTTTGCACCGGTTACCGTTCAAACCGGTCGGTAATCGGTGCAAACCGACCGGTTTACCGGTCGGTACCGATTGACTGCGGGTATTTGAATTTTGAAATTCAAATTTCAAACCGGCCGGTATTTGGCGGTTTTTTCGGAATCGCCGGTTTACGAAAACCGCCGGCTCCGTTTGGTTTGCTCAAACGGTAATGAAAACCCCGCCTGTTCCTAATGATCGGTGGGAGAAGGAGCGGCTTAGCGTTGCCGACTTGTCGCTGCTTCAGCCGCTTTTCAATAGGATTAGCTTTCTGAAGCAGAACGGCTTGTCTGGCTTCGCTATAGTGGCTAGTTATCTTCGTCGCCGAGTACAGCCTTTGAAGGCTCGGGAGCATCTTGGCTTCGAATACTCTGGTGCTGAGGACCCATCTCGGATGGTGGCTACTGCCGAGTTGTCTGAAGATGAGGTGTTTCAGCACCTCAAGAAGATTTTAAAGGGAGCTGTGGTGGTCCCGACGACCAAGTTTGAGTATTCTGCCAACAATCCTCCCCCTGCTGTAAGTTTTTTAGCTGTTTTTTGTTTTTGTGCTTCTGAGTACTTTTAATTCCTTCTGACTTGTTTCTTTATCTATGCAGCCTTTTGGCAGGGATTTTAATGCTGATGCATCTCTCTTTGTTGATGGAGAGATTGCTCTTCTTCTGGCCCCTCCAGCTGTTAGCCATGCCGTGGTAGAGGGTCGAGTTGTTTTGCCAGGGGTTTCTGAAAAGGAACCCGCCCTTCAGTACACTCCCTACCAGCCGGTGCCCCTCCCTCGAGCTACTAGCTCTGGTGGGAAAAGGCCCACGTCTGGCGGGATTTCTTCCTCTGCGCCACACAAACGGCGCGTTCTTCTTCTCCTCACTCGTCAGGTAACATTCTGATAGGTGAGAAATTCTTTAATCCGCCTTGTTTTATTTTTTGTTTGTTGTCTTGATTCTTCTTTTTTTATAGATGGCAATATAGTCCCTCTTTTTGAAGATGAGACTGAAGATATCGATGATTCTCCTCTTCTTCGTCGGTTTGTTCCACTTCTTGTCTCTTATGTTCTGGAGTAGTTTTTCCTTCTGTTTTATTGATCTTTGGTTTTGTTTCTGCAGCCCCCGGGGAACCTCTACTTCTTCCCCGGATTTGGGGACCTTGCCGGGTCCTTCCCCTTCTTCGACCGAGTTGTTGGCGGGCCTTAATGAGGTCATGCCGCCTCCGCCTTCTCGTCCTCTTCTTGCTCTTCAGCGAGCTCCTCGGTGAGTGTTTTTCTTCCTGAGTTCTTTTTTCATCCTTTTGTCTCTTTTTGTCTTAGTTTTTTGTTTTTTGTAGGCCGTCTGCTGTGGCTCCCTCGACTCCGGCTTCTGATTCAGAGAAGACCGCGAGTGTGGATATTCTGCGTCAGGTGTCTTTTGCGCCTGATCCTCATCCGGATGTGGAGTCCGCCCTGGTTGTGGCGAATGTGGTACCTTCCTCCTCTGCGGCTGCGACTACTTTGCTTCCTGTTGCGGAGGTTGTCGTCACTTCAGGGGGGGAGCAACTACCTCTTGCCCAGCCCCTGTCTTCTTCTCATCCTCGGGTTGGATGTTCTTACCCTTCGTCTCCTCCTCTCGCTCCCTAGGATATGATTCGTGATATGAAGTTGGTGCAGGAGCTGAAGGCGGAGTTTGATCCGAGTTCTCACCTGTGAGGACTTGAGTCTGAATGGGGCTCTGTTCAAGCCTCGGTTCAGTCCTTTGCTCGGCGATTCTAGGTGAGTTCTCTTTTTGTACTTCATCTTTTGTTCTGGTTTTTTTCCTTTTCTGATTTCTTCTTTCTTGTAGAGCTTTGTCAGCGATTCTGACCTCTTTTTTGGCTCAACTGAGTCACAAAAGAAGTTGTTGGAAGAGCTGGCTTCTTTGAGGTCTGAGGTTGATGCTGAGCGTGAGGGACACCAGCTATCAGAGAATGCTTTGCAGGCTCAGATTGTTGAGGCCGAGCAGCAGAAGTCAGCTGCTATAAATGCTGAGAAGAATACTTCGAGGAAGCTTAAAATTCTTAACAGTGATTTTCAGGGTACTTTTCTGCTGTCTTTATGCTTTGTCTGCTTGGTATTATTTTTGGCTGACTTCTTTTTGTTTGTCTTTGAAGCTTTGAAGAAGAAGCACTCGAGGAGACCGAAGCTTTGAAGCTTGAGGTAAAGACCTTCCGCAACGAGTCGGAGAAGGTAAAGGAAGATGCTGAAGAAGTCCTTGCCGGAGCTCAGTTGATTAGGCGCGGTGCTGATCGAGATCTTTTGCAGGCCAAGTCGTCAGTGGAAGACTTGTCGGCCCGTCTGAAGGCTTCGGAGGAGAAGTGGTCGGTTCTTTGGAACTCTGTCCAGAAGCTTGCTGGCATGCTGAGGAGGCCTAAAGATGCCGGCCTGACCTGGGTTTAATTTCTTCCTCGTTGTCTACTCGAGTTGTTGGCCTCGTGAAAGAGGGTATTCTTGTTAGCGTCCAAGGCGTCTTGGGGCGTATTCGGCTGATTGACCCGGATGTGCCCCTTGAAAGGATCTTGGATGGTGCGGAGACCCCTGAGGCTGAACAAGCCCTTTCACAAGCTGAAGCTGCCATTCTGGGTTTAGCCTAGCAATTTGTTGAGCTTGTAGAAGTAGATTCTATAGTTGTGGGTGGTAACCCGCCATAGTCTTTCTATTGTAAGGATACTTTGTGCCTTTCTGAGGCTTTTGTATAAAATCCTTTGCTTTGTCCTTTGACTTGTTTCGCAATTGTGAGTTGAAATTGTTGTTCTTGCTTTGATCTGAGTAGATGTCTAAGTATTGCGAACTGTGAGTTTTCATCCGAGTTCTGTTATTTTTAGAACTTGGGGTAGATCGGGCTTGTTTCTTGCTCTCATCCAGGTCTGGGAAGACGCTAGGATATTTTTCAGACCGTAGGCCCTCATCCGAGTTCAGTGACCTAGAAGTCGGGATAGGTCGAGCTCTCTTTGCTCTCATCTAAGCCTGAAAAGGCGTTAGGATTTTTGGACCGTAGGTCCTCATCCAAGTCCTGTAGTTTAGAAGTCAGGATATATCGAGTTATCTTTGCTCTCATCTAGTTCTGAAAAGAAGCTAGGATATTTCGGACCGTAGGCCCTCATCCGAGTTCTGTAATCTAGAAGTCGGGATAGGTCGAGCTATCTTTGCTCTCATCTAGTTCTGAAAAGAAGCTAGGATATTTCGGACCGTAGGCCCTCATTCGAGTTCTGTAATCTAGAAGTCGGGATAGGTCGAGCTTTCTTTGCTCTCATCTAGTTCTGAAAAGAAGCTAGGATATTTCGGACCGTAGGCCCTCATCCGAAGTTCTCAATCTAGAAGTCAGGATAGGTCGAGCTATCTTTGCTCTCATCTAGTTCTCGAAAAGAAGCTAGGATATTTCGGACCATAGGCCCTCATCCGAGTTCTGTAATATAGAAGTCGGGATAGGTCGAGCTATCTTTGCTCTCATCTAGTTCTGAAAAGAAGCTAGGATATTTCGGACCGTAGACCCTCATCCGAGTTCTGTAATCTAGAAGTCGGGATAGGTCGAGCTATCTTTGCTCTCATCTAGTTCTGAAAAGAAGCTAGGATAAGTTTTTTATTGATTAATGGAATTTTATTGATAACACAAAGTATAGTGTCCTTGTGTTTATGCAAAGAATCATCATAATTAGGAGATGTGCCATGAGTTCTTTATTGGTGCTCCGTCTTCTGTCATCAGTTCGTAAGAACCCGGTCCTATCACTCTTGCTACTATGAAGGGACCTTCCCAAGGACTAAAAAGTTTGTGTCTTCTGTCTGGTTTTTGGATTCTTCAAAGGACTAAGTCTACGGCTTGTAAGGTTCTTGGTTGAATGCTTTTGTCATAATGTCTTCTTAATCCTTATATGTATCTTGCTGATTGTAATGTTGCGTTGATTCTGACTTCTTCTGTGCTGTCGATTTTTAGCTGTCTTGTTTCCTCTACCTCTCCTTCGTTATATTGCTCAATCTTAGAAGAAGTCTAGATTAAATCTGCCGGTAGTACGGCTTCTGATCCATATACCAGGAAGAAAGGTGAGTAGCCAGTTGCTCTGCTTATTTGAGTTCTTAGATCCCAGACTACTTTTGGTAGCTCGTCTATCTATTTTGATCCATAATCTTTAAGATCTTTATATAATCTTGGTTTTAATCCGGCTAAGATGAGGCCGTTGGCCCTTTCGACTTATCCATTTGCTTGTGGATGAGCGATCGATGCGCAGATCTATGCTGAATCCACAGTCATGTGTCCAACTTTTGAATTCATTGGCTGTGAAGGGTGATCCAAGATCTGTGATTATCCTGTTTGATATCCCAAATCTGTACATGATTTTTTGGATAAATTCCTATGCTTTGGCTGAACTGTATTTTACCAAAGGTTTGTATTCTATCTATTTGGTAAACTTATCAAATAGCCACGAAAATGTACTCGAATCCTCGTTTTGATTTCTTGAGTGGTCCGACTTGATCGAGTCCCCAGCATAAGAAAGGCCATGCGGGTGGGATGCATATTAAGTTGTGAGCTGGAACATGAGCTTGTCTTGCGAACATTTGGTAATTTTTGTAGTGTTTGACTAGTTCTTCGGCATACTTTAATGCGGTTGGCCAATAGAATCCTAATCTAAAAACCTTTCCGGCTAGTGTTCTTGAAGATGCATGATTGCCACAGCATACGGAATGCATTTCTAATAATATCTCCTTTCCCTCTGATGTTGGGACACATTTTAGTAGTACTCCTGACGATGCTGCTCTTTTATATAGATTGTTTCCCACTAGTACATAACTTTTGCTTCTTCTGATGATCCGAGTTGCTTCGCTTTTGTTGTCTGGTAACTTCTTTTCTTTAATGTAGTCGATGAATACTTGCATCCATGTTGAGTTGTCTGTACTGATTGTTAAGATTTATTCTTCTTCATTCTATCGTTGCCTCGCCAGGTTTTTTGATGGAAGGTTTGGTTAATTCTTTGACAAACACTCCAGTTGGTACTTTTGCTCGCATCTCGAGCCGAGTTTGGCTAATACATGGCGGCGACGTTGGAGTCTCGTAGTATATGGTGGATCTCTAATCCTTGAAAAAAAATTCTCAAGTTTTCGTATTTCCGTGCAGTAAGCATCCATGTTCTCTTTGGTGCAGTCCCAATCTTTATTTACTTGGTTGACTACTACTGCTGAATCCCCATAGACGAGTAGTCTTTGATTCCTAGTGATGCTGCGACTTGTAGGCCATGGATAAGAGCTTCATATTCTGCCTCATTGTTAGTGGCTTGCCATAGGATTTGCAGAACATATTTGAGTTGTCTTCCATCTGGTGCAATGAATAATACTCCTGCTCCTGCCCCTTCTAGTTTTAAAGATCCATCGAAGTATATTTTCCAATGGTCCAGGATGGTGTCTATAATTGGTTGTTGTATTTCAGTCCATTCTGCAATAAAGTCGGTCAGTGCTTGAGATTTGATTGCCTTTCTTGGAGTGAATTCTATTTTGAGTGCTCCGAGTTTAACTCGCCCATTTTGAGATTCTTCCCCGTTGAGTCCCGATTTATTAAGATATCGCCGAGTGGAAAATCTGTTATGACGATGATTTTGTGCGCTTCAAATTAGTGCCTGAGTTTCCTTGATGTTATTAAAATTGCGTAGAGTAATTTCTGTACATGGGGATATCTGACTTTTGATACTGTGAGTACTTCGCTTATGTAGTAGACTGGCCTCTAGACTTTGTAGACTTGTCCTTGCTCTTCTCTTTCGACCACAATGGCAGTGCTTACCACTGAAGTAGTCACCGTAATATAAAGCATGAGATCTTCATCTTTCTTTGGTGGTACTAGTACTGGAGATGTGCTTGATGTATGCCTTTAGCTTGTCGAAAGCTTCTTGTGCTTCTTCATTTTAGGTGAATTTATCCGTCTTCTTTAGTAGTTTGAAGAAAGGTAAGCCTTTTTCTCCAAGTCTGGAAATAAATCTGTTGAGAGCGGCCATGCAGCCTGTTAACTTTTGCAGATCTTTTATATCTGCTGGAGGCCCCATGTCAGTTATTGCCTTGATTTATTTGTGCTTGCTTCGATTCCTCTCTGACTGACTAGAAATCCGAGTGGTTGTCCTAATGACACGCCAAATACGCACTTGTTTGGATTTAGCTTCCACTTCCATCTTTTTAGATTGTTGAAGGTTTATTGTAGGTCTTCTATTAGAGAATCCTGGTTCTTTGTTTTGATGACGACGTCATCTACGTATGCTTCTGCGTTCTTTCCAATTTGGTCTCCTAAACAAGTCTGGATTGCCCTTTGATAAGTTGCTCCTGTATTTTTGAGCCCGAAAGACATTATTTTATAGCAATAAGCTCCGAATGCAGTGATGAAAGAAGTCTTGCTCGGGTCTTCTTCTTTTAACGTGATCTGGTGATATCCTGAGTAGCAATCTGGAAAGGATAGTAAAGCTGCTCCTGCCGTTGAGTCCACTATCTGATCAATCCTTGGTAACCCAAACGGGTCTTTTGGACAATGTTTGTTGAGGTCGGTGTAATCGACGCACATGCATCATTCATCTGAGTTATTTTTGTGTACCATAACTAGGTTGGCTAGCCAATCTGGATGTAAGATTTCTCTTATGAAACCTGCTGCTAGTAACTTGGCTATCTCCTTTTTTATTGCTTTCTTTTTGTCGGGTGAGAATCGACGCAGTCTTTGTTTGATGGGTTTTGCCCCTTTGTTGACTTCAATTTGTGCTCAGCCAACTCCTTTGGGACTCCTGGCATATCTGCTGGCTTCCAGGCAAATATATCTTTGTTGTCCCGTAAGAAGTTGGTGAGCGCGAGTTCCTATTTGATTGGTAGATGAGCACTGATGGTGGCTGTTTTGGATGGATCGCCAGTTCCTACGTCAATCTTTTTGGTGCCTTCTTCAAATGTGGTGAGGATACTTTATTTTTTTCGCTGGGATTTCCAACTCTTCTATTCTTACTTCGGCTGTTGCCGAGTTGATTTCTCCTTGCACCTTTGAAGATATCTGTATAGCTTGTACATCGCACTCGTAGGCACGTTTCAGGTCTCCTCTGAGAGAGAGTACTCCATGTGGTCCTGGCATCTTAAGTAGTAAGTAAGGGTAGTGAGGAATAGCCAGGAATTTTGCTAGCACTGGTCTTCCTAATATTGCATGATAGGATGATTCGAAATCTGCAACTTCAAACTTTATGAGCTCTGTACGATAGTTTGTAGGAGTTCCAAATATTACTGGCAGGGTTATTTGTCTGAGGAGCATTGCTGGCCTCCCGGGTACTATTCCGTAGAAGGGTACGCTTGTTGGTGTAATTATTTTTGAGAATTCCGGCCCCATCTTTCTTAGGGTGTCTGCAAATATAATGTTGAGGCCCGCTCCTCCATCGATGAGTACTTTAGTTACTGTTATAGCTGCGATCGTCGGTCCGAGTACTAGTGGGTACAGCCCTACGTTTCTGATGCTTGTCCATTGATCTTCTCATGAAAACTCTATTGGATATTGAGACCAGTTTAGGTATCGGGGAACGGCTGGTTCTGCTGCTATGATTGTTCTCCATGCTAGTTTATCTTCTTGTTTGCTCCTAGATCCAGAGACTCCTGAGAATATTACTGCTACTGTTACTCTAGGATTTTGAAATCCATTGTCTGCAGGATTATTGTCTTCTTCTTTCTTCTCTCTATTTTCTTCTGTCTCTTGTCTGTCTTTCTTCATGTACCTCTCTTGGAAAATCTGGCGTTCTCCCATTGGATGGATTCCGGTTGGGTGATAGATGCACTTCATTGTTTTGAGTTCTTCAAACTTTCTTGCTGGGTAGAATTTCTTTCTTTCTATGGCAGCCACCATGTTGTCTGAATATCTCTTTTTGTTATGATATTCTTGCCTGTCATCATGGTTGTTCCATCTCCCCGAGTTGTCTTGTCTCTCTGAGTTGTTTCTTCTTTTCGAGTTGTTCCTTCTATCCTGATTGAACCTGTTGTCTAGGAATCTTTCCCGCGTTTTATCCTCTGTTGTGATCATCTTTTTTACTGTTCTTTTGAATTCTTCATTTGCTCGAGGGTTTTCTTTGCAGAAATCATGGAACATCCATTTTACTCTTAGCCCATACGAGAATGCTTCAATTACCTCTCTTTCGGTAATGTCATGGACTTGAGCTCGAGTTCTCCAAATTTCTATAGAAATCTCTGAGGCTCTCACCTTGATTTTGCTTTAAACCCTTTAATTCTGCTTGGGTTATTGGGTGAGTAAGAATTCCTACAAAATTTTTGCAGAAAGCCTTCTGAAGATCACCCTAGGTTTTCATCGATCCTGGGCGCAACTTGTCGAACCATTGTAATGGTAAAGTTTCTAGTGCCATCGGGAAGAATAGTGCTTTGGTGTCATCATCTCCTCCTGCTAATTCTATTGATTGAGAGTAGATACTGAGCCATTGCATTGGTTCCGTTTTGCCGTCGTACTTTGAGTGGTTTGATGGTTTGAATTTGTGAGTAACTTGACTGTAAGTAGCCTTCCCGTGAAACAGGGAAATCTGTCGGGTACTCTTTCCAGCTTGTAGTCGGAATCTGGCTGGTTGTTGTACCTCGTGGGAGATCTGAGGAAGCTTCGAGGGGGAGTCGGTAATTTTTCTCTGTTTTCTCCTGTTCTTTCTGTCCAGTCGTGACGTTGGCGTTCTTTCTTCTTCGCTGCTGCCGAGGGTGCATGACCTTTCGAACGCGGATACCCTCCGACTTCTTTGGCTTGTTTGTTTAGAGGGTACGTGTCGTGGTGGTGCTTGATCGTCTTGTATTCTTTGTGCAGTGGTTCTGAGTAGACTTCTGAGCCTGGCTTGTTCTTCACTCGGACGGGGTATAGCGTCAATTTCGTTGATTAATTCTTGAATCTTATCAATAGGGTCAAGCCTAGCCCTTGCTGCAGCTCGCCTCTCCTCAGCTTCTTTCTCGGCTCTTCTTTCATTGTACTCGGCTAACTCTTCTTCATATTTGCGCCATGCTTCTCTACGTTCTTAAACTCGATTCCTTCTTCCTCCCTTCTTCTTATTTCTTCTTTCTCTTGCTGCTCTTTGGCTATCGGTTTCCCCATCTCTGGTTATGGAGTTAGGTGGGATATCAACCTCTGATTCCTCTGAAGACCTATAGTCGGGTTGGACTGGCGGTACCAGGGGTTGCCTGATCATGTATATTTCCTTCTTGTGTATGTCGAGCGAGTAGAAGATGTCCTTTCCATCTAAAGATCTTCCATATTGAAAAGGAAGGAGAACAGAGTACTTATCTTGTCCTGAAGTCGTATCATCAGATTCCATTGACTTATGAATAATATCTTGATATATTCGTGCCGCATTGTTAAGGACATAGTAGAAAGAACTCGGCTTCTTTTGCGTACTTCGTTCTGGAACCTTCCCTTCCGTCAGCTTGAGTCTTGAAAAGATTTCAGGTATCTCCGGTTCGGGTTCCGGAAGTAGTCATCCGTGGAGAGCTCCATGGTCGTCTGCTTCGCAGATCCAGCTTTCGAAGACGAAGGTTGAGCCATTTGGGAAAAGCATCGTGTGTAGGTCCACTGAGCTCTTGACGTCGAATTCGCCGAAAGCCCCTACCTGGCGCGCCAGCTGTCGGTGTTTAGCCACCGATAGCCTGCCACAAGGTTCCCGTAGCAGTTGATTCGGATCCCGGCGAATACTAGAACTCGGCGGTTCACGCAAGAGACACTCAGTTTATCCTGGTTTGAGCCCTCGTCGTCGAGTAAAAGCTCTACTCCAGTCGACCTTGGCCTTTTGCATTGGATTGATGTATGATTATGTGGGTTCGTTTTTTGTTACAATGAGGGTGCTCTGGTGATGAGCCCATGGCTCATCGAGACATTCATATAGATCAGTCTAGTATTATTTTAAATATAGCAGCCGGTAATTCTTTGAAGCCCTCTCGATATTAAATTTGGAGCTATTATTTTTGATAGGAGATACAAAAGAACATGATGCATAAATTTACTACTGCTGGCCTGTCGTCAAATATATTTTTTAGTGGTGCAACATTCAAGAAAGAAAGAATGACAAAGCTAAGGAAATACATATTTATTGGGTCCGTACAGGTGGACATCACGTGAATTATTATTGGTGTTGGAGAATTTTGCTGAGAAGCTAATGAGGCCACAAATTCTGACCTGATTACGTCAAGCTGGAATATCATATTATTTACATTTAATTAGCTTCAGGTTATGCCTTTGTACACGTAAGTTCCTACATAACTGAGTTAGGCACGTAGTTTATTTATTTTCTTTTGAGTCCGTCACGTATTGAGGCCCGAGTCGAGTTGGCTGGCCTGCGAGCCATATAGCCTGGGCACTGTCCATGTATCAGGGGAGATTGAAATTTTATTTGGAGGAGTTATCCCTTATCGAGCCGCTGCTCGAGAACCCTAGCAGCTGGGGTGATTGATCCGGATCCTTCGTGGATTTGTGTGAAGTGCGTGATCGAAGCCGCCGCAGCTTCGGTGCGCCGCTTGGAATTCCTGGAGTTCCCTCTCTTCTGATCGTGGTTCGTCGTCGCCGCGGGTGGAGGATTTATCTAGGGTTTGGATTGCATCTCTGTAAGCCAAATCCATCATCTATTATATCATCGCTACTGCTGCTTGTGTTATATATTAATAAAGTCTGATCAGTCGGAACTGTTTGAGCCGCCCACATATATCCTATTTTTGTTGCTGTCAATTGGTTTGGTGCTGCTCATCACTATTCAGAATCTGAAAATACTTCGGTGGCATTTGCTATTGTTTGGCGCATATCCGAGAGCAGCTTTGCTATATTTGGATATTTAATTATTGCTAGTCGAGAGCTACAGTTGCCTGGTTTGGAAAATTATTGCAGAGCGCTGTTCATAAATTCTGCAAATATACAGTCGTTGTATTATTGCCTAGATTATTAACTGGTGTCTCGTGTTGATCGCTGGACTATTCCTGGGAGAGTAAGTGAATTACTTGCTACAGTATTGTTGAAGTGAAGCTTGGTCACAGCAGCCTTCAACGGCCGATTGGCTATTTCTTTGGAGCCTCATAAATATCTTGTTGCTGAAAATTTGTACCGTGAAAGATCGGGCAATTATTTGGACATTCGTAGGTGTGTCCTTATCATCTGGCCCCTTTTTATGAAGGAAGGAAGCCAGAGCTTTGGTTCTAATCCTAGTCGGACTAGTAGAGAGAGTTCTGTTCCTATTACAGAAGTGACTTTCTATCTGACTAACTAAGAAAGGACATCTTCTACTCGGAATCGATCCTTCTGCCTCTGTCTTATGGGTCCGTCCGGACGGGAGTCGTGTTGATAGAGAACCGTCTCGGTCCCGCATCGTTCTATATTTTTATAAGATACTTATGTTATTTGTGTAGTATAGATGTGTTCTATGGTATATTTTGGATATTTATATAATATAAGTTTAATATTCCATAATTACTTTTAAGTATTCAAACGTTTAACTTGTGAGATGTTGTGTGATATATTCCGTGTTTAAGTAATAATGTAATATCTAAGTGATATGTTTTTTCATACATAAATGTTTGATATGGTTTAATAATGAATATATTTTGTATTTATCGAAAAATACTTATTTGGTGTTTTTGTTTGTTTTAAAATTTGCTTCATTTTTGTCTTTTTCCTTTCAATATTTTTTTTTGAATTTTTGTTCTTTTCATTTTATTTATCATTTTCTTTGCTTTTAATTTTTAATTAATTATTTAACTGTAATTGAATTTTTTGTTCTTTTTCTATTATATAGTTTCTACTCTTTTATTTAACATATTTTTATGAGATACATATGATGTTCATGTACTATACAACCGATGTTCTACGATGTGTTTGCGGATGTTCAAGTAGTATAATGGAGATGTTTTATTATTATTCATTGAGCATTGACATGATACATGCAAGGCGTTCTATGATATATTGTGAGATGTTCTGAGTAATAACAAGTGATATTTTATTTTTTATTCTTTCTTTCGTATTCTTATTTTAATTCCAAGGTTACATGATCTTCCTTTCATTTTTTTCTATCCTTTTTCCTACTCTTTTGGTTTCTGTATTTTTATAAGATACATAGAGAGGGTTGTTCGTGTAGAATATATGTGATGTTGTGCGATATGTTTTCGCATGTTCACATAATATAAGTTTGATGTTTCGTAATTATTTTTAAATATTCACATATTACTTGTGAGATGTTGTATGATATAATTTAGATTCAAGTAATATCTATATTTTTTATTTTTTGGACCTAAATGGTTTAATATTTTTTAATAATAAAATATCCCGTACTCCCTCCATCCCAAATTATCTCAAATTATAAGACGTTTGTCTTTTTTGACTTTAACTTTAACCATTCGTTTTATTCAAAAGATTTACATATATATAGTCAAATTTAAGTTGTTATTGAAGATCTTTAATAGATAAAGCAAGCCACGATAAAAAAAAATAATGTTTTGCATAATTTTTTTTTGAATAAAAACGAATAGTCAAACTTAGTGATAAAAAAAATCAAAAGTATTATAATTTAGAATGGAGAGAGTACGTATCACAAAACACTTATATGGTCCAGCGGTAGCGAGTAGACATCTCTGACCATGAGGTCATTTGTGTGATTCTGTGTAGACATCTCTGACTGCGTCAATATTTTTTTGGTTTTTTTCTGGAGGAAAGCGACGTGGTTCCGGAGAAAGCGGAAGAACGTAGGCCGGAAGCAGACACGAGCAGCATGACGCGGAAGCGAGCGGAAGCAAACATGGGCCGGAGCAGATGTGGGCTGTCGATCAAAAACGGCCCAATCAGCGCAGAGCGCGTGTGACGGAAAATTTTTCCGGGTGGTCGCCACGGTGTTTGCTGCCACCGGGTCGGACCCTAGCACCGCCCTCGATCCTCCTCATCTGGCCGATCGATCATCTTCAACGCAGAGAGAAGAGGCGCTTCACAAAGATGTCGTAGGCGTAGTCCCTGTCGAGCATGCTGACCCGGACGTACCTCGGGTCGCTCCGAACTGGCTCCCGCTCCACGTCAGGATCTTGTGGCCGTGCAGGAAGCTCGCGCAGTCCTCCACGTCTTCCCTGTCGCAGCGCAGCCACGCGAACGCTGCAAGCACAAGCATGCACACCATGGGCGTTCAGCGAGATGCATGTTGAACGCTGAGCAGTGCCTTCGTTGCCGGTTCAGAAACAACAATGGGGGTACATACCAGGGTTAGTCACGGCCATTTCTTTGGTGAAGTTGCAGAAGCCCGAGGTCTCTTCAGGCAGACTGAAGATGCCGGACGCGGCAGCCGCTTCACGCAGCATGGTCCAGCGCTCCACCATCTTGCGCTGACCGTAGTCGAACAGGCGGTGGGCCTCTGTCGCCTCCGGGAGCTCATACGCGTCGGAGACAGCCCTGAGGACCTTGGTGGCGCGCAGCTGCGAGTCCTTGAAGACCCCGATGGTGTTGAGCTCAATAAATTTCATCATCTTCTTGGTGACGTCACGGTCCTTAACCAGCGCCCATCTGCATGCGCAAACGTTTCACCAGAGTAATCAGTCAGCCATTGCCGCCGCTAGCTGCCTGACCCATTCATGTTTCATGCATGCATGCCTTAATCTGCACCGGTGAGATCGATCGACCGACTTACCCGATCCTCGTCCCGGCGTGCCCTGTGCTCTTGGACACGGTGAAGAGCATGATGTCGTGGTCAGCCCGTTTGGTGATCGCCGTGTACTGCGGCCAGTAGTAGGCCAGGTCGTGGACCGCGATGCCTGAGTCGCAGGACAAGACGGCTTCGCAGATGGCGCCGTCAGGGTTGTTCGGCGAGCACACCAGCTCGATGTACTTGTTGCCCTTGAACGAGCTGGCGTCGCCGGCCCAGCGGAATAGATCCGACTGGAGGAAGTCCCTGACGGCAGGGTAGGACTGCACGGTGCAACATAGCACGCAGATCAGATGAGGTCGTCAGTGCATTGACTCGCTACCGGACAGTTCTGTTTTCTTATGAAATTATTACTAGTATGTGCAGTACTGCTAGTGTGTAGTGCCAACTCTGCAAATGCAACGACATTGCATTCACGTTGCATTTGAGAGGGGGTGTTAAGGTATAATAGTCAAGGGGTATTATTCTAATCTCCTAGTCTAGGTTTTCCCTCCTGTGTCCCTCATGTACTCTATATATGGTCGTCTTTAGGCCACAATACTATTATCCAATTCAGTGTTTCCTTATTGTTAACAATATGCACTAGTAGTTTTTAATTTTTTCCTAATTCTGGTTCGTAGAAATAAGTAATTGTGACCCCTTCTACAAAACTGATGTCCATAAGGCCACAGTATGGATATCAAAAACCTATTTTTCTAACTAGTGTCCTTCAGTTTAGATTTGACTATTATTAGAAGCTCATCCTAGTGCGCTTTGGTTCCTCATTATTTGCATTCAAATGGAAGAAACGCGAGCTTACTCACCGAGGTTTCCGGTGAAAAACTACTGCTGCTGCATAGAATCTTGCTATAGTAGAGGATAGCTACAAACAGTGGCATACCCAATCTTGGGTCTGATGCGCCAAGCATGGCCAAAGATTCTGCTCAAAAGTACCAAGTTTTGGATGCATTACCAAAACAGATGCTACAGAGCTTATCAGAGATGATATGGCTACTGCAGGAAATTAGATGGAAGTTAGAGGATCATATAAAGATAAATGGATAGGCAGCTTATAGAAAACACAAGTAAAGACCTCGATCCGAACATGTCTCTTTTGAAGACCACACATCTAATGTATGCTTTTCTCTGCGAAGGACTGTCAGATAGGCATTTATTTGATGAGTCCAATAACTTGCTTCCAAGTCACTCTGACCAGAATCAGGTGAAGCCTTGGTAGCTATGTACTTCATAAAACTGATGCCTGATGAAGATGGCTGTGGGCAGGAAGCAGAAATTGGATAAACTTATATGAGTACATACTACACAAGAAATCCAAAACAGGATTGCTGGGGATGGACTGGAAGTTAAAGTAACACAAGTATAACAGGTTAACTGCATCCACATATGGTACTACAACATCACCATCTGCAATCATTACTAAGGCTGCAAAGCATTGGACTGCCAACAATCATGTAATCATCACTATCATCTAATGTGATGCCAACACAACTCAACCCACAACAAATGCAGGAGAAAACAGACACAAGGGACTAAGGACAAAAAGATCACCTTAGACCATAGATGATGCAGAAGTTTAGAAGAAGAAGTGCAGGTTTGCTTATGTGGTAACTCGCTGAAATATCTTGTTCATCTGACGAATGAGGAGCCGGCAAGTCTAAAACAAACAAACTGAACCTTGACAGAACATGATATGCCACTGCTTTCACAGACTTGGATGGCGAAATGGTAAGGTTGATAACTGCCAGAACACAAAGAAGCTCCACACTGACGTTTCGTGTTCGTTCTTTACTGTCAAGCACTGCAGCCATACACATATATGAAACTTTCCAAAGATAACAAGAAACAAGCATTGTATGCCATGTCAATGGTAACAAAATTAAGGTTAGATTGACTGTACATACCCTATAAAAAGATTGAACTAAACATCACTTGCCCTGTATTCAAATATGCCCTTTGTTTCCAAATGTTAATGGCCATGGTATGTTTCAATGTTTGCCATGAAAATCTGAAAATTTACTAGTAACAAGTAAAACAGTAATGTTGCTATTATATCTCTGGAGAGATTTTTGTCTCGCTTATCTATCATATCAGTGTGCACCCAGTTTAGTTTGAGTTTCATTGGTTTTTGTCCAGCCCACAAGAAACACATACATGAAAACATGAACTGACAAATATATGAACGGTATGGTCTGGCTTTTTGTTGAAAATATAGATACATAACCCACTAAAAATGGTGATTTTATTCAGCCCAAGTGATTTGTATGCTGCAAACCTTCTCCATGAGGACTATTACATGAAAAGCAAAGCAAAATTCTCATCAAATTTAGAGAAGAGAGATGATACCCATTTCATGCTTCCCTTCACTTTTCATTCTAAATAATAAAGAAGGTTACTGATATGAACCAAAACACAGTTGCTTAAGATTGGAAAAATAAGAGAACCAAGTTCCTAGTCCCTACAATAGTTGGTTTTAGAAATTTACAGAGGAGGGCTTGTGATTATAAATATTTGGGAACGTACCATTTTCATATTTCCAATCAATCAAAAAGCTCAGAAGTATCAAGCCAGCTAGCTGTTCATGTTCAAACTCTAGCCCAGTGAGAGAGTAAGAAAGAGAGCTAAGGACAACAGAAATCTCAGGTACATAGCATAATCCAAGGTCCTTCTGCACCGAGAATAGATGTTTTGATAACCCAAAAACTGTTGAATCAATTCCCAGAAACTTTGGATGAAATGAACACTGTGTTACGAGTGTTCCCATCAATGTCACACTACTTGCTTGAGCATCATATGTTGGCTGCTAAACAAAGAAAGTCACCAGTATGTTATATAGATGATATGATTTTATGGTCTTAATAAGAAGTGAAACCATTTGAGCATGAGTTAACCCAGTGTATCTGTTCTCTTACTCCAATATTCCATTGCACAAATTAAGCAAAAGGCAGGGAGTGGTACCATTTGAGCATGAGCTAACTTCCTCAGTAGCACCACATAAGCATCAACCAAGCACTCTGCAGAACTAAGCCACAGCCGCACTTCCTGAAAAAAAAAATAAGTAATTAAAAATCACAGATGAAAATAATTTTACTGTGAACAGCATACCACAATGTAACACATCTCCAGATATGACATACATAATATGCTCTCAAACCTACAACTTTTTTCCCCTACTTTTTGTTTCTTGCTATGTGATCTATGGAGTAATCTGGACTAGACAATAACAGTGGAATCACTGATGACGCCATCACTTCCATGATGTTATGAACACCAAAACTGCTATCAGGATTAGTCCAAAACATCACAATACACATCGGTGGGCTCCTATTTGCACAACCGCTCGCGGCATTGCCAGCTACAGCATCTGAGAGTAAGAGAACAGATACATCCTTGAGTAATAGACCGCACAAATACCTGATCATCCCCGCGGCCAAAATGCAGCATGCTGTCTTCGAGCATCTTCAGAACCGGGATCGCGACACCAGCCTTCCCTGCTGCTACAGCTGCTGCGGCCAATGCGCCGATCAAATCCCTCGCAAATGCGGCGTCCCCTTTCCTCACCACGGAGAACATCACGAACGGCCTCAAAAACCCGACCACCCAATCCGCCCCCTCGGCAACCATCCTGGCTGCCTGCCGCGTCAGCTCCGCGCGCGCGCCGTCAGCCCCCGACGCGAGCGCCTGGACGAAGGGGTGGTCGTGGGGCGGGAAGCGAGAGCCGGAGCGGAGGGCGCAGGCTGCGAGCGCGGGAGACTGCCTTGACGAGGCAGGAGGCGAACCGGGGACGGGGAGGCCGCGAGGGGCGCGATGAGGAGCGGGAGGGCGAGGTCTGAGGGGAGGAGGTCCGGGCGGGAGGCGGTGAGACGGGCGAGGGAGGCCGCAGCATGCGCGGCGACTGCAGGGTGGGGCGAAGCGAGGAGGGCTGAGGCGGCGTCGTGGGCGGCCGCGGGGAGGGGCGCGGGTAGGGAGAGGAGGTGGCGGAAGAAGGCCGCCACCGCATGGCGCTGCAGTGTGGGGTCCGGGACCCGGGTGCGGTCGACGAGGCGGGAGAGCGCCGCCGTGTTGGAGGCGGTGGAGGAAGCCATGGCCATGGGCGGTGGCCGGAGACGGCAGTGGCCAGTTGGGAGAGAAGAGAGCAGGGGGCAGGTTTTTGTAGCGTTGGGCCTTTTGGGAGGCCGTCTCTTCATCCCCTGCTAGGATCCCAGCCCAACAACACCTCTAGCCATTGGGGACCTCGGCCCAATACTCTATAGCTCATTCCTACGTAGTGTATATGGGCCAGACCTTCTCTCAACGAGGTTAGAATTTACTCGCTTCTCGAAATATACATGCCATAGTTGATTTTGGTGCGTGACCATCATTAGTTTCTTCTATTTAAAATTATTCAAAATATTTTACATGTGCCACTTTCTCCTGTTGTTTTCCCTTCTCTTCCACAAGCAAGGTGGAACAAAAGGTTGCACCACTTTCACCTCTTGCACACATGAAATAGACATCTAAGATTTGTTTGAAATAGTTGGAGAAAATTATATGGGCTAAGCCCATTGTTCCAACCGCAGTGGCAGTATAAATTTATTATATGGGCCAAGCCCATTGTTCCAATAGTAGCATTAGGGACCATACATTAACAGTAGGCTAAAAACCACTAGCCAGAACGCCAAGCATTCTGAGCAGAGTACCAGTTTTTGAATTGTGATGATGTCCCAACAATCTTTCTTGTCCTTTGTCCAATTTATGTTGATTTTTTTTTGTTACGTCAGTTCAGTCTCACACGGTAACAATTAGCAAATGCAAAGAAAAATGAGACCTTTTTATAAGAATTTTGAGATGATGCGACATCCCGAAAACAACACAAAACATACAGCAGAGAAAAGCAAAACAAAACGTTGCTCCTCCTGCGCTACTTCCTACTGAACACTGCCCTACTCATGCCCTCAGTCCCACGGACTGGCATGCCGACGCCGCCGGCCGGGTGGCATCGAGATCCTCCTCCATCTCCATGCGTGGCCGATCTATCGATCATCTTCAACGCAGAGAGGAGAGGCGCTTCACGAAGATGTCGTAGGCGTCGTCCCTGTCGAGCATGCTGACCCGGACGTACCTCGGGTCCGCCCCGAACTGGCTCCCGCTCCGCGTCAGGATCTTGTGGCCGCGCAGGAAGCTCGCGCAGTCCTCCACGTCCTCCCTGTCGCAGCGCAGCCACGCGAACGCTGCAAGCACAAGCACAAGCACACGCACGCCATGGGCGTTCAGCGAGATGCACGCACGGTGACCACTGAGCAGTGCCTTCGTTGTCTGTCGGTTCAGAAGCAATGGGGGTACATGTACATCAATACGTACCAGGGTTAGTCACCGCCATTTCTTTGGTGAAGTTGCAGAAGCCCGAGGTCTCGTCGGGCAGGCTGAAGATGCCCGAGGCGGCGGCCGCTTCACGCAGCATGGTCCAGCGCTCCACCATCTTGCGCCGGCCGTAGTCGAACAGGCGGGGAGCCTCCGTCGCCTCCGGGAGCTCGTAGGCGTCCGAGACCGCCCTGAGCACCTTGGCGGCGCGCAGCTGCGAGTCCTTGGAGACCCCGATGGTGTTGAGCTCAATAAATTTCGTCATCTTCTTGGCAACCTCGCGGTCCTTCACCAGCGCCCACCTGCACGCGCAAACGTTTCACCGGAGCAATCAGCCATTGCCATATTGCCGCCGCTGCCTGACCCATTCATGCACGAACGCACGCCTTCATCTTCACCGGCGATATCGATCGATGGATCCACTTACCCGATCCTCGTTCCGGCGTGCCCTGTGCTCTTGGACACGGTGAAGAGCATGATGTCGTGGTCAGCCCGTCTGGTGATCGCCGTGTACTGCGGCCAGTAGTAGGCCAAGTCGTGGACGGCGATGCCGGAGTCCGAGGACAGGACGGCCTCGCGGATGGCGCCGTCGGGGTTGTTCGGCGAGCACACCAGCTCGATGTACTTGTCGCCCTTGAACGAGCTGGCGTCGCCGGCCCAGCGGAAGAGACCCGACTGGAGGAAGTCCGTCACGGCAGGGTAGGACTGCACGGTGCAACGCAGCACACAGATCAGATGGGATCGTCAGTGCATTGACTCGCTACCGGACAGTTGGATCTGTTTTCTTATGAAATTATTACTACTATTATGTGCAGTACTGCTAGTATGGTTGAGATCAGAATTCTGGGCATGGGAAATTTAAGACTGTCGACTGTCGACTCTGACGCCGCCGACTCCCATTACTGAACACATGATTTAGCACTAGATATGGTGCAGGCACATGCTTAACTGAAAACATAGAAATGGAATGGAATCGCTGTGGCCTGTGCTCCCCCTTTCTCCCTCCCAGGTTAGCAGAGACAGATCATGGCACATGAACTGATGAACATAACCGGAAATCAATCATATGCATGCCGCCGGTCCGGCATGTGGTGAGCAAGCAATATTCCTGCCGGCGCCGGCTTTGCACATGGAGATGGGGTGGAGGCGTGGAGCTCAATTTTGAAGAAGGACAGGCTTCCCGCGCGCCTAACATGCTAATGCTATGCTAACCTAACCACAAAGTACATACTACTAAGATTCTGATCTGATTCTAGAAGGGGGAGCTGCTAATGATGGATGATTGTTTAAAGAGACATGTCGGCTACCCACAAATCGGATCGGCAATCACAGCACACAGTAATGCCGGCCCGGCCCTACGACGAGGGGGAGAGAATAGATGGACGCCATCCCCATCAGGGCCAGGGGACCGGAGGAGGAGGAGGAGACATGAGCATCCAGCAGGCCATATGCTTCATCACATGAATGAGCAGAGATCGAGCGTCTCAGATCAGAGGAAGGAAGCCAGCCGCGGCATGGTGGAGTGTCTCGGACAAGGGAGAGGGAACAAAGCTGAGTGGCGCCATCAGTGTCCCCCTCTAGTCCTCTACGGCTTTGAATTCTGCTCTATCTCCTCATCATTAAGTGGGGAAGGTGGCAGAATGATAAGATAATGACAGGTGGTCTGCCTTCCCTGTCACGAGACAATTCAGCAGCACGATGCGTTGTTAATTAGGCTTACCAATGCAGAGCAAGCGCACGCGCCACAGCGAGCGACAGACAGCGATGCGTCTCGTCGCTCCGATCCATGGTTTTGTTTGGGGACGGGCCGATGACGGGGAGCTTACCGAGTAGTAGGGCGCCGTGGACACGACGCTCATGGGCGCGGCGCCGGCGCCCGCGGGCGGCGACAGCGCGTAGAGCGCGGCCATGAAGAGCTGCGTGGAGCCGGTGCCGACGAGGACGTGGTAGCCGTCGACGGCGGCGTTGCCGACCAGGCGGTGGAGCCGGCGCACCTCGTGGTCCAGGCCGGGCTCCAGGAACCAGCACACGTTGCCGACGTCAGAGAAGTAGCTCATGGTCTGCCACCCCGGGATGACGATCTCGGCGGCGGACCCCGTCCCCGCCAGAACTCCTCGAACATGGTTGGGTCGCCGCTGCACCCGACAACGCGAATGTCAAAGCCATAGCTTGAAGTATATATATAATTAATTAAGAGTGCAAATTCGCAGCAGTGGCAACACTAATACTACAAAATGAAGCATTAATCAACAGAAGCTAGCAAGGTGCATGAATCGCCAGCAAATCCGGGGTCTCGGGATAGGTAGATTTGATCCGCGCACCGGAGTTCATTCTCCATTGACACCAGCATTGCACAGGGGACATGCCTCACCCGTGGGGAAGAACGCCGAAAACCTCCCCGCTACCGCAAATTGCAAATATAGTAGGGGTGCTGGAGTCTCGACTCTCGAGTGTGCTGTGTGGTTTAATGGTTTGTTTTAAATTATTAACAGGATGTTTGATATGAAAACGAGAAATGATGTACTCTTTTTAGCTCAAGTCCTTCGAACTCCATAGTTTGTCTACAAATTATAAATTGTTCTGTTTTTTTACACATCTAGATATACATTATATGTGATATACATTAAGATGTATTTTATTACTCCTTTTATTTTGGTTCACTTTTCTTTCTGCTTTAATCACTCTTTTTTTTTTGTTTGGTTTATGAAAAAACAATCTTATATTTCTCATAAGTTCATAATTAATATTAATACGAGAAATTTGAAGAGATGATTTTTGAGACGGTACCCACTTAGACTGAGATGGCTCTCAAATCAACATTTTGGCGGTATTGCCACTGAAACACAAGCGGTAACATAATGTATTTCAGCGTTGAGGAACGCGAACCAGTTGGCATGCAAACGCGGCAGCAACAAAAGGAGGAAAGATTTGAATTGAATAATACTCACTGGTCGAAGTTAATCACCGAGTCCGGCGTCACCGCCGGCTTGCCCGTCGACGGCGCCCCGGCCTTGGGCATGGACGACGGCCGCTCCTCCTGCCTTCCCCTTCTGTTGCGGCTGACGCCAGCATCCAGCAGATGCGTCGGGCAGGCCTGCAGATGCTCCTGGTGGTGGTGGTGCGACGGAGCCGCCGTGCTATTGACGTAGTGCTGGAGGAGGAGGCCGACGTTGAGGACGACGGAGACGAAGATGGCGGCCTGCAGGTTCAAGATCGGCGCCCGCTTCCTGGGCTTCCCGCGCGGCCAGTTGGTGGGCCAGGGCGCGGCAAGGTCAGGGCTAGCTGATGCAGGCCCCCGCTGTTGCCGTTGCCGTTGGCCGTCGTCTCCTTCTCCTCCAGACGACTCGGCGCGGGCCCGGCCACCCCGCCGCCGTTGGGGGTGAGGAGGCGCGGCGACGGCACCATGGCGCCGGCGCCCTGGAAGCTGCCTGCCTCCACCGCCGTGCCAAGGTGTTGTAATGCCTGGCGAGAGAGAGAGAGAGAGAGTGCTGCCAAGGGCTACGCCTGCTGGCTCGGTAGTACTCGGCCGGTGGGCCGCTAGCTAGCTAGCTACTCCCAGCTTCTTGGGGGGAGGGAGCACAGCAAACGGATGATGAGGAAGACAGAGAGAAAAAAAAGGCTCTTTTTTTGCAAGAAAAGAAAAAAGGTGGAAGTCCTCCTCGCTGCCAAAGGAGGAGGCGGCGGCTGCGGGACCGCCGATTGGGGGCTCGAGCGGCGGACGACCGCGAGCGGCGCTAGCTGCTGGAACTGGAAGTGAGTCGAAGGCCGCTCCGCTCCCCTCTTGGAGCTTGGAGCTTTGGTTCCTTCCCCTCTGATTTGACTATCTCCTGCTGCAACTCACTCTCTCCACTATCACTTGCTACAGCCTTCTTCTACAGGCCTTCAGGTTCTTAAGGCGGCACAAGTGCGGTGCGAGGCTTAATTTGCTGCAAAAAACCGACGGCAGTAACTGGGATTAAAGACAGTATTAGCTGAACAAAGCAGCACTGAAGCAGTGGACAGCAAAAGGAAGAACAGCTAGGATCGGAGGGGAGAGAAAAAGAGCGTTAGCACAATGGAGGAGAACCTCTCAAGCTAAGCTTAGTGCTGCAGCAGGGACCAGCTAGGAGAGGACGGAGGGTAATGATGCAGCTTTTTATAGGGTCGACCCACCATGGATGGATGGATATCCCCCTATATTCTTTCTGCCCTTGGGATCAAGCCACCCCCCCACCACGCCTCCTCGGCTAGTGCTATAGGCACCGCACTCACCACCGTCTACACTGAGAACAAGTTTATAGTAATACAGCCTTTATTTAAAATAAATTTAGTAATATATTTTTTACTTAACTGTATAAATTTTTGCAGCTTACTTCTCAGCTAACTCATACAATAGTTAGTTTTTCTACGGCTCATCTTTTTCTCTTATAAGTTTTTTTGTTCTTGTCTCTTATAAGTTTTTTTATTCTTGTGTCTTTAGTTAGCTGGAAGCAACCCACCTCTCTTCTCTCTTCTCCTTTTTCTCTTTGTTGGCATTTCTAACGTCACTACTAAAAAGCAGAGATAAATCCTACCTCTAGCAACAACATCAGAAATGGTCGGTATATAATTAACTTGTCATTAGCAACTAGCCACCTATTTATCACTATCATTCCTAAGCATGAATTAAGTTGTCATTCTTAATCATATTGCTTAAGAAATAACTATAGATTTATATGTATTCAATATGACTAGGCGTAAATAAAAGATATGAATATAAAGATAAGAATATAAACTAACCGGGTTACGCAGTTTTATTGATAATTATACCGTTGTAGCATTTTACCTAGGGAAGTCTACCAGGTTGTCGATTTATATTTATACCACTTTGGGAAGGTCTATATGTAGGACTTATAAACTATAACTTATACTATTGATGTGAAAGGCAAACCATAACTAGAATCCTACTCATAACAGGGGATAAGTCACGTGATAAAAGATATATATGATAAATAATAATAATGATCACCATCATAAATAGATAAACATCGAGCTCTTCTAGTCATAACAATAGCTAGCCAATGGATAAACTCAGGAATAAATACTAAGGTAATTCAATAACTACGCCAATGAATAACTCTAATTAGTGCAACTACATCTAGCAATCATTGTTAAGTTAACCCTATATCATTATCACATGTAAAGAGGCATCAACTAATGAGGGTATTAAGACACCAAGGTCACCTCCTTCGCGATCGTGCCCATGCTAGTCCTACGCACGGAGGGTGGACTACGAGAGGAACCAACACAATTTGTCACCGCGCGGACTATCACACGCCCCAAGACGTCGGGGTGCACTCGCAGATAAACAAGATATCTAGACACCACGACTACATATTGTCTACCATCTACCCAAATGGCCGCTTGGGTAAACGCTATACTGAGCAATTACATGAATTCAATAAGATCAAACCAACTATCCTAGACATATAATCAAAGTAGACAATGACTATTGCAATTAAGAATATATAAGATATTAAGAACAATGTTGCCCGAATCATAATGAATACAATAAGAGAAAGGTACTAGATCTATACCGAACTCCGCTCGGCCTGCATGCACGCCGGGGGCTCCTGATCCCGTGAAGAACTAGAACCCTTCCACTTCTAATCTAACTAGGCTAAAGCTATGAACTAGAGAGGCTCGATGAACTAGAGAAAGCTCTTGATGGTCGGATCTCCAAATGACTTGATGCCTTTAGGGAGGGGGTCGACCCCTTTATTTATAGCCCTGGGATCGACGTGCGCCCCAGAGATCAAATCGACGTAACCAAAGGCCAAGATGACTCCTCGTAGGCGGTGGAGGAAGCTTCCGGAAGGGGGGGTCGAAAACTCTAGCAGGGGGGCGCCGGGCGGCCCAAGGTGGGGCCGGCCCCACCCCCACTTTTCCTCCTCTCGGGGTCCCGTTGCTTCGGGTGTCTTCTAGATGGTTCCCGAGTACAATCGTGATATTTCCGTGGCGGATAAGTTTTTCGTGCTTATTTTGCACTAGAATCCCTCTTTTTCAGCTTTTTCCAAAATCACCCCGAAAATACGAAATATGCAAAACTCGTGGAATTTATCGGATAAAGCCCTAGACTAGTGTGTTTTCTTGTTTTCATTCGGGTAAAAAGCCCTAGTAAAAGTTGACGCTAACGAGTGTCAACAATACCCCCAAGCTTACCTTTTGTCGGTCCGTTGGCAAACAAACTAAGCCTAGGCGATATTGTCTTTAGATCGGGGGTTGCTACAATGTTGTTATACTTTCCAAAGTACACATGCTTTCAAACAAAAATTTTCTCCGAATCAAACAATGAATGCTCTAACATTTAAACTTACTCATTTCACCTGTAATATGGGGCTTCACAAACTTTTGCATTAGTCTTGAGCAATCGAAAGATAGAACAATCAAGCTAAGTACTACGTCTCAAATTCTTTGCAATACCAACATTCCTGAGTTTTTCATAAGTTTTCGAGAATAAAACTTCGAGCTTAATTGTATGACTCCCTCAAGTCTCTCAATGTATGTGGTATTTGTGGTTCTCTCTTGAGACATTAATGATGTTATGCCTCCTATAGCTAAAGGTATATATGGTGGAGCTCATAGGAGTGTCAATAACAAGGATAGACATACTTGCAATACATGTATTGTAAAGTCAACTAATGGATCCACAGAGAATCAAGGCATACAATCAAACCAAGACGTGCATGTGTATGGAATATGGTGGCTAGGTGAATATGTGTTATTTATGGCTAATTTCTATTTCTAGGGTTGCTCTTTGAAAATAACTCTCTATTTGAAATTTTTCTCAGGAAAGACATGGGCTATCTTTATTGTTATTATTTTTCTTTTTTATTCAGGGAGTCGGGCATCTAGTACCCATTGTTTTAATTGCTTGGGACACTTGTCTATCTTTTACTCCCTTTTTTTCTTTCTTTTGCATAGCCACATGCATCCTTTGAACACAATAAATGAATCGAGAGATATAATCAGGACTTAGAGCATTAAAAACAGAGGTTATCCTATAGGGTGAATGTATATTTTTGTGTCCTCTCCCAGTGTAGGAGGTGAACATTTTATGATGAACATGTATGAAAATATGGTGAATGATTGCGATTACTCCTAAAGTAGGAATAATGCATATGTGGACCGGAGTGTGCAAGTGTTTCTTGGTTTTAAAAGTATGACAAGACTCTCATAAGGTATACAACACAAGTTGACTGAACTCAATGCAAAGCAAGCGGCTTAAATGTAAAAAGGTTTTCCTATCCTCTAAGATATTAATTCGGTTTTTGGTAGGAATCCACAGTTGTCATACAAGAGCTCATCATGTAATTTTTTAGATTTTCAAAATAAACCTCCGAACTTAGCAATGCTAGGAATAAGATAAATAGCAGCTCAACCTTTATGAATCATATCAATCAACTACTTAGACTTAGCGCAAGCTTATGCCTCCACAATTAAGGTTCAGAATAAATTCTCCTATTAAAACAACAATGCTTAGAACCAGGGAGATTTTAAGTTTGGCAAGTAGGTACTTAGTAAGCATTATAACAGAGCAACTATTCATCATTTCTAAGATAAAATTTTAATGTTCATCAGTTTTTAATTAACTCTAGCCTAGACATACTCTAATATAATTAATACTAACTAAGACTTCTTTTTTATTGATTTTTAGATTTTCTTTAACCAAAGACTCATAAAAGACTCAACAGGCATGGACCTTCATGTGCCCACATATTTTTTGTATTTTATGACTATATAAAGTAGACTCAAAAATCGCTTAGATGTAGTCACCGATAACTAGAGGATGCTCCTCCCCAAAATTGGATGGTTGCAATACTTGGTGTAGATGTCCTTTAGAGTGAGCTAACCAAGAGCGGACTGGCGGGTGCCAATCGATAGACTCTCTCCTTGCTATAATGTTATTCCCCGCATAAATACTCTCCACAAAGAGAAACCAAAACTCGAGGCTCTAATTTGTTAATAGGTTAGCGGTCAGCCAAAGAGTAATTGATCACCTTTATGAGCTAGCTTTAATGTTGTCTAATTTAAACAGGATTTCACTTTTCTCTTATTTTTTTGAATTTTCTATTTATGATGCAGGAATTTGAATGCTATATTTTTATCATTTTTATTTTATGCCACCACAGCAGATGTTCCTTTGGAAAATTCCATAGGGTATCCACATGGGGCTTTGTGATGCCATGAGTGATACAGTAAATACTTTTGTTGTTTTTATATCTTTTTAGTGTGTAAACAAGATTATGCTACTAAATAAATTGCAAATGCATTTAATGAGATAACTACCATTCTAACCTTATGGCTAGGGTACGAATTTAAAGTCTACCAACAGGACTTAGATAGAGGAGAACACTTACTCGGTGGGTTCATCGTCTCGAGGTAACCACGACCAACTCCCCGTCTCGTGGTGATGCCGCACGTGCCTCCTTCCATCTCATTTACGTCTCTTTTTTGCTTCTAACCGTGCTTTGATAACTAGGGGATGCTCTCCCCAAGCTAGAAGTTTGCTTATGGTTGATCGTTGAAGGCGAGTGGTCCTCACAGAGGAGCTCATGCTTATAAGAGCAAGTGTTGCCGAGAATACTTCAATCTCATCACCTAAGAAGTTACTTCCTTTACACAGGGGGGGTCACCGCATGTCGGAAAGGTGTACTTCAAGTGATGAAGATGAATATTCCTAGGTAAGTCGGGCTCTTGGAGTCATCCTGCAGAAAAGCTCTCACCAAACACCAAAACTCGTGGAACGGTATTAGGATAAAACGTTAATGATTAGCCATTTTTTAGAGTATTGGTTGTTGTGGAGGTTTGAGAGTATTTTTAACATAGCGGTATTGCAGCAGGATGCTCAGTTAATCTTTTTAGATTTTATGGGTTTATATGCATAAAGTGCAAATGCATGATATATATTTTTTTGTTTTATAGGCCACCATAGTGAGAACTCCTATAGCTTTTACACTACAAGGGCTTCACATGGGGCTTTGAGTTTTTTAAGATGCATGAATGCACCTAATGCATATCTATTTATTTTTATTATTTCTATGCATTGCTAATATAGAAAAGTAATCATGCTAAAGAGAGAATAAATCATACGATGCAAGAAAGTAAATATAGATAACTACCGATGTTACATCACGGCGACGGTTCGATATTTATAGTCCTTCGAACTAGACTTCTTCTTGCGATTAACTTCATTGAGTACTTCGAGTTGCTCTTGAGGGTAAGGATTGAGGTGGTGCCTCCACTTTGGTGGCTCCCAATGGCGGTGCCACCTTCTTTCTTTTTTTTTCTAGGCATCTCGAAGTCAATCTTATGTGCATCATTATTATAGTTGAGAACTTTCACTTGTGGAATTTGGGGATTGTCTCCCCACACTTTAATTGAAGTGTGTTCTACCCATAAAGACAAGATAGAGATCAAGTGCATGGGTTCTGCTGGTGGAAAAGCACCAATAGAACTAGAAATTTATTCATCCTCTAACCTTGAACACAATAAGATTGATATTATTTATATTGTTCATTCATATCATGGGTGAGAGGACTAGAAGTATAAATATGACATTTAAACTTGTGAGATAAAGAGTAAAGGCACTTAACCACAAGAAAGACTGTTCATCTTTATAATGTATCAAGAATAATAGATGAGGTACTTCTAGCTTACTCGGTTAAGACTGAAATTAAGAGAATGGTGCTATGATAAACTTAGAGAATAAATCATATTAAGTTTAATCAGGTTGATCAATTAAAGTTGTAACTCTAACATGGTTGTGTTTTCATTTATTGCATACCACGATCAAGAGGAAATTAATGACCACTTATCTTAAGATGTTACATCCATTATTAGAGCATGATGAAGGGTAAATGAATTTTATCCGTCTTTTTCCTTTTTTGTATCTTAGGTTGTTTATTACCATCTTGTCTCGTATGTTGTACTCCTTTCTCACTCTTCAGACCTTCTGTTTCTCTCATTATGTCTTCTCTACAAGGGGTTAGTGGACAACACATACCCAAAGGGATATTCTATTTATCAAAGTACGAGATAGTGTTTGCCTAAGAGTTAAAGATTAATTTGTAGCTCGTGCTTCCAATGATTCACCACTATTTCAAAAATTTTCCATCAAGGTTAAAGCGACGATATTATTTTGAAGCATACCCTTAACCTTGAATTGATTCTCGCGAATAGTCTCCTAATATGATTTAAATATTTTTTTTTATAGGAGGAGTTAGTCTATATGTACAACTAAATTCTTATATAAGCATGTTTGATTTTCATAATGGTTAAGTAATATACTAAAGCATACTTATAACAGAATAAAGAAGCTTGCTAGACTAAAGGTATTTATTCAAATAGAACCAAGAATATGTATGGTGAATCATAGGAGCATTTTAATATATATATATTAGCAAGTTATGTTAGAGCATGGCATAGGGTAGAAATGACCAAGACAAATTAGCAACATGGTATGAGATGTTAATTGTAGTTACATATTGCATGAGACTTGGACAAACGTATCTTATGTCTTCATCCTTCTAAGTAAGTGGTGACAATACTTACTTGGAAGAGGAGGGTTTAGGTTCATCTGGCGGTGAGAGCTTATGGTCTTGTTGAGCAAGGCCTTCCTTTTATCTTCTTCGCCTTTTTCACCACTCAATGAAACTATAGAAGATTACATGCTCTTCACTCATCAACCTTTTCCCCGATTTCTTTGATCAATTTACGGTTGATGAGCTAGGATCTATTGGAGATGCAATAATGCTCACTTGAAAACTTCTTCTCCAATAGATTAAAGTTGTTCTTTCTTGCAAAATGTTAATGGACACATACCCGAGGGAATAGCAAGATTGAAATACGGGTTTTGTTATCCATACTCTTTTTTTTTTTTTCTTTTATGCTAATCAAGATGATATATATGGTTTAAGATTATTTAGCATAAATTGTGTCTATCGTGTTTTATGTTGTTGTTGCAATCTAGCATGGTTCGAGGCAAAGATAACTAGTAACAAAAGATAAATAAATATTAATACTCACAAGCTGGACTTCTTGTGCAAAGTTATCATATGCCTTGATTCATCTCATATGTGAATTCCTTTCTTGACTTACCCAGATTAAATTTGAGAATTCTCCTATAGGGGTTAGTCGGACAAAATAACTAGTATCTACTAAAGTGTATTATTGGCTCAAGAATCAACATAGACTCATGTCCAATTTGATTTAGGAAAGGATTTTAACCTAAGCACCTTGCTTAATTCAAAAACCTTTTAGAAGTAAGATCGAATCACCTTATGATTCAAAAATTAAACTGGACACCATGTCTATTTTAACTTAGGAAAACAGTCAATGCTCAATTTTAAAGGTGTATGAAGATACTTCTAAATCTAAGCATACTATAGCAAATACAAGTAACATGAAAGTACTGTAGAAGTTTATTCAAGTAGAGATAGAAAAGCATGATTATGGTGAGTTTTTTTATTATTATTATTTATAAGAATGCAAGTTGGAATGGATATATGAATGGAACTAAACATGTTATGGATGAAAAACTTTAAACTAAATGAGATGGATGTTTGGATTGTAAAAAGTAAACATGTAGTGGAATGCAAAAGATAAATACTCATCGAATTTAAAGTCCATGAGCAAGACTTCCTCACCTTTATTTGATCATACTTACTATGACTCACATGCTTTGGAATTTGTGAGTGATGCAACATCTATGTTCCCGTCACTTGAGATATGAATTAGAGTCTTGTGACGTCGATCTCTTTCTCTAACATTGGATTTGTTATGTTTCTTCTTATTTTGTGGGGACATGCCTGGGAAGGTCGTAAACCGGTCATTTATTACCCCGCATAAGATATTAAAGTAGACAAACAAGGGTAATCCTGCTTGAGCAGGGGTTAATGGTTATTTCGATCACATGCTTAATTATAAGTCTATCAATATTCTTAATTGCCTAGCTACCTTCTCCGACAACGGCGCCAAAAATGCTTGTTGGCATTTCTAACGTCACTACTAAAAAAGCGTAGATAAATCCTACCTCTAGCAACAACGTCGAAATGGTCGGTATATAATTAACTTGTCATTAGCAACTAGCCACCTATTTATCACTATCATTCCTAAGCATGAATTAAGTTGTCATCCTTAATCATATTGCTTAAGAAATAACTATAGATTTATATGTATTCAATATGACTAGGCAGAAATAAAAGATATGAATATAAAGATAAGAATATAAACTAACCGAAGTTCTAGTTTTACGGACGATAATTATACCGTTATAGCATTTTACCTAGGGAAGTCTACTAGGTTGTCGATTTATATTTATACCACGGGTAAGGTCTATATGTAGGACTTATAAACTATAACTTATACTATTGATGTGAAAGGCAAACCATAACTAGAATTCTACTCATAACGAGGGATAAGTCACGTGATAAAAGATATATATGATAAATAATAATAATGATCAGTCATCATAAATAGATAAACATCGAGCTCTTCTAGTCATAACAATAGCTAGCCAATGGATAAACTCGGGAATAAATACTAAGGTAATTCAATAACTACGTCAATGAATAACTCTAATTAGTGCAACTACATCTAGCAATCATTGTTAAGTTAACCCTATATCATTATCACATGTAAAGAGACATCAACTAATGAGGGTATTAAGACACCAAGGTCACCTCCTTCGCGACCGTGCCCATGCTAGTCCTACGCATGCGGAGGGTGGACTACGTGAGGAACCAACGCAGCTTGTCACCTGCGCGGACTACCACACGCCCGGCACGTCGGGGTGCACTCGCAGATAAATAAGATATCTAGACACCACGTCTACATATTGTCTATCATCTACCCAAAGAACGCTTGGGTAAACGCTATCTGAGCAATTACATGAATTCAATAAGATCAAACCAACTATCCTAGACATATAATCAAAGTAGACAATGACTATTGCAATTAAGAATATATAAGATATTAAGAACAATGTTGCCTGAAATCATAATGAATACAATAAGAGAAAGGTACTAGATCTATACCGAACTCCGCGCTCCCGCATTGCACGCTAGGGGCTCCTGGATCCCGCTGAAGAACTAGAACTCTTCTACTTCTAATCTAACTAGGCCAAAGCTATAAACTAGAGAGGCTCGATGAACTAGAGAAGGCTCTTGATGGCTGGATCTCCAAATGACTTGATGCCTTTAGGGAGGGGGGTCTACCCCTTTCTTTATAGCCCTGGGGATCGACGTGCGCCCAGAGATCAAACCGACGTAACCAAGGGCCAAGATGACTCCTCGTAGGCGGTGGAGGAAGCTTCCGGAAGGGGGCCGAAACCCTAGCGGGGGGCGCCGGGCGGCCCCAAGGTGGGGCCGGCCCCCCACTTTTCCTCCTCTCGGGGTCCCGTTGCTTGGTGTCTTCTAGATGGTTCCCGAGCCCAATCGTGATATTTCCGTGGCGGATAAGTTTTTCGTGCTTATTTTGCACTAGAATCCCTCTTTTTTCAGCTTTTCTGAAAATCACCCCGAAAATACGTAATATGCAAAACTCGTGGAATTTATCGAGATAAAGCCCTAGACTAGTGTGTTTTTTTGTTTTCATTCGGGTAAAAGCCTAGTAAAAGTTGACGCTAACGAGTGTCAACACTCTTCTACGTCAATATATAGGCTTCTTATAGCTTTTTATAATACTTGCTCACCGCGCGTGGTGGACAACGAAAAAATACGAGACGGGAAGCAAGCACGCTTGGATCTTCATTTAGCTCGGCGCGCCTAGCCGTTGAGGGCTCATCGGACGATGAAACCTTGATCGCCTGATTGCTAGGCCTTGTTTGGCTGCACACAAATACACCTCAATCCATATGGTTTGTAAGGAATTGAGGTGGAATTTGAACTAAAATATACCTCAATCCCTCATAAATTGTATGGATTGGAGTGTATTTTGCGTAGCCGACAAGGCCTTAGTGTACGAGGAGTGTTTGGGCTTTTCATTGTAGGATCTTATGATTGGCTGGTTGCTTTTCTGTGCGGACCTGTGCGAAAACCATTTGTTCTAAAGGGACCTTAAAGAGGTACTCCCTCTGTCCCTGAATACTGCAACTTCTGGAGTTGTCTTAAGTCAAACTTTTAAACTTTGATCAAATTTCTAGAAAAAACACTAAAATGTATGGTACCAAATTAGTACCATTAGATTTATCATACAATATATTTTTTATAAGATATTCACTTTATATCATATATATTAATTTTTTTCTATAAAATTGGTCAAAGTTAAAAAAAAAACTTTGACTAGCACGGATTCTAGGAGTTACCGTATTTAGGAACGGAGGTAGTAAAAAAAGGATGACATGGCCTTAGTATTTTTCGGTATGACAGTGGGAGTGTCGCCATAGTTTTATTTGTATTTAATAAATTGTCAGAGTATAATTTACATATTAACTTATTGTGTTCTTTTATTTTAATGCATGTGTTATATTTTTCTTGCATGTGGACAATCCATATGTACCTGCTACCTGCATGGGCTTGATCCCCGTGCGAGTAGAGGTCACGATGGCGACTCAAGAGCTTTCCTACACTAGTACACAAAGCATTTGTGTTGACGGTAGGGATTTATTACAACAGACGGTTTTAGCTGAGAGACGCCACTGAAAATCGTCAAGCGGGCCCCAGCTTTAGAATCGCCTGTGGAAAAGGGCTAGCACTGGCGGTTCCTTAAGTGAACCGCCAGTGTAAATGGCGTCATTTTCACTGGCGGTTGATTTAAGAAACCGCCCGGTGGAAATGGACACCATTTTCACAGGCGGTTCCCTTATGTCAACCGCCTTTGTGGTGATCTTCTCCTATATATACTCCCTTCTCCTCCCCACCATAGCTCCAACAGAATCGTAGCTCGGCAGGTTCTTCCATGGAGGAGCTTTGGAGGTCCGTATTTCACTAAATACAAGGGGGGGGTTTTACTCTTGATTTCTTTGGAGGAGGTAACTAAAAAAGGTTAGTTTATGTGTTTCTTGTCTCATTTCCACCATTCTTGCTCAATCCCACCCACTTTTTGAGATCTAGGGTTTCACCTCAAGTGAGAGAGGGAAGAGTAGCTAGGTTTTTGTTTTTTCTCAATAATTCTAGTCACTATTTGTTTAGGGTTTCACTTATTTAAATATTTAGTTATGTTTAGTTTAATTAGCTATTAGTGATGTTTTTTAGTGGTGATTCTTTAATTATGGTTTTATTAATTTTAGTTACTCTTATTTAATTATTAGTTAATGCGTTATATTGATATTTGAAATTAGTGTTTGTTTAATTATATAGTTATATTTTGTTTAATATGTAGTTATGTTTTTTAAATCAAGTAGTGGTGAGGCTTTGATTAGGGTTTCATTATTTAGTCTTGCTTTAGTTTTTAGGGTTTCATGTAATAAATTGATGCTTTAAATTATTATGTTTAGTTCATTTAGTATTGTTTACTCTTATTTAATTATTAGTTTATATGTTATATTGATGCTTGAAATTAGTGTTTATTTAATTATGTAGTTATGTTTTGTTTAATATGTAGTTATATTTTTTTTAAATTAAGTAGTGGTGAGGCTTTGATTAGGGTTTCATTATTTAGTCTTGCTTTAGTTTTTAAGGTTTCATGTAATAAATTAATGCTTTAAATTATTATGTTTAGTTCATTTAGTTATGTTTACTCTTATTTAATTATTAGTTTATGTGTTATATTGATGCTTGATTATGTAGTTATGTTTAATTATGTTTAGTTCATTTAGTTGTGTTTACTCTTATTTAATTACTAGTTTATTTGTCATATTGATGCTTGAAATTAGTTTCTCTTTAATTATTAAGTTTTGTTTTGTTAACTTAAGCAGTGGTTCGGCTTTAATTAGGGTTTCATTAAGTAGTCTTCCTTTAGTTTTTAGGATTTCATCTAATAAAATAATACTTTAATTATTTAGTTATGTTTTGTTTAATTAAGTACCGGTGATTCTTTCATTAGGGTTTTATTAATTAGTCTTGCTTTAGTTATTTTTGAGAGGCATATTTATTTAACTAGTTGTTTTAACAGGTAACAATAGACAGAGCATTCTGGATGTATAACTTAGACAGAGTAGATCCATCCTACGTACTAGAGGTTCGTAGGTTTATCGATGTTTGCTAAAAATCATGCTTTCGAGAACACGCACGAAGCACATATATTGTCCTTGCAATGCATCGCAAAATCTTGTTGTTTTTGAAGATACAAGTCCAATCATGACTCATCCGGTCCGCCGAGGATTTATAAATAATTACTTGATTTAGACAAAGCATAGAGAGAGAAGCTCTGCAACGTATGTAGCTGGAGACCCTGTGAATCTCGGTGGCAATGGCCCAGATATGCTTATTGACGATGTATGCCAGTTCGGACACGAGACAGAACACCATTGTCCCCAAGAGGGTGATGTTGTGCCCGATGTTCATGATGATGATGCAAATGTTGGAGGAACCGACGCTAACGTAAACTCAAGTGGAGGATGAAGACGCAGAAATTGATGGCTGCACTATTGCGTCGTCATACGGATCCATCAATGTTTTTCATGAAAGGGATGGAGGCCTTAGAGCAGGCAGCAGCAGAGCCCTTGTACGATGAGAGTAAGGGTTGCACCAAAGAGTTCACGACATTACGGTCAGTGCTTAAATTGTTGATGTTGAAGGCTAGATATGGATGGTCCGATGCCAGCTTCGATGCATTATTGAGTACTCTCAGAGATATGCTTCCAAAGGAAAATAAAGTGCCTGCTAACACTTACTATGCAAAGAAGCTAATCAGTCCGCTTACTATGGGTGTCCAGAAGATTCACGCGTGTAGAAATCACTGTATCTTATATCGAGGTGAATACAAAGACTTGGACCAATATCCAAATTGTAGAGCAAGTCGATACAAGACGAAAAAAGACTATCTACAAGAGGAGAATGCAACTTCTGTTTTCAAAGGGAAGAAGAGAAAGAAGACTCAACAGAGTTCAAAATCCTGCAACAAAGAAAATGAAGAAGAAGACTATTATACCCAGAGAAGGGTTTCTGCTATTGTGATGTGGTATCTTCCGGTAGTTGATCGTCTAAGGTGTTTGTTTGCAAACCCTGAGGATGCAAAGCTTATGACCTGGTATGCTTCTGACAAGCACAAAGTAGATGGAAAGCTTCGACATCCTACCGATGGAATGCAATGGCAAAAATTCAATGCTGACCACCCAGAATTTGCTAAGGAGACAAGAAATGTTTGGTTCGCACTATGTACTGACGAAATGAATCCCTTCACCGAAAGGAGCAGCACACATAGCACATGGCCGGTGATCCTTACTATCTACAACCTCCCTCCACACTTGTTGCAGAAGCGCAAATACCTTTTAGTGACCATTCTTATTTCTGGACCTACACAACCTGGTGTTGACATGGATATATTCTTGGAGCCATTAATGGAGGAAATGAGAATATTGTGGGATACAGGTGTTGCCATGTTGGATGAATACCGGAAAGAGTCATTCACACTAAGAGCAATTATTTTTGTTACGATCAATGATTACCCAGCTCTCTTTGTATTGTCAGGACAGTTCAAGGATAAGGTCGATTGTGTAGTATGTTTGGATAAAACCTTTTACGTGTCCCTCAGTGCCTCCAACAGATAGTATACATGAGACACAGGCGTTTCTTATCGAAAGGACATAGGTACCGCTTGTGAAAGATGGATAGGTACTTTAACAATCACGACGAAACAAGGTCTACTGCTTCATCAGGTAATAGTAAAGGTCATAGAGTGTACGAGATAATTAAGAACATCAAGTTTGTATTTGGCAAGAAGACAAAAGATGGAAAAGCAAGAAAAGATGTGAAGCCAACTCCTAGGGCTACATTCAAGAAGATGTCAATTTTCTTCAAGTATTTGCCATATTGGAAAGAGTTTGACATACGGCACGCGGTCGATGGTATGCACATTCAGAAGAATGTGTTTGAAAGCATAATTGGTACCTTGCTAGACATAAAGGGTAAGACAAAGGAAGAATTGAGTTCACGTCAGGACCTAGTCAATTTGAAGATAAAACCGGAACTTCATCCGGTTTTGCTAGATAATGGAAAGTACCACCTCCCGGCAGCCAGCTACAACCTGAGTACGGATGAGAAACATGCGATGTGTGTTTGGTTGAAGAAATTAAAAGTTCCAGCTGGATTTTGCTCTAACATTAAGAGTATAGTGTCAATAAAGGATCTTACACTCACCAACTACAACTCACATGATTGCCATGTGATGTTGACAACCTTTCTCCCTATTGTCATCAGGGCTATAAGCCCGGTGTTCTTAAAGATGGCAATCACACGGTTATGCTTCTTTTTTAACGAGATATCATAGAAGGTAATTGACTGAGAGCAGTTGGAGTCTCTTCAGGAATTCGCAGTGGAGACAGTGTCACAGCTTGAGATGTGTTTCCCACCATCTTTCTTCGATATAATGGTACACCTTATCGTGCATTTGGTGCCACAAATACAGGCATTGGGTCCCATGTACTTGCATGAAATGTGGATATATGAACGTTTCATGTCAATACTGAATGGGTACGTATCTACTCGTGCTCGTCCTGAGGCATCCATGATAGAGGGATACACTACCGAAGAGACCATTGATTCCGGAGGTCCATTCTGCAACAATTTCCTAAAAGACCAGATTGCAATAGGTTTACCTCCGTCCCGGTATGAGGGCAGACTACATGGGTGTGGCAGGATGGGCCGGAAATCATTCATCCCTTTAGACTATAATATAGTCCTCGAGGCGCATCATAGCATCATGCATCGCCTCTCGATAATGGAGCCTCGATCACACAACACATAGAAGAGCTAAGCGATCAAAACCCTGGGCAAACAGATGATTGGCTATCAAAGGAACACAAGCATCGATTCACTTCATGGCTAATAGAGCAGAACATTCTAAATGGAGAAACAATTTAGCAACAAACTATCAAGAGGTTGGCAAATTGGACCATCTCGGCAGTCACATCATAGCGGACCTATGACATTAGTGGCTTCACATTTTGTACCACTTCTAGGGACAAAAGAGCATGGCGCAAAAACAAGTGGTGTTCATTGCGAGGCCATAGATGATTCGGATGAAAATGCTACATATTTTGGCTTCATTGAGGAGATATGGGAACTAGACTATGATTCATTTAAGACGCCTGTGTTTCGATGCCAATGGGTTGATGACAAACATGTCACAAAGGACAACTATGGCCCGAGAGTTCTTGACTGAGTAAAGTAGGCTACAAGGATGATCCTTGGATCCTTGCTATCCGTCTTTGTCGTGGTCTTCTATGCCGAACAATTCTTTCTAAGGAAGAGAAGAAAAGTAGCGACAAGACCAAGCATATTGTTCTTCCTGGAAAGCAGCAAGGTTTAGAAGTTGATGGTGTAATTGACCTAGATGACTTCAACCATTTTGGGCACATGTCTATCTTTGAAGATCATCCTTCAAAGATAAAGAATGTTGAGCGTAGCATCCCAAAAATTCATTGCCATGGGTGCGCCACGATAGAGAAGGCAGAACAGTAGCTGGCTAGCTAGATTTTATATTAGTTAAATATTAGTCAATGTCATGTGTAACAATTATCAGTTATAATTTATACTCATAAATTGGTCTCTCTTGGTATTGCTCTTGAACTAATTTAAGTCCTTTTCTTTGTACTTCTTTAAGTCCTTTTCTTTCTACCCTCTTAGTATTTACCAACCATAAATAGCCTACAAAAATTACACTACAAGAAATAACCTTAAAAAAATAAGCTAAAAGAAATAACCTAAACAAATATTATAAAACAAATATCCTAAAGAAATATGTATTCCTTTTCTATTTATTTAAATTCTTTTCTTTCAATTTGTACTTATATGTATTTTTCTTTTAGTATAACCTACAAGGAATATATTAAAAGAAAAAAGCCTACAAAAATAACCTAAAAGGAATATACTAAAAAAGAATTAACCTATAAAAAAAACTAAAAGAATTAACCTAAAAAGAAACTACAAGAAATAATATAAAAGTAATATACTAAAAGAAAAACCTAAAAAGAAATATACTAAAAAAGAAATAACCTACAAAAAATATACTACATGAAATAACATAAAAGAATTAGCATAAAAAGAAATAACCTACTTCTTTAAGTCCTTTTCTTTCTACTTGTTGAAGTCAATAGTATAAAAGAAATATACAAATAGCCTAAAAGAAAAATTGTAAAGAAATAACCTTTTTTTTAATTGTTTAAGTCATTTTCTTTCTACTTCTTGATATTTATTTTATAATTATTTAAAGTCTACAAACAAGCAAGCTAAAACAAATAAGTCTACAAGCAATAACCTAAAGAAATTATTCTTCTTATTATTTATTTTATATTTGTTTAAGTCTGCAAGCAATAACCTAAATAAATTGCTCTTCTTATTATTAAGGTCTACAAGCAATAACCTAAAGCAAAATACCTAGAAGAAATTGCCTTAAAGAAATAAGATAAAAAAAAATAACCAGAACAAATAAATAGAAGAAATAACCATAAAAGAAATAACCAAAAGAAATTGCTCTTCTTATTATTAAGGTCTACAAGCAATAACCTAAATCAAAATAACCTACAAGAAATTGCCTTAAAGAAATAAGATAAAAAAAATAACCGTAACAAATAAATAGAAGAAATAACCATAAAAGAAATAGTCCAAAAAATAACCTAAAGAATTAACCTAAAAAGAAATAAGCTTAGTTAAAGTTAATGCCATACCGAAAAGAAATTGATTAAGGGAAAAAAAAAATTTCCACAGGCGGTGGACTAAGACAACCGCCAAATGGGGGCCGATTTCCATCGGGCGGTTGTCTTAGTCCACCGCTGTGGAAATGCATTTCGGGCGGTGGTCTTAGTGAACCCGCCAAGATAAACATTTTCTTGGGCGGTTGTCCTAGACAACCGCCTCAGAAATGCTTTGCTATTTATATACCGCCCACCGCACTTGAAATTTTCACAAGTCCGTGGGCGAAGCTTTTTCAAATCGACAATCGGGCCAAAGCCGCCAGACATTTCCGCTGTAGCAATCGCCGCCAATCGACGGCCACCGAGCACCGCTGAGTCAGCCGCCGGAGGACCGCCGCCTCGCCGAGCCTCTATCCGCCGGAGTTAGCGCCGCTCTATCCGCTGGGCGACGCCGATTGCCGGGAGAACTACCGCCGGCCATGCTTTCCTCTATCTCTTCGCAGCCGTGAGCACGACTCTTCGCGGCGCCGGCGAGGAAGAACTCGCGCGACGGCGGTTTTGCGGCGGCGAGTTTGAGTGCTGGGGCGCATGGGTTTGCGGCGGCGGCGGCGCGGGCGGCGCCGCCGCTTAGGGCAGCGCCCGCCCCCCCCACCCCCTCGCTACGCCTAGCTAGTTGGGCCCAAAAGGCCCAACAAAGGGCCTTTTTTATGTAATAATTGTTAGCAATTGTTTCTAATTAGAAAAATTAGAAAATAATAATTTTATTAATTGTATTAAGTAATTCTATTAATTAGTAAAAACTAATAAATATTAATTGTATTAATTAGTAATACTATTAAGTAGTAATTACAATAATATTAAATATTAAATGTAATATATTGTATGTGGCATTTTTCAAATACCTTAATGTCTTAGCATTTTCAATTTATATTGTATCAATTATATCCTCGCTCGGGGTAGCTTTTAAATTATATCCTCACTCTATTAATTGACAAATCACCTTCACGATACCCGCCAAATAATCATCGTGCCACCGCCTTCTCATCGTTCCCCGCCCCCTAGTTTAAGTCTCTCCTCCACGCCTTATCACAGGTACATATTTCCTAATGACTTATTGTTATTTTATAATGACTTAGTGTTATTTCATAATGAGTTAGTGTTATTTCCTAATGACTTAGTGTTAGTGACTTAGTGTTATTTCATAATGACTTAGTGTTATTTCTTAATAACTTAGTGTTATTTCATAATGACTTAGTGTTATTTCATAATGAGTTAGTGTTATTTCCTAATGACTTAGTGTTATTTCCTAATGAATTAGTGTTATTTCCTAAGTGTTATTACCTAATGGCATAGTGTTAATGACTTAGTGACTTAGTGTTATTTTCTAAGTGTTATTTCCTAATGGCATAGTGTTAATGACTTAGTGTTAGTGACTTAGTGTTATTTCCTAATGACTTAGTGTTCTTTCCTATGTGTTATTTCCTAATGGCATAGTGTTAATGACTTAGTGTTCTTTCCTAAATGTTATTTCATAATGACATAGTGTTCTTTCCTAAGTGTTATTTCCTAATGATATAGTGTTAGTGACTTAGTGTTATTATGTTAATGAGTTAGCATGTTAATGACCTAGTAACCTAAGACTTAGCATGTTAATGACCTAGTGTTAATGACTTATTGCTAATGACTTAGTGTTAATGAGTTAGCATGTTAATGACCTAGTTTTAATGACTTAGCATGTTAATGACCTAGTGTTAATGACTTATTGCTAATGACTTAGTGTTAATGAGTTAGCATGTTAATGATCTAGTGTTAATGACATTATATTTGAAGTTATCGAGAAGATGACCTCTCCAAAATCTAAAGACCATCAGGCAGATGAGCAGCGTGCAGAGTCACCCACTAAGACTCACACAACCCCGGAGGCACGGTGAGTTTCACGGCATTACGAAGCCTTGCCCTTTTTTTAACGTAGAACCCCATCAAAGTAACTAACATATTTATTGCCATGCATAGAACTGTAAATCCTCTAGAAGAAGAAGAGCAAAGATGCGATTCACCCAATAAGACTCACACACCCCCCCAGAGCAAGAAGGCGAAGAAGAAGATTTCCATGGTGACATGTTGGAAGAAGAGGAAGATGACAAAGAATCGAAGTGATCCATGCCCTAGCATAGATAGGCAACGTGAAAAAAGTGTTGACCCAGTTATGATCCGAATGATGAGGTATACTTAGTACATGAAAACCAATACTTCCCTTCATAGTATTATACGTGCCGATCCTTACACTCGTGAATTCCTTCGGTCAGGAGGTTTTGTCTCAAATGCGGGACATTCTAGCGGAAGAAGAAGACGTGTCATGCAACGAAGCACCAGAAACGACTGAGACAACCACTTCCAAATCAAGAAAAAAGAAACAGAGTGACCGGAAACATGTTGACCGAGGAACAAACAAGTGGCCAGAGAAGACATATATAATTCCTAGCATCGGCCCAAAAGGAGAGCCTCTAGTGTCTGATGAGGTGGCTGCCAAGATACGGAATGCAATTGGATTTCTGGTCAGGGATAAATTAGACATCACAATCTCTAGGTGGAAGGATGTGGATGTAGATAAAAGGAAAGAGCTATAGAACAAGTTTATAGAAAGGTTTGTTTACCCTACGGGGACGGACAAACTTGCCAAGGAGTATTTTTCAAACAGATTGCAACATCATTCCGTAACTATAGATCTGAGATGAATACCAAATTTCTCAAGCATGGGTACGACCCAACGAGCAAGTATAAGATCACACCTGCAAGTGGGGGAGATATTCAAGGCGCGAAAGAACGACCCACCGCCAAAGCCAAGAGTGAAGCCGCTCGTAACTAGCAAAGAAGAATAAATACCACCATCACCTTGGCACCGGTGGTTACAAGAAACAAATTCCGAAATGGCGGGTAGAGGAGGAGGAGCTAAAGAAACAAGGCGTTTCTGTGCTATCAGAGAAAGTTGGCGAGAGGACGGCAAATTGGCTCAGAGGTAGAGGAACTAAATAAACCGCTACGGTGTGAATCGGCCCCTTAGACATCACAGCCCCCATCCGATAAGATGTTGGAGCTAGCAAAGGAGGTCAAACAAGGGAAACCGAAGCCACAAAGGGAGAGAGACATCCTAAGTATTGGACTGGGCAACCCTGAGCATCCTCGGTGGGTACGAGGAATCTCGTCGAAGATGGGATGGAAAGAAGGTTTTGGTGAGGAGTGGGTGGGCATGTATAAGAAACGAGATCAATATAAGGAAGACATGCAGCATTTTTTGAGGAAAGGCTAAGGAACAATTCAGAAATATAATGTCGATTTTCTAACAAATCCCGATCCACACCGGTGCGTAGTTAGCTAGTGCGGTGTCTGCTTCAGCAGAGGAGCACACAAGGCCCACAGATGCAGCTCGTTCCAACACAACCCTTGCCTGAAGCTCAATAGATGATTCATGGCATGCCCGCTCAATCTCCTCCCTTTCCAAGTAGTGTGGGGTCTACGGGAAACACAAACCACTACCTTGTGGATGACATCAATGGGCCGACACCTTGCAAAATGCTCATACGATATGGTATGAAGCATCAACGTACAAGGGAGGTAGCCACGGGCTTTGCGATCCCCGGACGTGACTACCACAAAGATCCTATACCGTAAGAGTACTTTGCAGTGTAGAAGTGGTGACGGTCGTCCCCCGCACTACGAGGATGACATGCTAGAAATTTCTGGTCCCGAGGGTATTAAGACACTCGCATGTGCCATTAATAATTTCATCCTATGGCCTCGAAGAGATGTCCATTGACCCAGCCACCACCTTCCACGTAAGCCCCCGCCAGAAACTCGTGAGTCAAGACCGATCTCGACCGTCAACGGGATCCAAACCCACCATCACCCCTGGCGACGATCCTTCACGAATCCCACCGTCAACATCGAAACCAGCAGAATCTTCGCCACAAACAACAACACCAATCCTTGAGCCCGCTTCTTCCCCACCACCTCAAGACATCGAAGCTTCACCTTGGACACCACCGCCACCACCAAAGAAGAGCCAAGAAAAAACTAAGAAAAAAAATTCCTGTTCCCAAATTGGTTTCCCCCTACGAGCCGAAGAAAAAAATAGCTAGCACTACCAAATTTTTGGAAGGGATTGCGCAGACTCGCAAGTCACGCATCGTGGACTTAGCCGAGCAAATGTAAGTCGCCAGGCGCCACGCATCGAGCAATAGAGATAACGAGGCCAACATGGGATGACTATCAAAATGTCCCCGATACATATGTACCCTAAGGCAGCCTCTACCGAGTTGGAAAAAAACTCTAAAAGCTCCCCGCCCGGTATAAAAAGACTTCATGACTTGTACATGAGAGCGGCTAATGTCGGGATCGATGCAATCCAAGTAAATATACCACCATCCGCTTTCAAAAGTGAACGAGATACGGCTTTCGTTACTTTCGAGGACATGTGGTTGATGATGAACCTTAAGCGGCTCGACGCTCAGCTTGTAACGCTATTTGCATTGTAAGTGCAGCTCTCGTACTAACATGAACTTCGTTTATTATTATTGACTTCTACTAAGATTGAATTTTCAACATGCACTTGTGCCTTGCGAAATAATGCAAGATGATCAAGACGAAGTTCATTTACGGTTCGACCAAACCAGAAATGAAAGCAAAACAGACCGGGTACCTTAGCCCAAAAAATATATGAGAATGAGCACACCTTTCGAATTGGTTCCGACAAATATCAATTGAAGGGGTTATCAAAAAAAAGACGCCGCAAAGAGAATAAAAGATCTAGAGAAGGATCATGAAACTAAATACGCCACCTACATAGGACATGCATTGCTCCAGTTCAAACACAGGGAAAGTCGTAGTTGCCCCTTATAATTTTAAGTAAGTATGGGTTCATATATATACATCGCCTTAAGTATCGGTTTATATAAAATGCATAACAACTCGCTTTTTGATCGTGCACAAATACCAATTTGGATATGCTTCTTCATTTATCCTAGGGAGGGAAAGGTGCTGGTCTTTGACTCCGCCGACTACAATCCCCGAAAGATATGCAAAATTCCAAACCATCTTAGAACGGTAAGTCGACAAAATATAGCATGCATCTTTTTATCGATGAGAGTTTAAGATTGCTCGCTAACCGATTCTTTTTGAGATCATAGATATTATAGATTCTATAAGTTAAAAGGTGGAGTGTTTGACGAGTCCATGAGGGGGTAGGAAATAAGATTTTTTCACAAGTGGCCGGTATGTAAATTTATGAATCAATATCATGCATGTTTAATATATAAGATGGTATTAGAAGTAAATAACTCAGTATGCAATTTATGTAGTGCCACAAGCACTCAACCGGTTCGGTGCATCAGGGATTCTACGCCTGCGAAGTTCATGAGAACGGCCGGACGGTACATTAGAAACCCTAATAAGGTACCACTAATAGTAATATTTGTATTTATATCGTTAAAAATGCAAATATACGTAGACACATGGAAATATATATAATGCTTATAAACTTTCTTTTCAGGCATATCAAGAATCGGAGTCTAAAAACTTCGACGACCTAACTCAGACGGCATAATTGAGGATCTCTGCTCATTTATCATGAGAGAAATTATTCCTACAGAGGGGAAATATCACCACCCCGAAAGCCCCTTAGCGAGGCCGGAGTTCGAGCGCTAAGGGACATTAGCGCCTCGAAATTAAGTCGAAATGATTATTAGATTCCTCTCCAATCGTAAATTTTATTATCATATCGTGGGCGAAAAAATAATTTTGATGTATATAATGTATGATGTAATTAAATTGTTAATGATGTATATATGTATATAAGTATTGTATGGTATAATTACTTTTATTGATGTATTTCTTATAATTAAATAGCCTTTGTATTGATCATAGTAAGAGAGAAAGAGAGGGGGAGAAGGGAGGAAGATGAGGGGGGGGAGAGGAGGGAGGGAGGAGGGGGGGAGAGAGAGGAGGGAGGGAGGGAAAGAGGAGGGAGGGAGGGGGACAGAGAGGGAGGGACTGAGGGAGGGAGAGAGGAGAGGGCGCCAACTCAAAAATTAAAAATTCAAATGAATTTAGGGCGGAAAAACATTAATACGCAGACGGTTCACCTAAAGCAACCGCTTGGAAATGTCATTTCCACCGGGCGGTTCCTTATGTGAACCGCCAGTGGAAATGTCATTTTCACCGGGCGGTTGCTTATGTGACCGCCTGTGAAAATTCATTTCCACAGCGGTTTTTCAGCAACCGCCCGAAAAATGCAACATTTTCACCGGCCTCTTGCACAAAGCGGCGTGCCAAAACGCCTGTGAAAAGGCGTCTGGAACCGCCTGTACTCGACCTTTTGTGTACTAGTGCTATGCCCCCCCATGGTCGGGTGGATGACGTGTGGCACTAGCTCGCCAGGGCAGGCTGAAATCCTCGATGGCTGGCATGATTTTTGTTTTTGAAAAAGGACAAAGAAAGCCTCCAAAAAGTTTTATAAAAGGAACTTTCTAAAGATAGGCATTTGGTAATCACCCCTCAGCTCCTAGAAATGTGTATTGAGCTATGATTCTACTCATCGCCTGTATAAAGTAACTTTTTTTAAAAAAAAAATAATGAACTTTATTAAGCAACAAAACGACCTAATATAACCCTTTGCTGTGCATAACGAGTTAACGACAAACAAACAACTGTCGCAAGTATTCATGTTGATCAAATTTCCCTAAACTATTTGTTTGATTCGCCTTCTATTATTTTAAATAACGGATTGCCTTTTTAGGTGAGATCCACCTTCTAGTATTCCCTGCATATAAATATAAATAACAGAAACCGGCCACTTGCGAAATGGTCCTTCTCTTCTTCTGGTATAAAGATGACTTGAAGTTACCAAATTTTGCTACTAGAAGAAGATAATTATTCAGCAAGTCACAGATTAGGGCGCGTTCGGTTTAATGAGTTCGATTCTCACAGGGAGTCGAGTTCTGGAACCATTCTGGCCAGAAACACTGTTATATTTTATACAGCCAAGCATCAATGAGAACTATTCCAGTCAGAAATAAGCCTAACCGAAAGGGAACACCGTTGTATTTTATACAACCAAGCATCAATGAGAACTATTCCAGTCAAAAATAAGCCTAACCGAAAGAGCCCTAAACGAAAAAGGATTTCACAAAACCGAGTAGAACATTTTGCATCTTTACCTAATACCGGAATAAAGGACATAAAATAGGCAGAGGCATAAAAAGAAAAGGAGCCTCTGCTCTGCAAGTGCAGAGGCCATCATTTGCACGTTCTTTTCTGTTATCTATTTGAAAACCGTGTAGAGAGAGCCACAGGGACAAAGGAAGCAAAGCCATTTGGGTTGATTATTTCCATGTTTAGGACTTAGGTTAGGAGTACATATATAGGTGCTAGTGCTAGTGCTTTGCTTTGCTTATATTATTTTCTATTCCTTGCCTTTGTAAAAGTTTCTGATGCTTTCTCGTGGTGTCTGATTTAAGAGATTATTATATATGCAACTGCATGCTATCATTTGTATATGATGGGAAAGGATGGAGAAAGAGTTCAGAAAGGACCATTCAATCATGAAAAGCATCAATCAGACAATGATACGCCTCCATGATCAGGAAAAACATATTTAAAACATCCGGTGAGATGCTAGCCGCATTTGTAACACGGAAGGTGCTTGGAATTCAAATAGGTGTTACCTTCCTTAATCTATAAGGGTCTCTTTTTTAAGACGGAATTATAGTAAAGCTTGCATAGTATATCTCCAAGTTACATATAAAAAAATCTAAAATAAATAAGGTACAATAGTCTAGATTGTTTCATCTTCTTTTCCAGTGGCATTTTGGATGCGCAGCCAATGTTCTACATGAACACAACCTTATTAAACAACAATCAACCGTAAATCATTGGACATGCCACAAAATCCAATATACCGCGCATCTAAATCGTGAAAGAATATCAATAGTTACATCGTTGGTATGGCATAGGATACAGATTCATTAACTCCAATCCTCTATTTCCTCTTTGCGACCATCAAGACCAAGATCGATGACTCGAAAAATTATCCTTGTTGGGAGTGCCCAAGAGCATCTCTCAGGCAATAGCCACAAATTAGCCTCCTGTCAATGAAATCAACGCAGCAATGACAATCTCGTTGTGGCAATCACCAAATTCATCACAAGTAACCAGATTCTGACAAGGAAAAACATCTGACTTCGTACGAGGATTTATTTTCGCTAAACCTTAAATAAATTGGATATAAAATCTGTAAAAAAGTGAGATAAGTCATCTACTCATCTCTCCACCCGTGAGAGGATTTATTTTGGCTAAACCCTAAATAAATTGGATATAAAATCTATAAAAAAGTGAGATAAGTCATCTACTCATCTCTCCACCCCTCCTTACTAGTATAGTGCCCGTGCTAACGCTACGGCGACATCTTAGAGATACACATAAAAACAATTAAATAACAGATATTTTAACTATAGTTTAGGTTTCACGCAATTGTATTTTTTTGGTAGCAACTCATGCAATTGTAAAATGCCACCAGGTCTCTCCGTCACCGCAACAAGGCCTCCTCTGCAACAATATAGATGCTAGCAGGTATAAGCCTACAACCATGATAGCTAACCCATAAGTGTAACACCAAGCATAATTGCATGATGATATTTGTTATTGTTTGGCTAGCCATGGATGAGTGACCCTTAACTAACACAACAAAACATGATCAAGCTTGAAACAATTCATGACCCGACAACAGATGTAAGTGCTTGTCATTAACAAAAAAAAAAGGTAATTCCATGTTTCCAAAAAATAAGTTTTGAAATGTCTTGGCTGCTGAAGGAACGTGCCCGACAGTGAACTCAGCTTACAAGTCCTGAAGCGACAAAATGGAGATGGGATAAGCCAATTTAGATAAAAGACACTATCACAGACTGAAAAGATTGGTCAGTTCGCATTCCTAGCAGACTTGCTGATTGGACCCATGCCCTCTCCACCTCCCATGAGCAGCACTGCATGAAGGCATGAAGCTCAGGATCCAATTCAAGTCCCCTCCTCAAATCATCCTGATACAAGTGGTTTCATGCCCAAAAAAACTTTTTAAGTTCCAAAGAAAATTGATGATATAGAACAGTATTCAGACAAATCAATGCACAGACATTCATTTATCTGTTTTCTTAAAACTTGGACAGTAACCAATTTACCTTTGAAAGGTATCATTGACATTCAGCATCTCCCATCTCACAACAAAGAAGAAACTGAAAAAGGAAAGCTAGAGAGCTACAGCAATATATATGCTGACCATCGAAACAACCTTTTATTTTTTATCTGGGTTCTGATGAAACAAAACATTTAAAAGCAACTAAAAGTGACAACTTTTACATGAGAAACTCACCTTGGTCATGTTGACAAGCAGAGAGCAGAAACACATTGCAGTCCCCTGCCTTACCGCTTAGCCATGCCGCCAAATCCGTAGGCCATGCACGGGAAGCCCATAAATTAGTTGTGATCTTCATGCTAACGCTAAGGATCGTATTAAATAAATCCTACAGTTAATTATATATTAATCACAATTTATGACTCCGAGGGTACATGTACATGGGAGGGACGAAAAAGATAAGATTCAGCAGCTTCAAATACATCGCAGAGATTATATATTAATCACAAGGTCTATAATATCTATATTTGCATGACATTACAATTCACATACCTTTGTGGGAATAAGGAAGTATTTGAAGTATTAAGCTGATAAGTTTGTTTGAAATCTTTATGACGAACATAAATATTCTGTAGAAATAAAATATGGATGTTTCTTATAAAAATTGCATGAACCTTCATATTATCTATGGAGGTGAAGAAACATTTACCCTACAGGCAAGAAAGAACTTGTGGTGTTATGCAAACCAGATTGCTGACCTTCCTCTTTGAAATTGGTGAAAGTTTGTTCTTTGCATGAACAATGGCTAGAAAGAAAAAAATACATTGCAGATTACATGAATGGAACATATCTCGCAAGAAGAGCAAGGAAGATCACAATATATTTGATGCAGGGAAGAACTGTAATTCTCCTTTCTATGTGTCTTTGAAACAAGTTTAGTGAATTCTAGGTTTAGTGAAACAACTTAAAATATATAGTTTCCTAATCAAGCGGCCTAGGCATAGGTTGGCTCAGAGCATGGCCATGGAACATTGTACCTGAAAATAATTTGGTTGTAACACTATGTCCACCAAAAGAAGTTACCTGTTTTAACACAAACTCATGGTGCCAGTTTCTAGAATCCTAGAAATCCTGCCCCATCCTAACCACTCCTCTCACGTGTCACTCCAGTTTGCTGCAATTGCACCCAGAAAATATTTTCAATTAAATCTGTAACTTGAAATCTTGAATATCTAAGCTCTCCTTGTGTTGGTACCTGATACACATGAAGCACCTTATTAAGAAGCAAGAAAACAGCAATCACTCCTGGCTGATAACAAATCGATCTCGTTCTTTCCACCTGCACAAAGTAATGATCTGGCCTTACTCCAGAGTCCAGCGAACCAAATTGATTATACAATATAAAATAAAATTCCATTCCCAGCAAGAAGCTCCATAGAGTTTTCACATGTATTCTTCCTAATATCTCTTATTGAGCAACTCCAACAGAAACCGATACGTACCGCTGATCAAGAAGCCTCAGACACCATTTACATGAGAAAATATGCTTCAAAGGTGATGAAAACCTGCTGACACCATTCCATATTGTCCAAATTCACCTTGGTCTTGTTGGCAAGCAGAGCAGCGAGACCTTGCAGTCCCCTGCCTATTCTCTCCTCTCCTCTTCTGTGTATCTCAGATTTGCTTCTATGCCCTGTGTCTGAACCATCTGGGAACAGAGATAGTATTTGCACTCGATTATTCAAAAAGCAATCTGTTGTCTACAGACTCAGCCCATTCATTATCAACATATCTATCTATTCTAAGATTGAAAAATACCAATAATATTGGCAGCTAACCAATATTCCCAAGGAACAGTTAATATCTTTCTGAATCAAAGAGAAGGCCTCTAATTTTTGTCACATCCGCCTGCTCAAATGAAGTAGCTTTCAGAGATCCAATCACGTAGCATAGCTTTCAAGGAAGAGGAGTATGTAGTACCTGTTACTTCCAGTACGGTGTGGCCGCCGCGACGAGTTATGCAGGAATGACGTCCGTGTGTGAGGCGACTGAGGCAATGACGACCAAGAGTCAGTGCCCGGCACCAAAGCCAATCACCACCACTCAACTGCGGCACCGCGATGATGTTGGGAGGCGGGCCGGCGGCTCCGCGAGACGTGCCAGCACGGCGGCCGCACGGTGCAGGCGAGATGCGGTGTCGGGGGCAGCAGCCTGTCTGGCTGGCGTCGCGTCAGCACGGCCCAGGCGGGTTGCTCGCGGGATGGACTCACGAGCACAGGCCTGTCCACCCTCCACCACCGACGCGGCGGATTTGACTGCCGACCTCGCGTGGGCGAGAGGATCTGGGCCGCCCCAGCAGGTCCTATCGCCACCGCCGCCATGGGACCATGGGTCTCGACCGCCGCAGCTTCTACCACGGGCACGGCCGCGCCCAGGCCCGGCCCCGCCCCAACGCCGGCGATGTCCCCCACTGTCCTCATTGGTGCCAGTGGCCCTCGGCTTGTTGCCTTTCTCTCTAGTGCCGGTGGCCGTTGGACTCTTGCCCAGCGTGGGATTGACGGCGGCCTGAGGCTGTGCTCGCTCGGCTGAGGTCGCCACCAGCGCCCTTGTACGTCCCATGCTGCCGCAACCGAAGAAGACGACGCCTCTCCGGAGCCCAGTGGCGGCCCCGCGTCTAGGCCTGCACGTCGCGGAGGTAGAACCGACGCGTGGAGCCGTGTCGTTCGCCCAAACCCTAGGCACGGGCGCTATTGTGTGCGGAGCCGCCGCCGCCCTCTGCTGGCCTGCGCGTCGCGGGGTATATATGGCCATGCAGCCCGTGGGCCGCGGCCCGGCACGAGCCCGGCTGTTTGGCTCGGCACGAGGCACGGCCCGGCCTCATCGGACCCGGGCCGGCCCGGCCCCGGGCGTCTTGGTGCCTGGGCCGCCACCCGGGCACGTGGCACGGCCCGGTAGAGGCTGACGGTAGAGGCTCGGTGCCCCCGCCCTCTCCTCACCCTCACCCTCACCCTCACCTCTGGTGGCCTGGCTAGCCACGGCGGCTGCCCCTAACCTAAGTCGGCCGCCGCCGCACACGGCGCCCCACTCGCGCCGTCGCGTGACCCTCGCGGCCGCGGCCGCCAGCTGGCACTCCGCTGCGCGGCGCCCCTTCCCTCCCTCGCCTCGCACTCGTGCCCCGTCCCTTCCCTTCCCACTCGCGTCGCACAAAGGCGGGCGTAGAAAGCTGCGCCCGCGGTCAGCTCCTCCCCTTTCCCGACGAGCGCCCGGTAGAGGAGGCGGCGCCGACCAGTGGTGCTCCCCCCCGCGGCCTGGAGGAGGCGGCTCGAGCTCGAGGTGGTGCTCCCAGGAGGCGCCATGGCCGGCTGTTGGCACACCCGAGGCGAGGCGGAGGCGGAGCCGCGCCCGCTGGCCTTGGTAATGGCGCCCGGTGGCGCGTGGCAGCGCGGCGCAGGTGGCGCCGTGGCGCGTCGTGCACTCGCGTGCCTCGGGGGTGAGCGGGCGGGCGGCCGCCGCCGTCTCCCGGGCGGGCGGCTCTGCTCCTCCTCGCCGTCTCCCCTCCCTCGACGGGCGACGGAGGCTCGGCACGACACGGAGGCACGGCGGTGTGATGTAACCCGACCAATCCATCCGAGATTAAGTGTAATTGTCACCGCTAAAACGTTGACACGTATACACCGCTTCTCGAATGAACCCGGTAGTCCGCCGAGTATCACGAAGGACCTCGGTAAATCAACTTACATCCGTGATCACATGATTAAGGAAACATCATACATCGAGAGATCTGAGTTTACAAAAAAAATAATTACACACTGGTTCCAAATATATTACAAGAAAATAGCATTTGTTTCTAAAAATACAATAACATACGTTGTAGTATATCACCATTTTCTATCAAACCTCTTTACAAGCATGATGAGAGAATTATACGATGTGACCATGCCCGTTGGTCTTACTAATCCAAATCATCCACAGGATTAAAGCAAGCAATGCCAAAGCCTTCATAAAGTATAACACCTGCAACGATGGGTAAAAACCCTGAGTACTCAATTGTACTCCGCAAGACTTACCCGACAGGGAAATAAATGAAAACTCCAAGGATACATGATAGGTTATGTATGGTGGGGTTTATTGGCTAGCAACTTTTGCGAAAAAGCTTATTATTAACTTCCAAGGTTTTATGTATAACGACGGCAAAGTTATTGATAGGTAATTCCTAACTAGGTTTGCACCTTTCTAAAACATACATCTGAACTATAACAAGCATATAACTAAAGATGAGGTACCAATTATAATCCTTCCAATATCAATAGTGAATTCCATCTCTTTTACTACGTCTCTGCGAAAAGGTATGAGTTTCTCACTATCCGGGAGAGACGGCGATTCGAATCGATTACACCAGCTGGGTAAAGCCCGTATCACACACCCACACGAGTGTGTACCTCACCCGTGCGAATCACCGTTCACTGGATTCGAAAGATAGGATTGAACCGCTTCGCAAAACTCATGGTCCTCGATCCTCACCGGTCCAAGTACCCCCAACGACCCGTGGCCTTGAAGTTGCTGGCTTGGATTTTGGATCGATCCCCTCACAACGTATGCTCTCCTCCCAAGTAATGCCAACGGTTCAAAACCTACCTCGAATGAGCTAATCGGTTTCACAAATCGAAACGAGTTATTCGGCTGTTATGTGAAGGTACGTTCAATCTCACACCTATATCCAGAATACGGTACGGTCCTTAATCGACTCAGACGGGAAAAATACAAGCATATAAGACCTATATGTCTTGCCAAACACCGATTCCCGTCCGGTCTCCAATTATTATTCACCTCATGATTAAGGATATCACATGTACCGATCCTAAGTGATGCGAATGACAGGAAATCATCCGACTTCTTAATGATCTAAGCATGGCTAAGCATAACTATCTATTTCATCTAGTAATATGAACGGCTCTCATTTTAGTGGACAAGGATATCATGCAACAACGGTGTCAACCACCACGATAAAACTAATGCACATAACAGTACTATATAAAGAAAAGTATAATTGTATTTCAAAAAAGATAGAATAGGTATTTAGGATGCTCCTGGGCTTGCCTCGGTGAAAGTTGGAGGTCCGTAGTTAGGGTAATTCGACAAGTAATTTAGAGTCTCGTCCTTCGTCTTCGGGTGGCAACTCCCGTGGATCCTTCTCCTTGGTCACTACGTACTCGACGAGATCCTCTTCCTCCGATCCTATATGAATGTATGTGATGCGTAAATAACAAGAATGCATATAGGATGCGCGATGATACGATGCTATGGCATGAAATGATATATGATGACATGATCATGGGAATGACAAGAATGGAAAGCTACATAAGGTTACATGTGTGCAGTTCTCTTTCTCTGATGACAACACTGTATTATCAGAGTTAGCAAAAGAAAATAATTATCACTTATTTCTAAATACACAGAGTATGTGCATATCTCTTCTCTAGTAAAAGTATTTTAACTACTAGAGAGCAACCAATATTTGTCATCAATTCATGTATCACAATTAATATTATTAAGCAAGAGAAATGCTGAGGATTAGTGGGGTTTCATAATTCAAGATCATCATGTAATGCTAAGGGTCACACAAGCATTATATATGTATTCCATGGTTGTTTTATTTAGAGAAGGAAAACAAGGTGTGTAAACAACATTATCCCACTTAGCAATCATGACATGAAATAATAAAGCATCTATTTTCTAATTAGAGTATTTATTAGATGAACAGTACTCTGTGACCTTGAAACAGCAAAGTATGAAAATAAAACAATCAAAAACACACATACATAAAATCATATACCCTTCTTTTCTTTTTATTCTTAATTTTGGAAATAATGATTTTGTGAAACATTTTCAAATTCACTTCAAACTTTTTATACAGATTGGTAATGGCATGAAATGAGTGCAAAACAAAATTCATAATTTTTGGACTAATATTTTATTCTCTAAAAATCATGAAATACTCATTTTACGATTAAAAGAGATAATTTTATCTTATGCAGAAACTATCCAAAATCCAAGTTTCATATTTTTGTTGAGTATACATCACCATGAGGAAGCTATACAAAAAATCCTATGATTTTAGGAACTCTAATTATTTTGCTACAAAATAAACAAAACTTAATACTATTCACTAAGTGGAAAAACAGGAAAAAGAAAAAAACCCTAAACCTACTGTGCTGCCTGTCCCGTGGCCCAAGTTGGCCCAGTGGCGGCGGCAACGTGCGTCTTGGCCCAGCGCTGCGCGGGCCTTGACGAGCGGCTCGACGTGGGGCCCCACCCGTCGGCGACGCGGAGGCGGGGAAGCGGCTCCGACCGGCCGGAGTTCGACGCCGGCGAGAATTCCGGCGGCGAGACCGACATCGCTGTGATCCACTCGGGTCTCCCCGCACACATTCAGTAGATACATGAGCGGTTTGGGGACTTCGAGCTACGACGACGACATGGACAAATGCGGCTCAACGGCGGGGCGATTCGCCGGCTGAACGGCGATTTTGTTGGGTCTGGCGAAGGAGACGGCCAGCAGCACACAAAGGTGGCTTTAGGGACTAAGAGCGAAGGTCCCGAGCTATGAATTTGAGCCGGAGACGCCGCAAATGAGGTAGGGCCATGAGCACACCGGCAAGATCACGTATAGCGCCTGGCGGCGGCGTGAGTCGTGTTCCGACGAGGGCAAGGTCGAATTCACGCAACGGTCACGTGTATGAACTAATATGGCCTATTTCGATGCTAGAACAAAAGACAAAGATAGAGGAAAGGAATGGGAGTGCGCCGCCACGGCGAAGCGCAGGTTCGGCGGCCATGGCATCCATGGCGGCGGCGATGGCCTGTGGTGGCTCACCTTGCGATGGCACGCCGTGCAACTGTGATGGGAAGAAAAAGCAGCTCGTGACGATTCTGTGGGAGTGGGGAATTGGAGAATGATCGAGTGACGAGGTTGAATTTGGGGATGGCGACGCGTGCGGCCGACGGGAACGTTCATGGCGAGGAGAAGAAGGCGAACTGGCCGGCTCCGGCATTAAATGGCGCGCGTCGTGGCTTCTCCCAACCGTTGCGAGCTCGCCACGCCTCTGCTCGTGTGGGAAACACCGCGAAGCGAGCAGCGAAGACGCGCCGGCGGCGGCGACGCGGTAGCGAGTGAATGGTGTTGCTTTGTTGCCGCTCTTGTACCATGCCTGAAACCCCTCTGTTCATCCCTCTCTAACTCACTGCCCGAGAAACCAAATTGGAAACCAACTTCACCGTGGTGATCTCCTATAGGTGGGCTTCAACTTTGCTTAAAAGACTCTAAGCTAAAGCTCAACTGGTTGCAAGATATAAGCCACTAAACAGGGCTAAAAACGAAACTGAAATTTCAGTTTCAATTAAACAGGGCACTCGAGCACACCGATTAGCTGTGTTTGACATTTAATTAAGGGCTAACCCTAGAGCATTAGGCCCGACCAATTGCATGAAAGCAAAGTCCAAACTTTACACTATCAAGTGATGCATCAGATGATAAAATTTTGTTTATGAAAAATTATTTTGCATAGCCTAGCAAACTGAATAAAATAACTGAAATTCAGGGACTTAGAATTTTCTGTGTACTTTTCAAATTTGTGCTGAATTCGAAATTAATGTCACTTTTTGAACATGTTAGGGTGGGATTCAATACTAGACCCTTAAATAACTTTTGTAGCACATAACTTGTACTACAACCTTTATTTAGGGCTCAACCCCAAAAAACTGAAAGAACATATATTTGCACTTTAGGACACTTAGCAACTTGAAAACAAACACAATTGCTATTATCATCACATATGAGCATGTTTTAGCAAAATTTTGTACATAAACCCTATCTCAATTTTAATTCTAAACATTTTTAAACCACTTTTGAGATTGTCAAACACACTTATATGTTGCACACATAGAACATGCAATGGCATGTGCTTATAATCAAATGCCAAATGATGCATATGTGATAATGAAAATGCAATTATGACATGATTAACATTTAGAATGTTACAGCTCCTCCCCCCTTAACAAAAAATCTCGTCCCGAGATTTTGTGGACCTACCATTGTTCATAAAAGGCGGGTACTTGGTGCGAAGAAAATCCACAAAACTTTGTAGAATTTCACAATCTTACTTGGTCACTCTTTACTTTTCTTCCAAAACTCTTTCAGGTCCTTCTTTATATGTAAGGTCCGTTTTTCAAATTAATGTCATCCAAGTTGACTTCTTCGGTGGGTGTTCTCAAACATTTCTTAAGTTGAGAGACATGGAAGACATTAAACACTGCACTCATACTAGGTGGAAGTTGCAAAGCATATGCCACTTTTCCTTTGCGAGCGATGATCCTGAATGGTCCCACATAGCGAGGGGCTAATTTACCTTGTATCCCGAATCGACGTTCACTTTTAAATGGCGAAACCTTCAAATAGACATAGTCACCAACGTTAAAATGTATTGGCCTACGTCTTTTGTCGGCATAACTTTTCTGACGGGATTGAGCAGCTTTAAGATGTTGTTGAATCTTTTGGACTCGTTCTTCAGCTTGTTTTACAAAATCAATACCGTAATAGCTCCTCTCCCCGGGCTCCACCCAGTTTAAGGGGGTCCTACATTTTCTGCCATAAAGTGCTTCAAACGGGGCCATCTTAATACTTTCTTGGTAGCTATTGTTATATGAGAATTCTGCCAATGGTAACCACTCATCCCAAGATCCTGAGGCAGAAAGTACACAGGCTCTAAGCATGTCTTCTAGAATTTGATTTACCCGCTCAACTTGACCAGAAGTTTGAGGATGATAAGCAGAACTTCGGATTAGTTTGGTACCAAGATAATTATGGAGGTGCTCCCAAAAACGAGCCATGAATTGCGAACCCCTATCGGATATGATGGTTTTTGGAACGCCATGTAAACGCAAAATCTGTGAGATATACAGATCTGCATATTGTTCTGCAGTGTATCCAAACTTAACAGGTAAAAAGTGAGCCGTTTTAGTGAGACGGTCCACAATTACCCATATACAATTGTATCCTTTCTGTGTTCTAGGAAGTCCAGTTATAAAATCCATACCTATGTCTTCCCATTTCCATTCTGGAATAGATAAGGATTGGAGTAGTCCAGCTGGTCGCAAATGATCTGCTTTTACCCCTCCACACACATCACAGTGAGCAACATACCGTGCTATTTCCTTTTTCATCTTAGTCCACCAATACTTGGGCTTCAAATCCTGATACATTTTGCTACTACCAGGATGAATAGATAAGTTGGAGGAATGAGCTTCAGGCAAAATTTGATCTTTCAAACTCTCATCTTTAGGAACTACCAAGCGATCATCAAACCATAGTACTCCATTTTCATCCACTCGAAAATGCTTGGTTTCTTTCCCTTGTATCTTTCGCTTGATATGAAAAATACCAGCATCATTCTTTTGACCTTCAATAATTTGGCTTTCTAGATTGCAACTAACCACAATATTATTGATCACTGCTGGATGCATAAGGTTGAAAGTTTCTTCAGAGAGTAACTCCGTGTAGTTGCAATGAGCCTTCCTGCTAAGAGCATCGGCTACTACATTAGCCTTTCCTGGATGATAATGTACTTCCAAATTATAATCTTTGATCAATTCCAACCATCTCCTCTGTCTCATGTTTAATTCTGGCTAGGTGAAAATATATTTGAGGCTCTTATGATCTGTATAGATATGACATAGCTTTCCCAATAGATAATGCCTCCAAATCCTTAAGGCATGTACCACTGCAGCCAGTTCTAGATCATGAGTAGGATAATTAACTTCATGCTTTCGAAGTTGTCGCGAGGCGTAGGAAATGACTCGACCTTCCTGCATTAGGACGCAGCCGAGGCCAATGCCTGAAGCATCGCAATAAACATCGAAAGGTTTTGTTATATCAGGTTGTGCCAACACGGGAGCAGTGGTTAGCAACTTCTTCAAAGTGCAAAAAGCAGCTTCACACTCTGGTGTCCACACAAATTTTTCGCTCTTTTGAAGCAAACGCGTCATGGGTTTAACAACCTTTGAAAAGTCCAGAATAAATCGCCTATAATAACCGGCTAATCCCAGAAAACTCCGGATTTCTGAGACCGTGGTTGGAGCTTTCCAGTTCAACACTTCCTGTACTTTCTCAGGGTTTACTGATATACCATTTTCCGATAGCACATGTCCCAAAAACTTGACTTCACGGAGCCAAAATTCACACTTACTAAATTTAGCATACAATTTGTGTTACCTGAGTCTGGTTAGGACTATTCTCAGATGCTCAGCATGATCTTCATCATTCTCAGAGTATACCAATATATCATCAATGAATACCACTACAAACTTGTCCAACTCTGGCATGAAAACTGAGTTCATCAAATACATAAAATGAGCAGGTGCATTTGTAAGACCGAAAGACATTACCAAGTACTCGAATAGACCATATCGGGTTACAAAAGCTATTTTAGGAATATCCTCTGGTCGGATTCTGATTTGGTGATAGCCTGATCTTAAGTCAATCTTAGAGAAAACCTTAGCTCTGCTTAGTTGGTCAAATAGGATATCAATGTGAGGTAGTGGATATTTGTTTTTGATGGTCACTGCGTTAAGTGGTCGATAATCAACACACATACGCAGAGTATCATCCTTTTTCTTCACGAATAAAGCAGGGCATCCCCACGGAGATGTACTGGGTCTAATAAATTTCTTCGTCAACAATTCTTGTATTTGTTTCTTTAATTCAACCAACTCATCTGGTGGCATTCTATATGGCCTTCTAGAGATAGGAGCAGTACCAGGTACAAGATCAATAGCAAATTGAACATCTCTTTCTGGTGGTAAACCTGGTAAATCATCAGGGAAGACGTCCGGAAATTCACATGCCACTGGAATATCTTCTAATTTAATGGTCTTGGTAGCAAAAGATGAATTTTTAAGATTAGGATCCATAAAAAGTGACACATCTAAAGTACCATTGCCCTCAGGTGAATTTAACTTGAGCATTCTATTGGGCACATTGATAGTTACTTCATATTCCTTCATCCAATTTGTGCCTAGAATGACATCTAAACCTAAATTTGGCAACACAATAAGGTGTGTCAAAAACTTCCTTCCTCCAATCTCAATTACAACATTCCAAACTATTTGCTTAGTGGATGTCTCAACCCCAACTGAGTTGATTAGAAACCCATTCTTCATTGTATCAATTTGGAACTGATGCTTAGATGTAAAAGCTTGACTTATAAATGAATGTGATGATCCAGAGTCAAACAAAACACATGCAGGGTTTTGGTTCACTAGAAATACACCTGCAGTCACTGGTTCTCCTATCGGAATTTCTTCCATAGTAGTATAATGCACACATCCCACATATGTACTTGAAGCTTGCTTCTCATAATTCTGAGATGAAAAGTTAGCCTTCCGTTTTTCTTTGGACCTCGCTGGTCCCGTGGTACTTGTTAACCACGCTTGGGCCGAGGGCATTCACGAGAAAGATGTCCAAGTCCATCACAATTATAACAAGGGAATCTGGAGCGACTTTGAAAACCTTTAATTATATTCATTTGCTGAATATTTGGAGATGGGGTATTTTGTTGAGGCTCCTGTTGTTGAGGTAGCATATACTGCTTGACTGGTGGACAGTATTGGAGCATTTGCACCTTCTGGATTAATGATGGAGATGGGCCACTAAAATATGCCTGGTTGCGTTTCTTGTCCTCCTTGTATAAGCGATGAGCATTTTCTTTAATAATAGCATCACTAACTAGCTCATTATACGTAGTGCACTTATTAAGAGTTAAGTCATCTTGGAGTCTGAGAGAAAGCCCACGCATAAAATAACCCATCCGCTTCTCCGGTGTATCCACGTGCTCAGGGGCATACCTAGCCAGATGATTAAAGGCATGGACATACTCAGTCACAGTTTTGGTGCCTTGGGTTAACTTCAAGAATTCCATTCTCTTGATTTTTATGATGCCTTTAGGTATATAAGATTCACAAAAAACTTCCCTAAACTCACACCACGTAGGTCTTGCATCTTCGGGCCGAGTGGATAAATAGCTGGTCCACCAAATACCAGCCAGCGCCATGCAACCGCCGAGCTGCAAATTCGGCCTTCTGAGTATCAGTGCATTGAAGAAGACGGAACTTTTGCTCAATTGTATTGAGCCATTCCTCCGCTTGTAGAGGTTCTTCTGACTGAGTAAACACCGGTGGATTGGTACCCAGAAATTTCTTGTAAGTGACAGGGTGTGTCTTGATCACGGCGGTCTCGGTGCCCCGGTGTTGTATTCTGAGCAATTTGTTGCGAGCGGTCTCTATGTTCGCTTGACCACCTACTAAGCGAGATAGTGCTTCTGCCGCAGTAAGTGGGGGTGGCAATTCTGAGGTTCCAACATTGTCTCTCTCCGAACCATTGGAACGAGGGTTCGACATCTGCATCATATTTAAAGTACAATTAGGTGGGTGCTTTAGTTCCTACTAGAATTATATCTTTAGTTATTCTATAACTTTGTAAGGGGGAAGATTTTGATGCAATAAAATGAACAATGAATGATCATGATGCATGTTCGGTCCTATCCGTCCTCACAGAATAAGAGAAGAGTAGACTTTCTAATTGGTAATAAGCGGTGGCATTCCTATGTGCTCTCATTAAATCTCATCTATTCGATTTACTACACGTTTTTTTTTAGTTAGCGTACTGCTTGAGAAGAATTCATTTCAGCCCGAATTCCCACATGATATGTATCACACATAATAAAAAAGCAAGAACTTTAAATGCTCCCCACATACGTATACCCCTGTATACATACATGTAGCACTAAACTACCCGAATCATCATTACACCCCACAATTAAGTACCTTCATATGAACATGTGTGTAACATGTAAATATTCCGGTAACCACACTAGCACTCCCCTAGACCGGCGGTTGTCCGATCATGCTCTCACAACTCACACTTACCTCGGCGTAGGTGCGACGTTGCATAATTTTAAAAGACAGTCTATACTGCATACTTCCATATATGTATACACGAATATACACATATACTTCCATATGAGGTCACCACCACCCTTAGGTCATCGGGTGACAAGATAACCCTTCATACTTACCTTCTTACCTGAACGTAGAGGCATTGGTTTACACACATGCAATAAAATGAAACCCCCCCCCGAGTTAGTGATAGCCACCGATAGTCCTTATGCGGGCTTAATTGGAGGTTTGACACTGGTGTGGTTTTCAAATTCAAAATCCTACATAAAACTAGTTTCTATGCAAATTAAGATTTTTAAAACCAAAATCTTTTGTTTAAACATACACTAATGATGACATTATCCTTAATCCCCGCTCGATGCCACCGTGATGAAACCGACCAATCCATCCGAGATTACGTGTAATTGTCACCGCTAAAACGTTGACACGTATACACCGCTTCTCGAATGAACCCGGTAGTCCGCCGAGTATCACGAAGGACCTCGGTAAATCAACTTACATCCAGGATCACATGATTAAGGAAACATCATACATCGAAGATCTGAGTTTACAAAAAAAATAATTACACAATGGTTCCAAATATATTACAAGAAAATAGCATTTGTTTCTAAAAATACAATAACATAGGTTGTAGTATATCACCATTTTCTATCAAACCTCTTTACAAGCATGATGAGAGAATTATACGATGTGACCATGCCCGTTGGTCTTACTAATCCAAATCATCCACGAGGATTAAAGCAAGCAATGCCAAAGCCTTCATAAAGTATAACACCTGCAACGATGGGTAAAAACCCCGAGTACTCAATTGTACTCCAAAGACTTACCCGACAGGGAAATAAATGAAAACTCCAAGGATACATGATAGGTTATGTATGGTGGGGTTTATTGGCTAGCAACTTTTGCGAAAAAGCTTATTATTAACTTCCAAGGTTTTATGTATAACGACGGCAAAGTTATTGATAGGTAATTCCTAACTAGGTTTGCACCTTTCTAAAACATACATCTGAACTATAACAAGCATATAACTAAAGATGAGGTACCAATTATAATCCTTCCAATATCAATAGTGAATTCCATCTCTTTTACTACGTCTCTACGAAAAGGTATGAGTTTCTCACTATCCGGGAGAGACGGCGATTCGAATCGATTACACCACCGGGTAAAGCCCGTATCACACACCCACACGAGTGTGTACCTCACCCGTGCAAATCACCGCTCACTTTGGATTCGAAAGATAGGATTGAACCGCCAAGAAAACTCATGGTCCTCGATCCTCACCGGTCGGTACCCCCAACGACCCGTGGCTTTGTAGTTCTTCTTTGGATTTTGGATCGATCCCCTCACAACGTATGCTCTCCTCCCAAGAATGCCAACGGTTCAAAACCTACCTCGAATGAGCTAATCGGTTTCCACAAATAAAAACGAGTTATTCGGCTGTTATGTGAAGGTACGTTCAATCTCACACCTATATCCGTAATACGGTGCGGTCCTTAATCGACTTCGGACGGGAAAAATACAAGCATATAAGACCTATATGTCTTGCCAAACACCGATTCCCGTCCGGTCTCCAATTATTATTCACCTCATGATTAAGGATATCACATGTACCGATCCTAAGTGATGCGAATGACAGGAAATCATCCGACTTCTTAATGATCTAAGCATGGCTAAGCATAACTATCTATTTCATCTAGTAATATGAACGGCTCTCATTTTAGTGGACAAGGATATCATGCAACAACGGTGTCAACCACCCCGATAAAACTAATGCACATAACAGTACTATATAAAAGAAAAGTATAATTGTATTTCAAAAAGATAGAATAGGTATTTAGGATGCTCCGGGGCTTGCCTCGGTGAAAGTTGGAGGTCCGTAGTTAGGGTAATTCGACAGGTAATTTAGAGTCTCGTCCCTTCGTCTTCGGTGGCAACTCCTGTGGATCCTTCTCCTTGGTCACTACGTACTCGACGAGATCCTCTTCCTCCGATCCTATATGAATGTATGTGATGCGTAAATAACAAGAATGCATATAGGATGCTTGATACGATGCTATGGCATGAAATGATATATGATGACATGATCATGGGAATGACAAGAATGGAAAGCTACATAAGGTTACATGTGTGCAGTTTCTCTTTCTCTGATGACAACACTGTATTATCGAGTTAGCAAAAGAAAATAATTATCACTTATTTCTAAATACACGTAGTATGTGCATATCTCTTCTCTAGTAAAAGTATTTTAACTACTAGAGAGCAACCAATATTTGTCATCAATTCATGTATCACAATTAATATTATTAAGCAAGAGAAATGCTGAGGATTAGTGGGGTTTCATAATTCAAGATCATCATGTAATGCTAAGGGTCACACAAGCATTATATATGTATTCCATGGTTGTTTTATTTAGAGAAGGAAAACAAGGTGTGTAAACAACATTATCCCACTTAGCAATCATGACATGAAATAATAAAGCATCTATTTTCTAATTAGAGTATTTATTAGATGAACAGTACTCTGTGACCTTGAAACAGCAAAGTATGAAAATAAAACAATCAAAAACACACATACATAAAATCATATACCCTTCTTTTCTTTTTTATTCTTAATTTTGGAAATAATGATTTTGTGAAACATTTTCAAATTCACTTCAAACTTTTTATACAGATTGGTAATGGCATGAAATGAGTGCAAAACAAAATTCATAATTTTTGGACTAATATTTTATTCTCTAAAAATCATGAAATACTCATTTTACGATTAAAAGAGATAATTTTATCTTATGCAGAAACTATCCAAAATCCAAGTTTCATATTTTTGTTGAGTATACATCACCATGAGGAAGCTATACAAAAAATCCTATGATTTTAGGAACTCTAATTATTTTGCTACAAAATAAACAAAACTTAATACTATTCACTAAGTGGAAAAACAGGGGAAAAAAAAAAAACCCTAAACCCTCTTGTCTTTGCTGTCCCGTGGCCCAAGTTGGCCCGATGGCGGCGGCAACGTCGTCTGCGCCCCAGCGCTGCGCGCGAGGGCCCAGCCTTCGACGCGTGGGCCCCACCCGTCGGCCGCGGCGAGGCGAGGGAAGCGGCTCCCGACCGGCCGGAGTTCGACGCCGGGGGAATTCGGCGACAGAGACCGACACTGCTGTGATCCACTCGGTCTCCCGCACACATTCGGTAGAGATACATGAGCGGTTTGGGGACTTCGAGCTACGACGACGACATGGGACAGCGGCTCAACGGCGGCGATTCGGCCGGAACGGCGATTTTGTCTTTGGCTCTGGCGAAGAGACGGCCAGCCCCTTGTACAAAGGTGGCTTTAGGGACTAAGAGCGAAGGTCCCGAGCTATGAATTTGAGCCGGAGACGCCGCTAGCCGAGGTAGGGGCCATGCGAGCACACCGGCACAGCGTATAGCGCCGCCGGCGTGAGTCGTGTTCCGACGAGGGCAAGGTCGAATTCACGCAACGGTCCGTGTATGAACTAATATGGCCTATTTCGATGCTAGAACAAAAGACAAAGATAGAGGAAAGGAATGGGAGTGCGGCCACGGCGAAGCGCAGTTCGGCGGCCATGGCATCCATGGCGGCGGCGATGGCCCAGGGTGGCTCACCTTGCGATGGCACGCCGTGCAACTGTGATGGGAAGAAAAAGCAGCTCGTGACGATTCTGTGGGAGTGGGGAATTGGAGAATGATCGAGTGACGAGGTTGAATTTGGGGATGGCGACGCGTGCGGCCGACGGGAACGTTCATGGCGAGGAGAAGAAGAAGAAGGCGAACTGGCCGGCTCCGGCATTAAATGGCGCTCGTCGTGGCTTCTCCCAACCGTTGCGAGCTCGCCACGCCTCTGCTCGTGTGGGAAACACCGCGAAGGAGCAGCGAAGCGCCCCGCCGGCGCGACGACGGTAGCGAGTGAATGGTGTTCTTTGTTGCCGGCTCTTGTACCATGCCTGAAACCCCTCTGTTCATCCCTCTCTAACTCACTTGCCCGAGAAACCAAATTGGAAACCAACTTCACCGTGGTGATCTCCTATAGGTGGGCTTCAACTTTGCTTAAAAGACTCTAAGCTAAAGCTCAACTGGTTGCAAGATATAAGCCACTAAACAGGGCTAAAACGAAACTGAAATTTCAGTTTCAATTAAACAGGCACCGAGCACACCGATTAGCTGTGTTTTGACATTTAATTAAGGGCTAACCCTAGAGCATTAGGCCCGACCAATTGCATGAAAGCAAAGTCCAAACTTTACACTATCAAGTGATGCATCAGATGATAAAATTTTGTTTATGAAAAATTATTTTGCATAGCCTAGAAAACTGAATAAAATAACTGAAATTCAGGGACTTAGAATTTTCTGTGTGTACTTTTCAAATTTGTGCTGAATTCGAAATTAATGTCACTTTTTGAACATGTTAGGGTGGGATTCAATACTAGACCCTTAAATAACTTTTGTAGCACATAACTTGTACTACAACCTTTATTTAGGGCTCAACCCCAAAAACTGGGAAGAACATATATTTGCACTTTAGGACACTTAGCAACTTGAAAACAAACACAATTGCTATTATCATCACATATGAGCATGTTTTAGCAAAATTTTGTACATAAACCCTATCTCAATTTTAATTCTAAACATTTTTAAACCACTTTTGAGATTGTCAAACACACTTATATGTTGCACACATAGAACATGCAATGGCATGTGCTTATAATCAAATGCCAAATGATGCATATGTGATAATGAAAATGCAATTATGACATGATTAACATTTAGAATGTTACAGGCGGCACGCCGTGCTTGAGCCGGCCCGGCCCGGGGGCCGTGCCTGCCTTTGGCGATGCCTCGGCACGAAGCACGGGCGAGGCACGGCCGCAGCGAGCCCGGTGGCCCGGTGAGGCACGCCGCCGTCGTGCCGTGCCGGCATGGCCCGATGGCCATCTATGCGCGGGGGGAGCGCCGTTTGAGGCTTCAGCGTGCTGAAGCCTTTCATTCCAGGCCGTAGGATCTGGTTGTAGCAAGTGAGGGTTGATTAACAACCTTAGATTTTAATGATGTTGAATTCCTGTGTGCATTTTTTAAGGTGTACAATGGTTGAAGGCCCTCAGCAGGGGATGTATTCTTGGGTGTACGGAGTATAATTTAACAATTCCCTTATAGTAGAGACTACTGAAGAGGAAGGAGAGGTCCCCTAGGTGGAGGTGCGTGTCCATGAAGACCTAGGAGCAAGGGTGGTGGTAGTGTTTCCTGTTGATTCTAGGAGGCAAGCTACACAGATATATCTATGTATGGGTCGGTCTAAATCCTATAACTTAAAGTTTGTTGGCTAAAATTAAAATTATTAAAATTAAAATTTTAGATAACTAAACTTTAGACCATGGGCTTATTTAGATCACTGGTTAAAATCAATAAACGGACTTTTGTACATGATGGACAGGTCATGAACGCGTTGCACGGAGGTGGAAAACACGGACTTCAATGTTGATGATGCCCCGAGTCCAATGGTATGAATTTCGTTCGATATAAATATTAATAGTTTCATAAATTTAGTTAAATCTGACGTACTAAAACACTAGACTATTTTAGAGTTGATTTTTTATAGTTCTTTTTACTGTGGCACACGATGAGATAAAGGAGTCGTTTGGCGACGGCCGGCTCCGGCTCCGTCCGCAGTGGTACTGTACTGTACTGTAGCATGCACAGGGCTGGTCACTGGTCAGCTCCGGCTCCGAAAGAAAGGGGAAAAAGTTAAAAAAAAAAAAAAACAGGATGAGTGAAGGAGCCGAAGGAATTAGCGATTTCAGGCTCCGACAGCTCCGTCTTAGTAATTTAGGGGAAGTATATTGCTACACATCAGCGGTTCTATACTCTGTCTATATAGTGCCACGTTGGATTTTTGTTAACGTGGAAGAAAGAGAGAGAGGAGAGGGGAAGAAGTCGTTGTTTCGCGAAACAATCACCTCATGAACTAAAACTTAGGACTATGAGACAACTATTATACAATTATGCAGTAGTTGTTGCCATGCACCTCACAAACCTTTCCTTTATTCTAGCATAAATCATGTAATTATGAATTATTATGAGACAACTTAAAAGATAACCATTATACATATTGTCTATTATGTCGTCTTAAAATTACGTAGCACTACATGAGACCGCTCACGAGATAACACCAATGTACTTGCCCTTAACATAATCTGGACATGAGACATGTTTTTGTTAATTCTATACAAGAATAATGTATCAAAAAATAAGAAAAATATACTGCTACATGGCCAAATACTGTATTAAGACTTGAAGTGGTGTGGTACATCTTCGTGCTAGTCACATGGGAGCTATGAAAAGAACGCAACGCAAGATGCTTCTACAGCGCCTCCTCCACAATCCCGCAGGTGCTATCCACAGTCAAGCATGCTGCCAGCGAATGGGTAGATGCTGGCGCGTGCAATTTCGGTTGTCTAATATGTGAGTAATTGCCTAGGTCATAGCGGCTAGAAAGGGCAAGCGCATAACTTTAGTATCAGCGGCCCTTAGCACGTCAACAAAATGTAAAAACTTTCTCCCGCTTAATACAAAAGATACGTAAATCTTTTGCGTATTTGAGAAAAAAAAAGTGGTGTGGTACAACGTATGCACCACTAGCGGGAAAAGGGGGTGCTCCCTTGTGATAAAAAAAGGTTTATCCTCACGATAAAGAAAGAAAAAGGGATGGAAACAAGAAAAAGTGACTTCTCTCGGAACTGTGATACATACAACTCGAATTTCTCCAAAGTATAGCTAGTAGTGTTTTTATTTGCTTTGTAGCTTGCCTTCTACATGTAGCCGTCGAAAAGGCGTGTACATATCTTCGCAATGCCACCGCCTAACATTTCCTTCAGAGCAGATTAAGAAACGTCCTCGGCTATCTTTTACAGAGTATCCTCCATTTTATATTTTGGAGGTGACCACATGGGTACCGCATAAAGCAGAGAGGTCCTATCTACACCCTGTTATAAAATATAAAAGATCAAAATTTATCATAAATCAAATTATTCTATGTTCGACATCAAGGTCTCCCTAGCTACCTCTGCTTTATTGACGCTCAGTGCACGGTCAGTTCATCTGGTGCTTCCGTGACGCCGACCCCTTGTCATCTTCTGCTCTGCTCGAGCGACGACAATGGCAACGACTCTTGCACGTCTTCCCAGAGTACGGTCGTCGTCTGACACGTGGGGGTTTTCATGTCCGCGATGCTCCACTGGGGGTATTGATGTCGTTCAACCTTCTGTGAGATGGAAAGCAGAAGTTGCGCTACGTACTATACTAGAACCGATATACACTGTGTTTGCATCTAGCGTTTTTGTGTCATATCAGATTTTTATAAAATATTAGATAGAAACAAATTATAAAACTCAGCAGTATGCTACGAGATGAATTTTTAAAACTAATTAATTGGTAACGTCAAGTCATAGATTAACTATACTTAAAAGATTTGTCTCGCAAAATAGTGGATAATTAGTTTTTTAAGTCTATATTTAATACTTTATACATGTATCTAAACATGCAATGTGATAGATGTAAAGTTTTTGGGGGAAAATCAACACTATTTTATAGTCCATGATTTTTTTTTCTTTTAAAATCTCTTGTGATACAAAAATTAAGTTTTTATAAAATTCGACACTTATTTTTCTTGAAATTTTCAAATAAATTCAGATGGAGAAATTAACTACATCAAACTTTAATACTAGAAGAGATCTAAAACTTTTTGACTCAAACTTTTTTATTTAAATTAGTATTAAATATGCATCACAAAATTTACTGTACAGTGCGGAGCACTCTATCGCAACAGAGCGCAGGTGCCGGCGCCGAACGCTTGGCTGAGGACTTATCAATCAAATCAATTGCTTATCGGCACTGAAAGGAACGCATGCGAGCAAATCACCAAAGATTTTTTGTTTGGCAACGGAAATATATGTACTGAACTGCCAACAGCATTCACATGACGAATGGTATTTCCGTTTTCTAAGAAATCAAATATTTTTAACTTTAATAAAAAATATACAAATACAACAAAACGCATGTTAAAGCTTTGTTTCTACACATAAATACATCTTAATTCTTCCCAAATCATATGAATTGAAGTGCATTTATGTACAGCCAAACAAAATCTAAAGGTGTTTCAGCAGCTGCCGTTGTAAGTGTTTTAAGTGTTTATAGGTGTTGTGACAGTGCACTTATCTGTCTTTAGTCTCAAACTACAAGACGTTTTAGCTTTTTAAGGTTCATGGTTTTTTCTAGGCATCTAATATATATGATCATCTAATCTAATATATAGGATATGTCTATATATAAATATATATATAGTAAATGTAATAAATCTAGAAATATTAAAATATCTTATAATTTGAGATCAAGGATGTGTATTACACATGTTTCAACGGTAACCAAGCTAGGCGTCCTGATGGAAACCAACGGTACTGTACGTCCGGGCGCTAGTCGATTAGCTAGCCACGCGGCCGTCGGTTGACAGTTGGACCAGCACACAAGAGGCCGACTAGTCGCCATCAAGCGGATCAACCTTTTTGCATCAAGGCGGTGTTGTCAGTTGTGCCTTCCTCCCTCGATGAACCAGTGCAATCGTCCTTTTATCTCTCCGCTCGCCGGTTGTGTCACCGGTTGAGACACAACGTGTAGGTGATGTTTGGTCTGTGGAGCCAAATTATATTTTATTAGGTGATGTATCATGAGTTTATCTCATATATTTTAGTAGAATTAACTTATTTCTTATATATATATACTAATTATTAGCTTGGAAGGGCTTGGAAGGAAGGCTCAAGTACCATACAACTTGATTGAAAATTCTCTTTTCTCAGAGCTAGAGATGTCAATTTATATTTAGGATTGATACATAAATAAGATTGCCCCGGCAAGGAGCGAAGGTAGTAATTAGGATTTTTCAAAAAATAGTGAGTTTGACTAAAACTCCATCATATATGCATGTATGCTCATCTATCCACCTACGAGACAAGTGCATCCTCTTCAATGTATTTGCCATACCCAGTTTTAAAGACAAAACTGAATACAAAACCATATGTGTGCCCAGAGATCAATCACATACATATAGGGACAAATCACCGGAGTATCAAGCTCGGTGCCTTTATTACATCACGAATAGTACTTTATTACATAAATTTATTCAAAGTCTCGTGAGCGGAAACGAAATAAGATAACTAGCACTCCGATAGACTCCAAAGCCACGTGGACGTCAACCGGTGAAGCACAAGACTAGTAGTCCTCATCGAGTCCTCATAGACACGATTATCCATTTACCCATCCGGGATTTTCCAAGTAATAAAATAAACAAGCGTAAGTACATGTCGTACTTAACAAGAATAACATGGGGTTAATGAGGCTCAAAAGGTCGACACGGTTTACGGCGGTTAGCAACTTTTATCATATCTCAATTTTAGCATAAGTGAGTAGCAACAAGTAGCATAAATCCCAATTAACCATATGATCATGTAAACAATGATTAAAGTATAGCAAAAACAAGTAATCAAGAATTTTTCATCGCATAAACCATTATTCTATAAGAAGTTCAAAGCCGCTCGTGATCGAGAGTACGGCTGATATATCGATTTTAACACTCTGCGGAGGTTGTACACTTTCACCGTGAGTCGTGATTCCCATATGCTTGGGTTAATTACTCCCAAACTACACGGCCGAGGTGCATAGCGGGGTTTCACTATGAAGTCTTTCAAAGGTTCGTCTAACAAGTTAGGGCCGCTAGGTTTTCTCGACAAGCGGACATAGAATCTCCCTCCAAATGGTTCACACCGCAGCAGCAACACAAGAGGACAGAAGCCACGCTATGCCCATCGTGTAAAGCCCCTTTTGTGCCACAAGGGTAACCTCTAGCAAGCTAGAAGAGGGTCCTCATACTTGACTAAAGCCAGAGCCATATAGCCCCCCGCGGTTTGTCTTGTAAGTCCCGGGTGCTCACTTACGATAAGTCCTTAGGGAGGACAAGAGCAAACAAGTACTCTTCCCCTTTAATTTTTACATTTGCTAAAAAGCGAGTTTTAAACTTTGTTGCATATATCATTAATCATGTTACGATCATAGTGGTTATTTCTTAAGCACTAGCATAAGCTACCCAAATGCATAAACCCTCGGTAATCAAGGTACAATGTGGCAGAACCTTCTAAATTATATGGCCCACAAGCACCTGACATTATCCTTAAGACCTCTGTCAGCCGTACTTGAGTACCATATAACCTAGAATGTTACTGTCGGGTGAAACCCCGATGAACCACGTTTCCTCCAGGATCGATACTTTGAGAGACATCACAAAAGATTACAACAATTTTCATACAAAATACCGTAGTAGCGGAAGACTTACAATAACTTAATTTACAAAACTTTTGTCAAACTTATACAAACCAGTGGCATTATTACAAAACAAATGGAAGTATCATTACTTAACTTTATTACACTCACGCAACGAAAGTGCCCTGCCCGGGGGCCAATCAACCTAGTCCTCGTCAGACACTTCATCAACGACCGTCATGCAGCAAGGGCCATAGCACACTTGCTCACGCGGTTCACCTGCAACAGGGGTTGAACAAACTCTGAGTACAAAAAGTACTCCGCAAGACTTACCCGACCAAAAATTTGGGAGAAGATTCAGGAATGCTGGCTAGTGGGAATCAAGGTAAGGCTTTAGCAAGATCAAATAACACCTTTGCAAAAAGAGACTAAGCCAGTCCTTACTTTACTATAACAATCACTTGTCAACCATATGCCGAATTCAAAACCTTTCATTCTCACTTTCATCATCACTACGATGCCGGCACTCGGATCACGGCTCCCATATCGTGGAGCACACGACGATTCGAATCGCTTAATATACCCAAATTGGGGCTTCCTAGCCACACGATGTATGCGGGACCGAACATCTTACATACATCAACTCACGCTTGCATTTCTCCCGGCCAGAACGGGTCCTAGCTACGAGGTACAGTACACCATCTCACTACGCCGCGGTCCCCTTCCACGGTGGCCTCGTAGGATGGGTACACGCTACACTCGTCCCGGTTATCCGTTCTCGTCAAAGATAGTACAAGGGAGCTTACCGCCATTAGCATGCGACTAGTACTATCCAATAACCTCATGATCCCGTGGCCAAACAACGGACGGTCCTTAACCGACTCACAAGTGGGCGACACTACACCGGGGCACTAGCCCTTCCCCGATGCAAGTCACTCCACCCGGTCTCAATTTACTCATCATCATGTTCTTGTTGCGTATCCTTGACCCGATCAAAGTGAAGGGATACCAACAAGTAACATCGTTTTTCGTAATTGCCCTCAAGGGGGAACTTTTGTTATCACACCTTTAAAAACATTTCATTTGTAAAGCCTAGGCTATCAGCAAGACTAAGCATACACTAGCATTTGCGAAATCAAAATAGGTATCCAGGGTGTATAGCAAGGTACGGTAAAATACACCAAAGTAGGATATCACACAACTCCTATTACCTAATGCATCATATCGGGGAACATACAATATAAAAGCTTTTCGAAATACAAGGAGGTGGTTGAATGCATCCGGGGCTTGCCTTGGGGCTTGACGAAGTTAGGAGCAGCTACCCAATCACCGAGAGCAGATCCAACCTCTTCACGCCGAACACCTTCTTCAGACGGCACGGCTACACGATTGAGATGCATGATCACAATGCAAGAATAACGACATGCGATAATGATGCAACGATTGTTAACCTATCTTGAGTACAACTTTCCTTCACGGTATAGTTGCACTAAGAAGGTATAACTAGCGTCGACGACGACGGACTAGCGATACGCAATCAACATAAAATGCCGAAGGTCATTAGGGTTAATGACCTAGGGTCATCACTCAATTCCAAAAGCAGGCAACCCTAATAGTGATTAAAGTTGATTACTAATTTATTAACCATTTTTACAGTTGTTGAAAGCCGCTAATTAACTTGCTAATTGGAGATTAATTAAAGATTAATTAAACCCTAATTAATCAAGAAATTAACTAATTAAACATTAATTTAAACAAGGTATTAATTAAGCATAATACAAAACTTAATCAAAACAGGGTCAAACTTCATAATTAAGATCATCATCACCTAATTAGCACACAAAACAAATTTCATAATTTTTGGACTTATATTTTAATTACTAAAAATCATGGAAGTTGCATTTATTAATTAAAAGAGCAAATTAAAGCACAATTAAATTTTATTAGAAAAACAAAGTTAGTGTTTTTCCTGCAAAGAGCATTCTTCAGAGATTACACACATATTTTTTATTTTATTTTTAACTGCCCAATTAAAATTATTATGAAAAAGATAAAACTCAAAGCATTTAAAAACATAAAAGAAAAAAAGGAAAAACATTTCTCCTCTCTTCGCGGGCCTTTGTGCGGCCCAAGAGCCCGCAAAACACGGCGCACGGCCTGCTTGCCAGCGCGCCCACTTCCTCTCCCCCCTCTCTTACTCGGCCATTGACGGGTGGCCCTCTGCGTCGGCCCTCCCTCCCTTTTCTCGTCCGACGGACGAGGCGGCGGCGGCTTCGCCGTCGGCGGCCTCTCCGGCGACGACAAGCACACCACTGCACTCCCCTCGACCTCCCGATCCCGACAAGGTGTAAAAGGAGATCGATTGATGCTCGATGGAACCACACCGACGGCCATGGCGGCCCGGTTGCACGGCGGCGGGCGGCGCGTTCTCGTTTTTGTTATCAAGCCACGATAGGGAAGGAGAAGAGGCTAGCTAGAGTCGGGCGACTTACTCCAGCATGGTACACGCACTGGTTTGGTTGGAGATAAGGCAGAGAAGGATGACCGGGGTGGGGACGACTGCGGTGGTGCGTTCCGGCGTCGGGGAAGGTGTTCCGGCGGCTTGGGTGCTCAGCTGCGGGAAAACAAAGGCCGATGGCCATCAGCGGAACATGGCGAGGCTAAGACACGAAGGAAAAAGGGCCTGATCGGCTCTGTGATGCTCTGACCAGGGCGAAGCTCACGGCGGCGGCCGACGGCCGGCCGTGAAGAAGACGACGGCGCAAACGCGATTCCGACGACTAGGGCTTGTGTACAAGGGTGGGATCGGTGCGCGAGAAGCTTGCGGGACAGGGTGCAAGAGCTCGGAGATGATTGTTGATCCACGAGTGTGAATTTTGCCGTGGTTCAGAGGATGGCCGGCGGCGACGCAAGAGGAGAAAGGGAAGACGTCGACGACCATAGCTCCGTTCTTATAGTGGCGAGATGGTTGGGCGAAGTAGCCAGAGACCTCACGAACCCGACGACGTGGTTGGAGGCACGGGAAATCGGGAATGGCCGAGAGAGGCCACGGCGGCGTCGGCCGCCGCCCGGCATGGGTGAGGGTGAGGTGCCCCCTGCTATCGTAGCACGCTGCCGCCCACATCATTCCCCTTTTCAAATTACTCCAAACTTTTGAATAGAAGTTGAAAAATTGCCAAAATACAGATTGTTCTAAATTTTGTGCTTACAACTTCTATTAAAGAAGTTTTGTCAAAATTCAAATATTTTTGAAAATGAAGTTTGAATTTGAAAAAGGGTTCAAATTCCCATTTCTAGAATTTCAAAATTACTTTTAAATTTTGAACAAAAGATGAAAATCTCCCAAAATAAAAAGTTGTTCTATTTTTCAAGGTCTACAACTTTCATTTAGGAAGTTTTTCATGAAACCAAATAATTTTTGAATTAGAGTTTAAAAATCAAAAGAGGACATTTCCCAATTTGGAGAACTTTTAAAAATTAGTTTAAATTTTATTCAAAAACTTGAAAAAACTTTATATACCAAAGTTGTAGAGCTCAAAGAGATACACAAACTGTATTTTTGGAGTTTTCCCAAATTTTGAATATTTTGAGGTGAAATTGAAAAAGGGGCAAAAAGGCTTTTAAATTTTGGATTTTGAAAAGGATTTTCAAATTGGATTTTTGGGCAATTAATTAATGATGTTGTGGCACTTTTTCAAACCTAACCAATAGTACACTTTCAAAGTACAAACTTCATACTTTGAAATAGTGCCATTGGTTAGCAACTTTTATTTATAAAATTAATTATGGTTAGCTCATCAAAATTGAAATTGATATCAAATTTTCAACACTTAGCCAATTTAACTTTAGTGTTGGGATTTGAATTCCAATCCAATTTTGAATCTTTCTTTTACATTGTTTGACTTGTAAAACTTGATTAGGGTGTAAGTCAAGGTTAGCCAAGCACTTGCAAACATCAAGATTGCTTTTAGTGGATTACTTTTATAAACAAAAATTAAACAAGTGAGTGGAATTTAAATGGTGTACACATACACATATGATATGAAAGAGCACAAACAACCCTAGAATTAAATAAACTCATTTTGGTCATTTGTATTAGTGTTCTCTAATTATGAATGCTCATGCAATGATGATGATGACATGGCAGGTTTAGGTTAACGTAACACCGGGGTGTTACATACAAGATACAATTGCTAGGAAATCCTTAGTGGTAATCAAGAAAGACACATGCAATATGAATTAAGTGATTAAAGGTGAATAGGTAACAAGGATGATCCCATGCTATACTTGCCTTGCTCAACGAACCCTTGGTGATACGGCTCGTCAAAGTACTCCTGATCACCAGCGTATTGCTCACCGTCTATACTCCACAACAAACAACATACAATCATCCAAGCGCAATCATGCATAGCAAACAAGAGTATAGATTAGAACAGTACACCAATATCATAAAACAAAGATAAAAAGTGTAGAAAACGAATCTACGCATCGCTAGGATCACACGCACGCGTTTGGATCACCAAAATCGAGAGCTAAAATGGTCAAGTTATGGATTAAACAAGATTTCATGTAGAAAACTAATTAATTTTATTAAACAATAAAATTAAAAGTTAGAAAACATGATTACCAGTACCATGAACATGTAGATTATTCAATTACGAATCTAACGCAACTTGAACGGATCAAATCGGAGTTAATTTGGAGCAATTATACTCAAAATAAACCAAGGGCAAGCTTGTAAATATCTTGAAATCGAATTTCAAATTTACATTAAATAAAATCTGGTTTTAAAAAAAAGAGGACCGCGGGGTTCAATTATAAAGAAACAGAGGGGCTCTTTAGCAAAGTTGACCGCGAAGGGTATGGATCGATCGATCCATTGGATCAGAGATGGACGGCTCGGATTAAAAGAGGGGAGAGAGAGAGGGGAAACCGGCCGGGGAAGATAGCCGACACGGCGGCGGCCATTGCCGGCGGCGAGGGAGCTCGTCGGTGAACTCGTGCCAAGCCCTAGAGTGCTCGGTTTCGAACGGGAAGGTACAGAAGAAAGAGCACGCTGATGGCGAACTCACCAACGAAAACTCGCGGGTCCGGGGAGGAATGAGACGGCGACGGCGGCGATGGCGGACGGCAAGCTCCCCGCAGGTTCGGCGGCGGTAGAGGCTCACCGAGAGCAAAAGAAAGAGAAAGGAGAGGTTCGGCGGGTCGTCGGCGGCTGTTATGGGCACGGCCGCGTGCTTACGAAGGGCGAAATGACGACGGAGAGGCGAACGGCGGCGGCGCGTCGGCTAGGGTTGGCGGCGTCCGCCGTGCTTGCCGCGGCTGGGCGGCGGCCGCAATGGGCGGGTGAAGGCGGTGCAAAGACGGGCGCCGGCTTTTATAGCCTGTGGGCTGCGCCATCGATGGAAGGTGAAGATCGAGCTCGGATTGGGAAAGAAAAACCGCCGGCTTCCATTTTTGGAAGGGGACGGAGGAAGAAGAAGGAAGGCGTCGGCGCAGCACCGACGCTGGGGTCCACCTGTCGGCGCCGGCTGAAGAAAGGGAGAGGGGCGCGCCGGCATGGGCCTAGGCTGGTTTGTCTGGGCCGCCGCAGAAGAAAAGGAAGGAGAGAGGGAATGGGCCTGCTTGGGCCAAATAGGGAGAGGGGAAAAGAATTCCATTTTCTTTTTTCTTTTCTTTTGTTTAACCAAATTTGAAATGCCATTCAAAATCCAAATTCAAATTTGAACCAACCACTCAATACAAAAATTACTATGCACCAGCATGAATGCATAAAACATGTTTCTACCTTATGATGAATTTTAATTTAATAAAATTAATTATCACTCTATGTTTAATGCACTCACACAATTGCATAATAATTCAATTTCACCTATTTTGGAAAAATACAATTTTATGGTGTTACAGTATTCTACCTCCTCCACCTATCCTCACCATAATTTAACAGAAAATTTGAATAAGATTATCATCAGGAAAACAAAAGGAAGAAAAAATTTCCAAATGGGAGTACAGTAGCAATCATGCGTCCCGAGGAGGCTACTAGGCTAGCTAATGACAACAACGGCATCAAGTTGTTGGCAACGGTCCTGCTCCTAAGTGTGTACTCCATCCGTCCCTTTTTATTTGTCGCCGTGGAGATGCGTCTTGTGAGTTTGACTTGATTTATAGAAAATACGTACAATATTTATATCTCTAAATAATTTTGTTAAAAAACTAGATCCAAAGATATTTTCGATGAAATTAATTATGATACTAATTGATGATATTTATTATTTATTAAAATTACCGATATTTATGTCTCGAAAAGTGAAGCGACAAATAAAAAGGGACGGAGGGAGTACGAAAGAAACCACAAGGGCGCCAGCGAGCTGTTTTTCTTCGGCGGTCGGCGTCGGATGGGCATGGCCGCCTCCAGGTCCGCCTCCGACCCGGGCCTTTTTAGATTACCCTCCAACTTCCAAGTTTTTTCACTCTCTCCCCATCACATCAATTTGTACTGCATGTAAAGAGTATTAAATATAAATAAAAAAATAACTAATTACATAGTTTTGTTGTAAATCACGAGATGAATCTTTTGAGCCTAGTTGGGCCACGATTGGACAATATTTACCACAAACAAACGAAGTCTTCTGGGGACTTTACAATCTCTAACTCTCACAAATTTGTTGCCGCATATAAAAGAGTATTAAATATAAATAAAAAAAAATAAATAATTACATAGTTTTGTTATAAATCACGAGGCGAATCTTTTGAACCTAGTTGGGCCACGATTGGACAATATTTACCAAATAAAAAACGAAGTCTTCTGAAAACCGTCAAAAAAACCCACATGAAAGTAAACAAGGCCCCGGTACCCAACTTGCATTGCAGACCGAAAGGAGTTATGGGCGCCCGTACAGAGGCCGCAGCAGCCACTCTACAGTACTAAGCTCCATGACGATCCACGTCGGTGGATCGGGACGACGGCGACCGGGGAGACGGGACCTATCCGCACGTCCCTTCCTTCGTCCACGGCGCTGATAGTGATCGCGACGGGTCCGGACCGGAGGCCTGCCACCTTGCCCATCCCCCGCTTCCGCCGCGCATGCCCGACACATGGACGCACGTGCGCTGGCGCCATGCCGTCACGTGATGGCGTGATGATGCCCACACGCTGACACGCGCACTCGGCACGCCGTGCAGGCGTCGGCCTGCCACCTGCGCGCAACAGCGGGCGGGGTGGCCGCACGCGTGACTGCCAGTCTGCCAGCGCCAGGAGATGGGGACCGTCCCGTCCGGCCGCTCGTGCTGGATTCTGCGGCCACTCGACGGTCGGCCAGTCGGCGGGGTCAGCGCGGCCGAGAGCTGCCCACAGTAAATGCGCCTGACCACTAGTCGGACACGATGGTTCGTATGGAATTAGTCCTTGATTGATAATTTGATAACGCTTTAATACCGCAAACATTTGCTAATAATAGATTAGGTTTAATAGATTCGTCTCATGAAGTATTGTATTGTGCAGCAGTGTAATTTGTTTTATAATTAGCATATACAGCATACTGCTAGTCAGCATCCGAACATTCAATGATTTGGTACAGACTACTTTTTAGTCTATCGAACCAAACACCCAAGTATCAAACATCACTATTTAGGCCATGTTTGAATTTATTAACTGCTACTAATAGTTAGCTACCTAATTCTAGAGCACAATCAATACTAGCTGCCACGAGCAAGTTCTATTTGTCAGTAAAGTAGTTGGTAGCTTAGTACTCAAATAACAATTGGTTAAACTGTTTTGGTTTAAATGAGCTATAATCATATAAGAGTTATAGTTTCTGAGCCGCCTTAAGAACAGTGTTTAGGTGAATCATATCATATCATATAAGAGTTATAGTTTCTGAGCCGCCTTAAGAACAGTGTTTAGGTGAACAGTTCTACAGTGGCGTCCTCCTACCGTGTCCGTCCGATCGCGATCGCAACACCACCGTCCCTCCATCCCGACCATCCGTCACGGGGGTGCCGTCCAGGCGTCCCACTCGCGAGAACCTTCCCAAAACCTCCCAAAGACGGCAAAGACCACCGGAAGGTTCGCGCGAGGGAGAAAAACGCCTCTATCCGCCACCGCTTCGGCACCCGCCTCCCTATTCCCCGCTCCCCCCTCCCGATGCCGCTCCATCCGCCGCCGCCGCCCCTGCCCCGGCCTGCCTCGCGCTTGACGAATCGATCATCTCTTCCTTCTCCTCCGCCGCCGCCGCCCTACACCGGTGCCTAGGCCTCCATCTTTGGGACTTCCGCCGGTGATGAGCACCAACCAGGTACGTGCATCTCTTCTCATCCGTTCCTGCTGTGCAAAATCGAGTACCCAAACCCTAGCTATCTGTATTTGAATCTTATCTGATCCAGTTCCAACTGTGGATCCATGTATTTTTAGGATGCCGAGAAACTTTTTTGGTTCCCTTTTGGCCAAATAGATCGGGTTTACATGTGTACAGCCATGCCTGCCTTTTTTACCGGATCGACCCCCGCCTCCAACTAAAACCGATTCACCCTTCCGAAATTGAAATCCCTCGACAACAGTGGGCCGCACGGTGCTTTCCCATAAAGGTATGCTTTTTATCGCTGATTTGTGCGGTTTCGGTGTTTCGCCGTTTTCATGGTGAGTTGTGTGCACTTGCTGATGCAAGTTACTGCCTTTGTTGGAACCCTAGAAGATGAGATCGAGGCCAACGACACGAAGGGACAGGGACGATATGGACGAGCATGACGACCACAACGACGATGATGACGGTCCGATTTTTCTCACAATTTCTTTATTGTGCTCCCTCTGCCTTGCGCTGGTTGTGGGGTGTCCAGTTTTCTCCCAATGAGAGAGCAGTTTTCCTTCCTTATTACGTATTTTTTCAGCAGTTTTTAGTGCTTTGCTTTTGCTGTTTTTTTTTAAATCACCTTTTCGGTGTCAAACTATGTTTTCTCCTAGGGCTTGTCAAGTAACGATCATACTGATATGCTTCGTGCAGAGGATGGTTACGATGAATTTGAGAAGGACAACTTCAGAATGGACGAGGGCGAAGAAGTGGAAGGAGAGGAAGAGGAACAGAAGAGTGACGACGTCGGAGAAGTGGAAGGAGAGGAAGAGGAACAGAAGAGTGATGATGACTGGCGAAGAAAGAAAAATAAGAGGTACCTGCATTTGATCCTGCTCGAAATAGATATGAATGTATTGTGTATGCTCCCTCTTTGTGCGGACCGGGGCCCTGTCCGGCCTGTACAGCCCTGTGTGCAAATTAAAGTTTGGGCTCCCACTTTTTAGTGTTTGAGCCTGATCTATTTGCTCAATCACGTGATTGATTTCTGTTTTTGTTCACATCACAAACTTGGATACTACCTCGGCACCTACATTCAGGTATACCTTTTCTCGATGCAAATGATACCTGTATTTTCAGACTGGGAAAGCAAAGTTCAGCGAGTTAATTACTTGCGGTTCAGCAATGCGAAATTTTGATTATGCATGCTTGCAGACCACACAATTACTAGGTGGTTTAACTATAATAGTTGTTTATATCTTGGGCTCTTTTATGCCCTTTTTGCTCATTGCATTAAAGCTACAACATTTCCTACCAATCCAATGATATTGTCAACTGCCTCCGGTTTGAACAGGTTTTGTTTCAGAATTATAGTTGGTCCTCCATCCATCACCCCATGTTGCTTCCTGCGTGCACAGGGTTTCTGGTTTTCATACTATACTTCTATCTAATAATTGGTTTGTCTTTTATTTTCGCAGGGGTTTTCATCAAACTAGGATATATAAGATTCTTGTTCAGCCGACATGTCTGTGGTCGCACTATGTGGAGTTCAAATACTGGTAATTGAAGTTGTGCTTACGTTTATTTCCTGGTGTGTTATATGATTTACAATAGGCATCCATTTCTTTTTTTTCTTTGCACATATTCCTTATTGGCCTTCATAACCTGGCATAAAGTACATATATTGGAATTCCATCTTTCATTATGTGCTTTATATGTTTAGCTATTTTGAGTATCTGCAGCCAATAGTATTATTCTTAATTGGTACATGTTAATCAAACATGTAACCACCGATGCAATAAGGGCGTTCCTCATTTGACTTTTGTAGTTCTTATGAATTCGCTATATGCTTTTAACACTACAGTCTCGTCTTCTTTTTTTCTTATACACATATACATACATGGATTGGATGATGTGGAGATCTTCAGCCTAATATAGTGGTGTTCCTTGATCAGTGTAATTGATTAATATCTTTTGGTGAATTCATATTATTTGGTCCCTGCTAATTGTATAAATCTGAAACTTAATGATCCCATACTATCTCCAGCTACATGAATTATTAATAATAACAAGCTTAGAGGAAAATTTGTGGCTATAGTTACTACACACAGTTTTATAGCCGACTATACACAGATATCTTTGTTCAGGCTATTTTCCTTCAATTCCCAGGTTTCGAGATAATTTTTTCATTTGCCAGTCTATCGGTTCCCTTTCACTGTGTTATGGTCAGCCTTACTTGAGTATCGTGGTCAACCTTGCTTGAGTAAATATATCTACTATCCATTGCATTGAAAGTCTGTTGTAGCAGTAATATTAGACTATACATAATTCTGTGTAAACCTCAATGCTAAGTAGAATACGTTCCAGTTATATCAGCCTCATTTTCTATTACGAGTTCTTACTTCTTACTTTAAAGGCAGGTTATCTAACTCTGTTCCCTCAGCTACATACTTGCACGTGGAATACTAAAATTCTATTACTTTTTGTTGAAACTTTTAGGTAATATCCGTTTACTTATTCTATCTATTTGTATTCAGGTTCGACAAACGAAGCACAAGAAAAGTCTTGGCCTTTTAGATAATGGTGCACTACTACACTTTGGCCAATTTCTTCATGGATTTCAGATGTTGCTGGCTGATTTTTCAGGACAACGGTTCGATGTGATTGCATACAAATTTTAATGTGTACATCCCCTGTGCTTTTAGGACACTCCTTCCAATGGAGGTTTCAGAAATAATTTTCCAGTTGCCAACTCATAGTAACCGTTTCACTTTGTACAATTGATCTTGCTTCTATAAATATTGATGTACATATTTCAATCAAATTGTTGTCAACCATAATGAGTATCCAAATTTGCTTAGCGATTGTGTCTGTACTAATTCAATTTTTTTTTTGGCAATTATACCATACAATTTGGCTCTTTTTCAGCTTGCTCTGCTGTGCCCGCGGCAACGCGCGGGGTTCCTTCTAGTTATTATTATTAGTTTCCCAGTAAGCCTTGTCCTCTCACTGATTGGGATGGAAGAATCATTAAGCTAATATACTTTTGTGGGCTAACCTTTTTAGATGACACTCGGTTAATACTAAGAGTAACTACAATATTGCAGAAAAGTAAGTATTGTTCACTAGCTAATTGAAATATTGTGAAATCTATAAAGTCAAAAGTCCATAGCAAAAAGTACACATAGTGCTATAGACTACCTATATCATGGTTACAGGAAGCAACTAGCCATCTATATATATTGTAGCAACAATAGCTATAGACAAGGGGCGTGTTTATTTGAGAGGGGTGAAAATTTTTTGGTGTCACATCTGATGTTTGACCAGATGTTGGGAGGGATTTTTGGACACTAATTAAAAAACTAATTTCATAACCTGCCTGGAAACGACGAGACGAATCAATTGATTACTGTAGCGCTTAAAGATAATCATATGGTTTACTGTAGCACTGATGGCTAATTATGAAGTAATTAGGCTCAAAAGATGCGTCTCGTCGTTACAATCAAACTGTGCAATTAGTTTTTTATTTCATCCATATTTGATACTCCATGCGTGTACCGCAAAAGAGGGGGGAAAATTTTTGGCTAACTGAACACATAACACAAAAACAGCATATATGGAGTACTCGGTCCATATACAGTAATTGCTATAAGCGTGTAGGAGTATCTTTTATATAGGTTTTAATTATTTTAAAAAATTATTTATTTTATTAGCTGAACTTATTAACTGTTCGAAAAAATATTTTTCTCTCATGATAAATTAGCTACTTTGTCTTATTAGTCATTTTATGTGCGCTTAAGATGTACAGTACATTTATTTTGAGTTTTAGTCATGACAGAGGGAGTAGCGGATGAACCGTGAGACCAATCATTGCCACACGGGCCAGTCCGGACCAGTAGCAGCGATCGACCAAAACGTACAGATGCCGCACAGTGTGGCTGAGCCGAGTAGTCGCCATCAGGCGATCAACCTTGCATCATGATAGTATAGTACCACGATCGATGAGTCCTCAGGCCACTGTGGTGCACTTTTGTGTTGTGTTCTGTCTGGTGAGCGGCGAGCGGTAGTCTACCGTGTACTAGCTCCGTCCCCTCGGTCACTAAAAGCTGTAACTCATAAAATCGTGCCAGTTAAATTTTTTTAAATTTAACTATAAAAAATCAATATTTATAACATAAAATAAGTGTCTTATAAAAATATATTGTATGATAAATTTAATGATACTAATTTGGTATCATATATTTTAATATTTTTTTTCTATAAATTTAGTCAAAGTTTAAAAAATTTAACTTAAAACAACTCTAAAAGTTATAGTATTTAAGGGAGAAAGAGTATGATATGGCTAGTAAGCTTCGCCAGCATTTAATGGTGGACGTAATGCATCTTATGTTAATCGATGTCGGGACGGTCTAAGGCCCCTAGGAGGCTAGGTCCTATGCTCTAATCGTCGATCCATTCAGAACTAATTTTTTATAAAAACTTAAATAAATCATAGTAAAAAAGTTATATAAATTTACTAAAAAATCACACATGTAAATGATATGATAATATATAACCTTGTAAAATATCTTATCTAAATTTGATTTTATTTATGAGATATAAAAATAATAGATTTTAAGTCAAAAAGTTGTCCGCAGGTATATACGGACTTTATATCCCATATACTCTCCCACCCAAAAAAAAAAGTGCAAATCTCATCTACCGAGAATTTAATCTTTTCAAAAATTTAACCAAATATATATAGGAAAAACATTAATATTTGTTTTCTTCTCGAGAATGTACGTAGCAAGTATTATGCCATTAAGAAAAAAAAAGATGAAAACAAACGATAAGCCTAAGGGCGAGTTGCCTGCTGCCCTACAACTACCGAGTTTACAGTACGTAACTTGAAATTACATAGCAAGTTTTGCGACCTGACGAGACTCGTGCAAGCAAGCTATGCATGGTAACACCACCCGACCCCTATGCGCCCCGAGATCCAAACTAAACCCGCACCAATCCAAAGTATGTGTATTTGAAAGTCAAATCCAAACCAAACTAGACTGTGACTTTAATCATCCAGACCAAACCAAACCACTTGTATGTTCAACTCATTAAAATACATTTCTAACCCACCAATTCACTGACACCTCATGCTACTGTTTATATTTAGCCATTAGCAAAAGCAAAAAATGAATAGATAGAATAAAAACTCATTATTAACTCTATTATTGACAGTCAAACCAAATCAACCCACTTTAATAGGGCCCAAACCAAACCAGGACAACAGGCTTCTTAGCCTGTTTCACCCAAAACCAATACAGCCCCAAAGCAAAACCGAACAAAAAAAACTAGTCTTAACCTAAACCATTGTCAGGTTGACTCGCATGGCGGCCCGTTTGGTTTGGAGGATGACAGCGGCTCGGCAAAGGTCTCGTGGCAGCGCACAACGATGCATGGTCACGTCGGGCGTTCTTGGCGCCGCGTCCCGGTGCGCGACTGCCATTTCTTTAGCAGAACCCCGCTCTAGCTTGCTTCAGGCTTCAGGTCGCGGAAGGCCGACTTTGCGGCGAGCCTGTCGCTTCGGCGCGGCACGATGAAAACTCTGAGGACGTTGTCGCGAGACGCGTAGGCGCGGCGGCGACTGTTTGTTAAGAGGCAACTTGAGCGACGCGATGAAGCATGGAATTGTTGTCGGCTGTTGGAGATTCGACAGTAGACGGGCAGATTTGGGCGTCCCCATCTTTGTTGGGCCTCCTTCAAGACCAAGACACGGACTCGCTGTGCAGGGTTTAGCTCAGCTGAGTCCTGATTATTGCAAGACTCCGCGCATGCAGCCTAGGACGGAGGCCACCCCAAGTTGGCACGCTGTGCCACAGCGCCAACCACCGTGGTCTCATCGACTCGCCATGACTGTCTCTGCGGTTCTCACTGTCACCGAACAAACACTCTCCGGCACCACGTCACGCCGGCGGTAGTGCGCCACCACCGTCCAAGGTCCTCTGGCTCTAGGAGAGCAGCCCACCACTGCATCCGACCCCTTCCTCCCGTCGATATGTATTTGTGATTGTTATTGCTCTGTGATGTTCTTAACGGGTTCAGTTCAATCATCGTATCATTTTAGTTAATTCTCCGTGTGATATTAATTAATAAGTATTCCCTCCGTCTCTCGAAAAGTTGTAACTCCTAAAATTCGTACCGGTTAATTTTTTTAACTTTGATAAACTTTATAGAAAAACACCAATATCTATGTCATAAAATAAGTATCTTATAAAAATATATTGTATGATAAATCTAATGGTACTAATTTAGTACTATATATTTTAATTTTCTTCTAAAAATTTAGTTAAAATTTAGAAATTTTGACTTAAGACAACTTTAGAACTTACAGTTTTCAGAGACAGAGGAAGTAGTTTTCGCCCGCGAGATAATGGGCGGTTTTCCGTACTTAATATGTAGTGACCCTAATCATGAGTATAGATGAAAACGGATCGGATACGGACGGATATCACTGATACCATATTTGTTTTCATATTTCTGTCCGGATTCGGATTCAAATACGGATAATGTCATCCATACCGGATAGGATATGATTGGATATCGACATCATAAATATGCGATTTGAGTATTCGGATACGAATACGGTACCGGATGTTGAATATCCGGACCCGGATACGGACAGATCTAAACCCCTTTAAACGAATTCGGTCGAACGGACGGTCGGATAAATATCCGTACCATTTTCATCCATAATCATGAGCATACCGTGGGTCCACCACTGAGTCAATCGTTCATACAGCGTGGCTAGTACCAACCAGGATGGTCGGCGCGTCGCCGCGTGAGTGGGTTGAGCGCGATTTTTTTTTTTTTCTAATCATCGCCATGATACTTTTTAGACGGATTATTAAGATTTTTTTTGAGACCATGTGTGACTTGGAACCGTATCTACGATACGCACGGGGATCCATATGGATCATGGTACGGCTGCACCTGTATTAATCGGCAAAAGGTACGCGTCGGTAATAATCCTATATGTTGTGTGACATTCGTTTTCCTAGCAAATAAAGTCGAATGGAGCATGTGCGTTGGCGATGAAACGCCCTTTAAGGTTCAAAAGTTATGAAATACAAATTTTATACGGAGTGGAATTTATAATCTTTCTCCTAATCCTAATCATGCATTAATGCGTCTCAAGTCACCAAACGGCCCTGCTTGCTCGAAAGAGGAGCGTGCACAAAACGAAAACCCATCAGTCCTGGTCCAGCGGTCGGAGACGAAACCCATCCAGTTGAGGTCAGCGGTCGGAGAGTTATGGGCCTTGGGCCGGACGTAATGTCCTCGAGACCGGGTCGCGCGTGCCCGTCGCTGCCGGCCCCACACGTTCCGCCGCGCATGGCCGACACATGGTCGCACGTGCGCTGGCGCCTGCCGTCACGTGGGCCGCGCAGGCGTCGTCGACGGCCACCCACACACACACCTGCGCGCAACAGCGATCTGACCTGACCTGACCATGCCATTGCCATGCATCATCATGATGCGGCAAGGTGACTGACAGCGCCAGAACGCGACAGGGATCACTGGAAGAGTCAGCGAAGTAGTACTGTACACGAGCGTGATGACAGTGGAGTAGTAGTTCACTACTCCATCCGTCTTAAAATAATCTACTTTCTTTAATTTTTAAAGGCTGTATTTCACCATTTATCTTATTTTAAAATTTTATATAAATATCATGTACTCCCTTCGTCCCTAAATAATTGTCGCCATGGGATACGTTCCACAAGTTTAACTTGATTTGTAGAAAATACGGACAATATTTACAGACTTTAAATAATTTTGTTAAAAAACTAGACTCAAAGATCTTTCCGATGATATTAATTATGATACTAATCAATAATATTTATTATTTATTAAAATTACCGGCATTTGGTTCTCGGGAAGCGAAGCGATAATTATTTAGAGACGAAGGGAGTACTAGTATCTTGTTATAATTTATTTTATTATTAGAGATATTTTGATAATAATTTATTTATTTTATAATTTATACAGAACTTTTAAATAAGATGAATGTTAAATATAGTCTTTAAAAGTTAAAAAAGTAGGTTATTATGAGATGGAGGGGGTAGGCGAGTATTCTCTCGGCAGTGCCAAGAAAAGGACCTGTGTGCATGTTTAAATTCTGATGGGTAAAGTTTTGGATGTCAGATCCAATATTCTATGGTACTCCCTCGTTCATAAATAACTTACCTTCTTTGACTTTTAATAACTATGTTTGACTATTCGTTTTATTTAAAAATTTTATATATATTATAAAATAAATAAATTATTATTAAAGTATCTCTAATGATAATATAAGTCATAACAAGATATATGATATTTATATAAAAAATTTGAATAAGACGAATAGTCAAATGTAGTTTTTAAAACTCAAAGAAGGTAAATTATTTATGAGCGGAGGGTATATATTAAAAAGTGTGTTTAGACAAAAAAAAAAATTAATTTTAGAACTTCGTCAAAAAACCGTGAGATAAATTTTTAAACTTAATTAATCATCGCTAGTAATGCGTGTTTATTGTATCACCATATAATTAAATCATAAACTAACTAACTTAAAAGATCAGTCTTCCAAAGTTATTACAATGCGCAATTGTTCAAACATTCAATTTGATATATGAAAAGTTTTTGAAGAGGAATTAAACATCCCCGAAAGTGTTATCAACGGTAATATAAAAAGGTTCATGAAACAACGCCTACCCGTGATGGTCTGACCTGCACCGCGGCACAACCAGAAAACCGTAAGTGCAGTCAATTGTTAAATCAACTCTACTTTACAATGTAACCCGGTAACCATGCTGTCAATTCTATGTATAATTTTGTTAAATCAACTCTACTTTACAATAACATGCGAGTCTAATGATGCACAGTGGCGAACGAGGGGGCAGTAGGGGGTCTTGCCCCCCCCCCAAAAAGAAATAAAAGTTGTTTAGTATCTATAAAAACAATATTTTCATAGTGAAAAAATATTATTTCATCATTTTTATGATAATATTGTGTTTTTTTTCTTATGAGTACAAAAATATATGTAAAAACATTGGAAAGCTACCAAGATTGTTGTATGTATTTTTGGTATATAATACGAAAATGTCATTGTATTGTTTAGCCCCACCTTGATTGAAAGTTTTGGTTTCGCTACTGATGATGCATCAGTAGAGTAGAGGCATGGAGGACGAGAATCCTCCCTCGCTCGAGCAGTCGAGCTTGACTGCCACAAAGAAACTGGTAGATGGATACTAGTTCGTATAAATGTAATTCTAATTTGACAGCCGGAGTATACTCTACTGAAAATGCCATAAGCAAAAGCAATAGATAGAGATACTCGTCCGCACAATTTAATTCTAACTCAACATTTGTAGTTTGATCAAAATTATATAAAATGTATTTACATTTAGTATACTAAATAATTATTACATTTTAAATTAGATATATTTTTATACTATATTTGTTTATAGTCACTAATGTCATTAGTATTTCCTATAAAATTGGATAATGTAAAGATAAATATGACTATGATCAGATGTAGACTTATATTCTTTATGAGTCAAAATGTAGTATAGACAGATAGAATCGCAAGAGCATAGTAAAACTGTTTGTTAACCGATCACATGACCATGGTCCGTTGTCCTATACGACAGTACTTCCTCTGTCAGAAGCTAAACACACATCTTGATAGGATTTAAATATTTTATAAGTTTAACTAAAAATATAGAAAAGTAGTATTAATAGTTGTATCTTCAAATAAGTTTATTAAGAAAGTAGTATATTACATATTTAATATAATGATACTTATTATGCAACATAAATATTAGTATATGTTTATATATATTTAGTTAAATTTAAAAAGAGCTAACTCCTAAAAATATCTGTTCCAAAATATAAAAATAAGTTTATTACGCAACATAAAAAATATACTGTAAACCGGTTTTCTTGACACAAGTTTGAGTCAATTTATAGAAAATACGTATAATATTTATATCTTCAAATAATTTTGTTAAAAACTAGATTCAAAGATATTTCCGATGACTAATTATGATATTAATCGATGATACTTACTATTTATAAAAATTACCGGCGAGTTATTTCTTAGGAAGCAAAAAGGACAGATATTTTGGGACGGAGAGAGTAGTTTAGGATGGAGAGAGTTTTTTTTCTTTACGTGCAAGTTAGATATTACATACAAATAGGGTTATATAGGAAATTCTTGGCATCTTAGGGGGAGAAGACTCAAATCAGGTCCATGGAGCTCCCGAGTCTGAGTGATGTCTTTAGGTTTGGCCCAAAGATTAGGGTCTACAGTATTTGGTTGATTTTTTGTTGTCTTTTATTTTTTTTCCTCAACTAAAATTATGAAAGTTAAAAATTTTAGTCATCAATTGATTGATTGCTAAAGAATCGGTGCGTCAATGTTTATGGCTAAAGTTTTTCAATACTCTAGAACATTCTTAAATTGTATGAGAGAAAAGCGCTTTCTACCATTGTTATGGCACTCAACCAATGCACATCTATGCTTTTTGCTCTAACTTTTGCAAGTCTTAATTTTGGGAAGCCAAAAGCTTGTTATAATTTTAGCTGGACAAGAATTAGCAGTCAACTAAGCAAGCCCCAAGTCAGAAGCTAAGCATTTCTGTAAGGATGTTCGGGGCACACATCCTCGTTAAGTATGACGCGACATTAGATAATGTAAAAATCACGCGAATAGTATTTCCAAATATTATTGATAGCGAAGCGAGCTTCAAAATTCCTATGAATTCATGGCCTCTCCTGGATCAAAGGTGTCTTCTGTTTCAGCATAATAAGCTGTCCTGCTAAGGCAAATGGGCCTTAGGCCTTGGCCCAGGAGGCCTTTGGGACTAACAGGCCCATGCCGGGTTGCCGGCGAGGGGGGCGGCGGATTACGGTTTTGCCGCTCCTGGAGTCCCCGTCACCCCAGTCGAGTACCCGACCACGACGGCCTTGATCGCTGCTCCCGCCATTTCACGATTCGTGGCGTGATCGGCGAGGGCGCACGGATGAGTGGAGCGGAGGCGGATGGGGCGGGCGTTGCGTTGCGTGGCGAGCCGCCCGGCGAGATATATTTGATTTCCATTCCAGTTTGCAGTAGGCGTTGTCAATTGGGAGCTGCGAGTCTCTCTTCTGCGTCTGTTGCTGTAGAGGCCTTCGTCGTTTCTCTCTGAATCCAGGCAAAACAAACACCTAGATGGGACCTATGGAGGTCGAAGCTCCTGCTCTCCCTTCCCTGCAGTTCTTCCTCTGGTGTCTTGGCCGGAATGTAAAGACAAGAAGAAGTCAGGAATGATCGAGAGGGATCGCCAGCTCTACATTGAGTGAATGTTGTACGAGTTTATAAGAATGGACGTCTGATCCTTGCTTGTTTGTGTTGCACTCTTTCCTTGCATGCAGGTGTGAAACTGATTAGTGCACTCTTTCCTTGCATGCAGGTGTGAAACTGAAAAGTGCATTCCGTGATGCGGTGATCCACTTCTTAAATACAGTGCATCAAGAAGAAAGGCTACATAATGTTTGGCACATCTGATCCTTGCTTGTTTGTGTTGCATACAAGAGTTCATTAAATTTCTTTCAACATGGAAACAGCTTGTACAAACTTACATTGGAAAGTATAATTTCTAGCGATGGAGTCTCGAAACTAAGGAAACTAAGGTAGTTTCTATCGTAGTGCCTGACTGTGTGACCAGCGTCATCGTCTCACGACTGCGCTTCAACCAACAACACACTAGCTGCGTTGGTCACGTTGGCTGGGGGTTTATATGCATTCAGTTTTTGATCGGTGCTAGTCCCTTGAGTATGCAGGGGAGCGCGAATACAACGACCCACTCCCAATGCCACTGCAGATTCTGTTTCCACGTGGCTGGACGCGAGTGGAGCAGACGGAGGTGTTGTCCACGCATTCGTCCGGATCGGATAAGGGATAGGGTTAGCTCAGTCTGGCAGCCCAACGAGCGCCACACAGGCCTGAGCCATATCACGCCTGCAGGCCCCATCCATCCACACGCGCGCCACGGATTTTCTCCTAAAGATCACAAGGAGACGACCCGGCCTCTGCTACCATTTCGCAGGCAGCGCCGATCCGATCCCTGCGTGTGTGTGTGTGTGCGAGTGTGAGAAACTAGCACTAGGTGGACGAGATGGCTACGGCCTACGCTCCCATGGCGAGCCAGGTGATGACGAAGAGCAGCCTCGTGCACTCCAAGCCGAGGGGCCTCTCAGGCGCCGCGCTCACCCGGCGGCCCCGGTTCACCGTCAAGGCCATCCAGCCCGAGAAGGTACGTGCTCTATTCGTTTCAGCTTATCAGCCGTTTCAACTTATCAGTCGGCCGATATGTAAACACAGCTACGAAATACTCGATTTCACGGTTCATATCAGCTGCATCTATAAATGCATGCAAGTAATCGAAGAGATCTATGGATGCAGGCAACGTACCAGGTGGTGCAGCCGATCAACGGCGACCCGTTCATCGGGAGCCTGGAGACGCCGGTGACGTCGAGCCCGCTGGTGGCGTGGTACCTCTCCAACCTGCCGGCCTACCGCACCGCCGTGAGCCCGCTGCTGCGCGGCATCGAGGTGGGGCTGGCGCACGGGTACCTGCTCGTGGGGCCCTTCGCGCTGACGGGCCCGCTCCGCAACACGCCCGTGCACGGCCAGGCGGGCGCGCTCGGCGCCGCCGGGCTCGTCGCCATCCTCAGCGTCTGCCTCACCATGTACGGCGTCGCGTCGTTCAACGAGGGCGAGCCGTCCACGGCGCCCACGCTCACGCTCACGGGCCGGAAGAAGGAGGCCGACAAGCTCCAGACCGCCGACGGGTGGGCCAAGTTCACCGGAGGGTTCTTCTTCGGGGGAATCTCCGGCGTGCTCTGGGCGTACTTCCTCCTCTACGTGCTCGACCTCCCCTACTACTTCAAGTAGACGACATTAATTAATAAAGATGCATAAATATAGCTGCTCCTCTCTGCGTGGGCATGCGTGCGTGCGTGCAAGGGTACTACTAGGTGATGTGGTCCTTGTTTCACTTCAGCAGCGATGAGCACCATGTAAATGTAATTCCTCTGCACATGGATGAACTGGGATGTAACTTTGAAACTGTTATTTTTTACTTGGATGCATCATGGTTCATGGAGTTTTTTACTCGGAACCATCAGTCCGTCTGTCTACTCCGAATTGGTTTTTGTCAACATGCTAACCATGACACCTCCAGCTGCATACTCCCTCCGTCCCATTGAGAACGTCGTCCGAAAAACGTGTTTGTGAGGGGGGCACGGTTTTCCAACGATAAACTCGATGGACGGAGGGAGTACGCACAACACCAGAGCGCGATGCGATAGACAGCCCTTCCCCTGCTCTGCTGCCGCTCGTGCAGTCGTGCTGGATTCTGCGTGACACTAGTCGGACGGACAGTCGGCGGAGTCGGCGCGTCAGAGAGCTACAGTGGCGCAACCGTCCTGTCAAGCAATTGTATGTTAGGGCTTGTTTAAATTGTGAATGTTTGAAAAATTTAGAACGGTACATAGCATTTTATTTGTATTTGATAATTATTATTCAATACTAACTAGAATCTTTTTGTGATTTTACAATCAAACAGTGTAATTAGTTATTTTTTTACTTACATTTAATACTCCATACATACGGCTAAAAATTGATGTGATGGATAGAGAGAAAAAAAAACTTGAAATTTTAAAGCAATCTGAAAAGGGCTTAGATCAGACGAAACGTGATACGATCCTCTGCAAGTCCCGACAGTGGCCAAAAGCAAGGTCCAACGACCATAGGTTCAGCGAAAATTACACCAGCGGTGAAAACAACGGCTTCTGAAAACATCGTTAGATCCCCCTTCTATGCTTGGGGTTCTGCTTTTTTAGTTTTACAGCACGATCACTTTCCAAATGATGAACCAAAAACAGAACCAAGCACATAAAGGCTGATTATTAACAAATCACAAGAAACCTCGGTATATGTTTTATAATATCATCAGCACCACATATACATAAAAGAACAATGTATTTCAGATTGTAATACTATATAATTCACTGACAGGCACACCGAGCTGTTTCCATTTCAGATGGAGCGACCATGACCGGCAATCAGGATACACGGCTGTTGGGCCATCAGAGCTCCAGGCATAATCAGGTTTACAAAGGTTGCAGATAGAAAACGGTTCAGCTGACGCTTTCCAAGATTCCATACTGTACACATACTGTGCAGGTCTGTGAAATGACGGTACTGATTAACTTATCGGCCGTTCATCAGCTTGTCGAGCACCACATTCAGGTCCACATTCTGCCCATTTTCAGTCAGCCTCCGCACGGTTGCTCTCACCTGCTCTCTTGAGAATCCCATTGTGGCAACCTTCTCCACAACATCGTCAAGTGGCACTCTATTACCTGATGAACCGCTGGTGCTGGAGTTGCTGATCGGCACAGCTTGCGGTAGTATCTGAGCCGTGGGTAGTCTGCCACTGCCATAGCTGCCACCTCCCCCAGAGGATTGAGCAAAAGGTGATGACGGCTTCATTCCAGCATTGCCGCGGTGGGAAGGAGATCCAGTGTAACCATATGATTCAGAGAAACCACTTCCACCCTGTGGCCCATAGCCACCAGAACCGTAGGATGATGGCGGCCCAGGGTTAGCACGGCCTGCAGGAGGCTCATACATGCTAGGGTTTTGCTGTCCATAGTAAGGAGGAGCAGGTCCACTAGGCGGTTGCATATAAGGTGAAGGAGGGCGTGCATTAGGTGGATAGCTCTGAGGCGGTGCATAAGGCATAGTTTCCTCTGGTTGCTGGGGTGCAGCAGGCACATGGGGAGTTGGAGGGTTAACATTTGCAGGCTGAGGTGGCTGTGAATATTGAGGGAACTGGGATGCGGATTGGTACTGCTGAGGTGGTGCAGGAGGTGCCTGTGGCTGTGGAACTGGCGGAGCTTGATACTGCTGGTGCATGGTTTCAGTCGGCTGAGCAGATGGAGCATAGTAAGCATCCCTTGGTAAAGCCGGAACTGAGGGAACCGGTGCAACAGAAGGCACAGATGGTACCTGAGAATGTTGTAAATGACTTGGAAACTGTGATGGTGGCTGGCTTTGAAGTGTTGGGGGTGGTGGTGGTGCATTTGGAGCAGGAAGGGCGGGAAGTGCAGGTGGTTGCGAAGGGGTTAGAACTTGATGCTGTGGCTGAATGGCAGCTTGTGGAGGAGCCACTGGCTGCTGCTGTGAGCCAACCTGTCCAGACCCACTAATTTCTAATGACTGGGTATCAGTTTTGGTTGTCTGGAGCTTCGCAAGTTGGAGCTGTGTCTCGACAATTTCCTGCTTGTCTCGCAAAATCTGCACACCTGCTTGGACCTGCACATAATGAAGAGCTTAATTTTCTGCCATTTTCTTTTTACAACGGATATATATTCATAGAACTAGACTAATAATCCAGGATAAATATAACCCATGAGTGGTCATTACCCAAGTAACAATACTCAAACTAGTAAGAAGAAAAGCAAAGGTACAGAAGGTTTTGGATGTTAATGAGCATCTAACAACAGGAGGCAACCTAATCATCTTATTTACGTGTGACTGGATCCATCTTCTAAACTAAGCCCCTAAAATCCAGACAAGTAAATATGCAATTATATTGACTGAGAGAGGGACACCCAGTAAGTATGATTGATTTGTATCTCATAAGTCAACTTCATAATAAAATTGGAACTTCACTCTAATAAGTACAGCACGGGAAATCTGTTGAACACCAATGACCAACAGTGATCGAGCATCATCCAAGCCTCTGTACCACCAACAGTGAACAAGACACAGAAAAGCATGTAGGTCAAAGTAGCAAATCAAACATATATGTACTATCTTGCTTAATCATATGTGCTGCAGTGCTGCCACAATCAATGACTACGTAAATGATAATATACCGTTGCAGCAATAAACATTAAGAAACATGAAAAATCCTCCTTTGGGATGCAAACACTATCTATATGATATGGTGGTGAATAAAAACAGTAACGTCAAACAGGTCTATAAAATGTTTAGTCACTCAAAGTGCATGAATGTCTGTTATTGCATTACAGAATCTTTTGCAGCATACATTAGAGCAAGGGACTAGCAGGCTAAGGAAGGGAGAGTCACAGATAGCCTACCTCCCTGAGCATGTTCTCAAGGTTCCTGAGTTTTCCATCAGTGCTACCATTATAGTTACCAATTGTTAACTTCAACTCATCAACAGAGTTTTCGAGTTGGTGCGTTCTACCCTCCATCTGTGAAAGCCTTGAGCTTACACCTTCCAGTGCATGCAAAAGGTTATCAGTGTACTTCTTCATGGTTCGATCAATATCTGCCATAGTAACTGTAGGAAAGTTACTCCTGTCTTCCTCATGACTAACTTTCTTCAGCACATGTGGCTCCAATAAACCAGCACTCTATCCAGCATAAGAAAGAGTGTAAGTACATAATAATGGAGAGGTTATTGATTTCCTTTAATTATATAAATAGATCTTGACTTTACAAGTCAATAAACCTGGAACAGATGCCTATTTAAAAATATCAATAGACAGCTGATACTAAGTAAAGCTAAATCACAGTAATAACCAATTAAGCATTACACAATGCAATCGAACTTGCCCAAAAAGGGTGAAGAGTATAACTAACTATGTAATTGAACTTGGCTGAGAAATAGTGAAGAGTACAGCTAACTTGTTAGATGGTTGAAATGGGGAATAGTGGGTGTGCCTAGTTTAAATAGGGAACAGTGGGTGAAGCTATCCAACTCCATGTACAATTATCTTATAACAGTCTATCAACAAAATATGTGTAGTTTCTGGCAGAAACAAGCTATGAACATAATTTGTCACCACTGATCTACTAGTGACAATCAATATAAGAACATTTAAATTCTCATATGTGTTAGTAGACCCTTTATCTAACAAACTAGCATTGGCAGATTAGCGTGTATCAGAAGATAATCATTCAAACTATACTTCACAAGAGTCTTTGGTGTGGGCTGCATGCAATTAAACATCAGTTGACTATGCTCAATTGAAACCGGCTAGAAAAAAAATGTCGATCTTCTCTGCCCATCCATCCCATTTTGATTAAGCACATCAACATATGGCGTACACAGTCAGTAATTGCAAATCTAAACAGTGATTACGAGTTAAAAGTTTTCTAACCAAACAAGTCTCCTGATGAAGTGATAGACCTACAAGCCTACAGAGTTCGGAACCCGCGTTCGACTCTACAAATAATTAAGGCCATAGAGCACTACCGAGTACGGGAGATCTAGCGGGGGTATACCACCAGCTACCAAACAAGAGGGGTCATACCTTGAGGTTGTATGAGGCGGCAACTGAGGCGGAGGGAGCCTTGGAGTCGAGCGATCCCCACGAGGCCTGGGGCGCGGGGGCGGCGGCGGCGGCGCTGGTGCGGATGGGCTGGAAGTCGTAGCTGGGTAGCATGTCGTCTGCGGTCCCGTTGACGCTGCTGCTGCTACGCCGGCGACGGAGGCGGTCCTCGCCGTCCTCCTGGGGGATCGGGATCATCAGATCGCTGAGATCCACACCCCCGCCGGCCCCCGCGCCGCCGCCGCCGGAGGGGGACGCGGAGGCGGCGAGGCCGAGGATCTGCTTGTCCATGAACTGTGACGTGTTCATCTCCTCGCCGCGTCGGTTGGTAGAGACCTGGGTGCGGAGGGAGCTGGAGATGGTGGTGAGGTGAGGAGGACAAGGGGAGCAGGGGAAGAATCCGGATGGGACAAGGAGGCGATGAGAGACGGGACGGGAAAGGCGAGTCGGTTAGCTTTGCTCCGGGCCTCCAGTTCTGCAATCCACATGTTACTTGGGCCTAGTTTGGGCTGACACCTGGGATGGATCTGGGCTCCAGTTTGCTGGTCCGTTCTTTATCAAATTGGGCCTCCCCCTCGCCCTTCTTCTACATCTATCCATTTTTTCCCTTTTTCCTTTTGCTATAGGCAATTGAGGAAAGTTCTCCCTTCTCCATTTTCAATGTTTTTTTTTTCTTTTTCTATATTTAGGTAATGAGGAAATGTTTTTGATTCTCCTTTTCCAATGGAAGCAGCATGAGGACAACATTATTGCAAGATTGGCTTACACGACACTATACTTCCACCATCGAATGGTGAAGAACAAATCACAATAAAAAAGGAGTTCAATATTGTTGACTGTTCCTAAGATAGAAGCCCATCCATAGAAAGCGAAAGTCTAGCGGGGGTCTGCTTCTGTAGCTGTGGCTAACGCTGCACACACATATGGAACTGTGTTGCATAGTCAATACCAACGTTTAGTACCGAAACTCACCTGATCTGCATCATTTCCAGCTACCAACACTTGAATCGTGGCTGCCTGAATCGGTTTCGTCTAGATGACAGAAAGATTGACATGCTATTTATATATACTCTCTTAAGTTCCGTGTATCTTGTTGCAAATTATTTGTGTATTTGCAAAATTTAGCTATTTCAGAGATTGGATTTTGATCTGCAGTTTGCTTTTTTAAAAGGAAATCAGCCTTTGCCATTGTTGCCACTTCGCGCTAGGAACCAGACCGGGGTATTCAGGAACTTCCTGATTGGCATCGTATATGCAGAACAGCGGAAGTTTTGATCCTGAGTACGCATACACGGGCAATATTATCTCTACGGTACGCCCTCGTCCATTAAAAAGATTGCTCCGTGGACGGAGGGAGTAGTATACATTGATGTTCATGCAATGCTCAATTCAGAAATAAACAGAAAATTAGAAGAAAACACTCATTAATTCACATTTCACACCATAGAAAGCGTTCTTACAAAAAGGAAAACCAAACAAACAAAATTAAGCTATTAGAGCTGTACAACTTGGGTAAGCTCTAAACATCTGACTATTGTGGCCTAAGCAGGGCAATGGAGCGGGAGCAGAGTCATCCGCCCGTCCGGCTCAGTAGACGTACTCGACGCGACACAGCTTTGAGGACGACCCCGACCACGGCACGTCGACGGTGACCATGCCATCCTTGTACGCGAACTTGGCCTCCTCGCCGTTCACCTTGCAGAGCCTGGGCCTCGCCGACGAGTACGCCACCAGCTCCCCAGCGCCCTTCACGGACACCTCGGCCGTGACGCCGCCGGCGTCTTTCTTGGCCTCGAACGCCTGCACGGCGCCGGCGGTGTTGAGCATGTTGGCGAGACCGATGGGCGCGAACTTGATGGCCCGCTCGGGCGAGATGACGCGCACGGGGGCGACGACGAGGAGCTCGTAGGTGAAGGGCTGGAGCGTGAGGTCGACGCCCTCGTCGGGGCGCAGCAGCTTCAGCGCCCTGGCCTCGACCATGTACACGGCGAACTGGGAGACGCCCTTGACGCTGACGCCGGGGCCGGCCTTGCCGCTCTTCCACTCGACGTCGGCCGGCGAGGCGCGCGCGGCGAGGGGGCACCGAGTACTCCGAGAAGCACTTGTTCCGCCGCGCCTCGGGGCTCCACCCGCCGCCCTGGCAGTTGAAGGCGCCGACGACGCCGGCGAAGCGGTTCACGTTCCAGATCTTGAGCACGGTGCGGCCGTCGTGGAGCGGGTCGGCGAAGAGGCAGTCGCGCGTGGGCAGCGCGTGGCCCCTCGCACCGGAGGATGGTGCCGTCGGGGAGCGCCAGGCGGCGGAGCAGCGCGAAGTCGTGCTGCCCCACCGCGTCGGAGACGTAGATGGGCCCGCCGGAGACGGCGCGGGAGGCAGCGTGGAAGGCGGCGCAGGGGTGCGTGGACTGGAACATGTCCCAGTCCGGGTGGATGAAGTTGCCCATCCACAGCGAGTTGTAGGCGCAGTGCACCATGTGGCACCCCTGCAGCCAGAAGGTGCCGTTGGGGTCGCCGGAGGGGTCGGTGCACCAGAAGTCGTCGCCGACGCGGCCCAGCGCCACCGCCTCCGTGCCCAGCAGCATGAAGTCGTTGCAGTGCTCCATGCTCGCGATCACGCCGTTGCCGCCGAAGTGCCGCCGCACCGACGCCGTCAGACCGGAGAAGTAGGCCTTGGCCAGCTCGACGCGGCCGCCGTACTCCTCGCACAGCATCTCCAGCAACTGCACCAGAAAGCACACACACAACACCATCGTTAGCGAGCCGCCTCCTGAATTTTTCTTACTGATGAAGGTAAACGCCGTCAAAATCACTTCTGTCTCTATTGTTATTACTCTGCTCGAATAACATTAACATGTCCCATTTGCGATTCTCTGGCTCAGGTTTGAACTAAAGGAACAGTAACGTCAGGATTGAGGAAACTGGCAATCTGTCATCTGTCAAATGGATACTGGATTCCTCGGTGAAAAGGATTATATTAACTGCTACTGACAGCGTCCAAATTGTCTACTGTCAAATGGATTTCACACAATAAATTTCATGCGCAATAAATCTGCTATAAGAAACGGTCTATGTTTTTGCTCATTTTTATTGTCTAATAAAACTGGGGCAAATTAGAGTTAAAGCTTTATAGCACGAAGAAGAAACAGTCCGCTGTCAATTGGACTACCACGATGTGTCAATTTCGTGCATAATTAATTAATTAGTAATAAAACGACTGCATGAAAATGAAATAAGCAATCCTCTATCACGTCCCCTTCAGAAATTATAGCCTCACGATGCGGCAACACAACTACCACGAATGTTACCGGTTACTATGGATTCTACTATGCAGGCTAGCAATTGCACTTCCGGAATATTCCACTGTAACGAAGCATGTTACGAACAGGACTTTTAAAACATTTCACTGTTACCAGAACTCCCGTGGTCATGGCAACAGGGCCCACAAAAACAAAGTGATGAGTCCTAGAATTATCCCGAAGAAATTAAAAAACAGCACCAATACTACAGTGTTTCTGTGTCGCCTGCCGTGCAGGGCACATCCCGAGAACTCTCGAATGCACCCAGCCACGTGCAGTGCACCAATTAATTAAAATGGAAAACGCACAATCTAGTTCGACCGACCAAAAGGAAGGTTACCCAGCCTAATCTTCTACTAATCTAATCAGCATGTATAGATTTGACCAAAAAATAGGGAACAGGCGAAGGAGGAGACTTACGTGAATGACGTCGACCTTGACGCCGTCGATGCCGGACGCCTGGAGGTGGGAGTGCAAGCCCTCGTAGAGCTCGTGCGCGCGCTTGGGGTCGACGAGGCCGACGCCGTTGTTGACGATCTTGTCGACGGCGAGGTCCTCCATGGTGCGCTGCAGGCCGGGGGAGAGCTGGGGCGCCACCACCTTGGCCGGCGGCAGGCCGGGCGCGCCGGGGCGGAGGCCGCCCCAGTACCCGCACAGCGCGTGCCACACGTACACCTGCTCCACGGTGGGGAACGCCGCCTTCATCTCCCGCACGAACGCGCCCATCCCGCCCTTCTTGTACTCGCGGAACTTGTGGTTCTCCTGGAACTTGATGAGCCGGCACGGCATCTGCTCGCCGGCGGAGGTGCGGTTCATGCCCTCCTCGCCGCTGGCCGGGTCGTCCTCGTCGTGGCAGATGGACTGCCAGCCGTCGTCGATGAGCACCAGCCCCGGCGGGCACCCGCCCTCCGCCAGCCGCCGCACGCCCTCCCACACCCCCCTCCGGGTGCACCTTGAGGTAGAAGGCGTCCCACGTGCACCACCCGAACTTGTCCACGATCGGCGGCGGCGTCTTCTCCTCCATGGTCCGGAACGTGCCCAGGTGCGCGCGGACCACCCGGACGGCGTCCGCCACGAGCTCGAACGGGTCATCGCCGGCGTGCAGGTACAGCGCCCCCGGAACGCGGCGCCGCGCACCGCCGACGACCCGCTCTCCACGCACAGGTCCACGTAGTCGTCCGCCTTCCCGGCCTCGAGGCACGCCCGGAACGAGCCCTCGATGATGGGGCAGCAGCAGCACGTAGGGACGGCCGCCGCTGCCGGCGCCGGCGCCGGAGCCGGAGCGGTCGAGCACCATCATCTGCGTCTCGTTCTCCACGTCCCTGCCGCTGTTGCCCACCCAGTGGGTGGTCCACCACACCTTGAAGCGGAAGATGCTCATGAACCGGATGTCGCGGAGCCTGCCGACGGGCACCACGTGCCGGCTCTTGGCGGCCGCCGCGTCGAAGCCGAGGAAGCTGCCGTCGCCCGCCGCCGGAGCGACCGCGGTGGGGACGAGCGTCGACGCCGGGGTGAGCCGGATGTTGGCCGGCACGTCCAGCAGGAACGGGTGGCCGTCCACGGCCAGGTCCTTGCCCTTGAGCGTGAACCGTGACGGCTTCAGGCCCTCCACTGGGGCCACCTCGTCGCCGAGGAGGATGCCGGCGGACGTCGTCTTGCCGAGGTTGGGAGCCATGGCGATGGCACTCTGGTTCTCTGGCCTTGGCTGGTGGCGGCCCTTTGGCGAAGCTAGAGTGCTCTAGAGAATTGCGTTGGTTTTTTAGTGTGTTGGTGGTGCTAAGCTTGGTGCTTTGCGGAAACAAAACGGCCTATTGGCACTCCTTTTATAGAGGTTTCGTGTGGGGCCCACTATGGAATCCTTCGTCCAATAAAAAATGAAAAATGGAATGCTCTGTTCAGGCGCATATATGGAAAAGTACTACTAGTATTTCACCGACCTCTAATCCCGTGCCGCGAAGCTTCCTCCGGTAATTAATCCGCGCCTTCTTTTTATCGCGCTACGATTGTTTGCGAAAACCTCCAAAATCAGGTGTGTCCGTGTGCCCCGTGGCCTTGCCATTCTGTATTATTATACGTATCTTCTTGAGATTAAATTTGTGTCATCAACAGCAGATAACGTTGCCAATTGCCATGTGATGGCCAGAGATTTTGTTTCCATAATACTTGGCAACAGCAGATAACGTTGCCAATTGCTCTTGATCCACACCCACGGTAAATGGCAGCTAATCAATCTTTGAGGTTTTGTTGTGTAAAAAATTTGTCGACATTCGCATATCACGAAATCCTCAGTTTGGATATCAGCAGATGCTAGATGCAGGTCCATGTATTTAATATTTAATTATTTGTGTACTACTGTACCAGGTGCAGGACTTACTCCTACTATGGAGTAAAGAAAAAGCGATATGTGTTGGAAATGACAATTTGTTGTTTTGCGTTTTATGCAAGGAAGACAAACAGTAGATGTGTCCATAAGGGGGCGTTTGGATGGAGTGGGATAAAAAATAGGATAGGGAAAAAGAAAATTGATGAGCAATAAATTAAATGAGTGTAAAAATAAATGGTTTAGAATGCAATAATAACTTTTAGAAAGGGTAGGATAACCCCGTCCCTATCCTTAACTCACCCAATCCAAACAACCCCTAAAAGGAAACGAACGGTAGCACTTCCAAAATATTTTATTTCTTTCTTCAAATGGAGATTTTCACCACAGGCAGCAGCAGTCAGAGACTTGCTGGGTCCATCATTGGTGCGCAACCACAGCCGAAACCGGCCCAATTAGACACGTGGTGGATCCAGTGGCGCAATGTTGCAGGTCTCGTGTCGTAAATCACGTCAACTTGGCGTCCGAGGGACACGGTAACCGGGCTATTCGGGTTTGCATGACCATGTACGAGTAAAACCGAGAACGAACTAGAAACGTGGACCACCGGATCCGCCACAATTCTGGACGGCTCCGCGTGTAATAGGCCGTGGGCCAGGCGTGTCCCACGAGGGCGTCGACCTTGTTCTTTTTTTCCTTTGATTTATTGTAGTTTGAAAAAAAAAAAACCGAAAGAACAAGGCGTTGTCCGTATAGATTTGTTTTTCCTCGGTTTTTTATTGCGAATGTTGACATAAAAAGTTATTTAGTATTTTCTGAAAGCGATGAGTTTTATTTTGGCATACATAAAATAGAAAAAATATTATTTAGAAAGATGATGTTCCTATGGGGCCCAGCCGGCCAGGCCCCTTGCACCGTGCATACAGTATACTCCTATATTATATGCTGACCAAACAAAACGCACTATATATAATAAGGTGATGTATTTACCATTTCAGAATGTGGCATACTAAATAGCAAACCCTTTTTCTAAAAAAATGCTCTAGGTTGTTAAAAAAGCAGCTTTTCTTCTCTAAAGCCACTAAAATATATAAGGAGCCACGACCCTTTTGAAAAAATTTATCCACTTGAAAAGTCAGAGTTTAAATCATTTTAGTAGAAGCTAGAGAGAGTTCTTCCAAATCGAGCCTAATTATTCACCGGCAGGCATATAACTCCTATATATGTTTAAGTAGCAAACACAAGTATTTAGACTCCGTTTTTTAGCAACGTATTTAGACTCGAGCATCTCCAATAGTTTCCTATCTTAGTTTGGCAAAAACAGAAAAAACCTTCTCCAACAATTCCCCATCCCAGGTTGCCATTTATCCCAAGTTGAAAAAAAGAGCCTCCGCGCGTATATATGCGCGTTCGACTCCGCGCGTGCATCCGACCGTATTAGAAGAGGTGGAAAGGTATAAAAATAATTTTGTTTCTATCTCAGGGTTCCTGATGTAAGTTTTCAAGAGGTGGAAGGGCATAGACATAATTTTGTTTTTGTTTCGGGGTTCCCGATGTAAGTTTGATCTGCGTTTGGCAAGTGAATTTGCTAAACTATTGGAGAGGGACTCTTTTTTCACTTGCCATATATTTTAGAGACTTACCAAATCATAAGATTTACCAAGTGAATTTTGGTAAACTCTTGGAGATGCTAGTATTAGATCACTTTAGCTCATGAGGCTTCAAACAAAAGATCCAAAATGATGTCTAAAATTTAGTTAACTTCACAAAACTTTGGATTGAGCTAAAGTGGTCTAATTTTTAATGCTTAACGTTAACTAGTAAATTTTAGACCGGAGATCCAAAACAGGGTCTTGTAGAGTGCTCCCTCCGATCTAAAGTACTAGTTTACAAAGGCAAATCATGTACGTTAAAAGTCAAACTTTACAATTTTTTACCATTATTTCTTTAACTACTATAATTAAAAATGGACGCTGTTAGAATATCCATCGATATTTTTTTAACTATTATAATTAAAAATTGGTACTACTAGAATTTTAACCAAACTTACTGCTTAATTAATAATGATAAGTTTGTAGTCATACACAATATATTATAGAGGTTAAAATGTGCGTAGAAGATTGTTTCTGAATAAGGCTTATAGTATAGTCCCTTTTTTATTTATTACATTTTTAGTATACCTATTTAATGCCATATATTTTTTTTAGTTCTTTCTATAATCTTGGCAAACCTGAGATATTTTGACTCTTAAAAGAATAAAATCACTTATAATTTAGGGAGAAAAAGATGTAGGAGTACTAGTATTTTGCATGAAGACGACGCAATAATGGTCGATACTCCGTATATCTTACAACTAAAAAAAAAAAAAAAAGGTTAGTTTTGTTTGGTGCGGTAATTTTTTCGGCTCGCTCCCCCACCGATGCCGTGCGACGATGCCTCTTCCGCCTCCAATTTTACTTTCCTTTTTATTTCCGTTTTTTCTACTCAAATCACGGCAACCCTGCGATCCACCTCACTAGCAAATCAAGCGACCCGGCAATCACGCGAGGACTTCCTTTACCGATGCAATCTCCTGCGATCGATGCCCCCTTCCTGACGTATCCCTTTTCCTCCCCTCGATTTGTCTCTCCACTCTGCAATCTTCTGAGATCGCCCTCGCCCTCGCCTGTGCGGCGGTGCCGCTCGCCATCGTCGTCACCGTCGCCGTCACCGCGCCGTCGCCCTTTCAGCATTGCAAGCTCTGCTCTCCCTCGCCTAACCCTCGCCCTAACCCTAGCGGCAGTACGCATCCTGCTGCTGCTGGGGCTCAGTTACAATGACGGTGTGAAGGACTACCAAGACCTTCCACAACACAGCACCCAAGGTACGGCAGACCAATGGCTTCTCCCTTTTGTTTTTCTGAAGTCTTCATTGTCATCTGATGCGTGCGTCCTGCTGTGCTGCCAAATCCTCCGCTCCTGCCGCACTTCCATCTCCCTCCAGTCCTGCAGAAGTGGTTGGTACGGTGCCCTATTGCTGGCCGATTGGAACCCACCTTCTGTTCGTGGTGCAGATCCACACAAGTACTGGGCTTTATGGCTTTTAATTTCAAAATTCAGTTTGTACTTTCAGATGCTTGGTGTTGTAGCAAGGCCGCTGGCCGCAGCCAACTAGCAGCTATCTGTAGATAGTTTGGTTAATTTTAGTTTCAGGGCTTCCCAATTTTGTTTTATATTGAATGATTTCATTCCTTCTCCGAGTTCTTATTTCGGTCTATGTTCTGTTGGTAATAAGGTGAGCAGTGGCATTCTAATTAATTTCAATGCATGTGTTTTGTGCAGATTCTCCTTTTCTTTGTCACGGGCTGCATCTCATGTACAACATTTGGCATTAGGTGCCATCAGTCACGGTGAATTTTAAAGCAAATAGATTGATCCTGGTGATTAGGTAATTTCACCGTGCACTCTTTCATTTCATACTCAATTTAATTTTAGACCGGAAGGATTTTGTTTTATTTTGATGTAGCTGTATTAAAATTTCTTTCTCAATAATTTTAGGCTTTCAGGTTAGGAATAAATTAAAATGCTCACATCTTTATAGGCTTTTGTGATTGACAGTGAGAAACTATCATCTAGAGTGTTCATGAAAAACTAAAATGTGGATGATCTCTTTGTTTTTTAAGTACAGATCGGATGCCATCTTTGTAGTTTGGCATTAACCATTGGATGCCCACTCATCGACTAGAATGCAGCAAGTGAAACAATCTCTCACAACTAAAATATCTAGGATTGTTACTCGCTGCTCAGATGTGAAGCACTTGATGCTGGTTGCTGTCATGAAGAATGTGGCTTTGAGATATACCAGGTACTTGATCTCATTTTAGGCTTCCTTTTAATTTGGCTCTGTATATTGACATTTGTGGTAGATATCCAGCCGATCTCAGGCTCGGCTCAAATGGATCTTCAGGTTAAAGATCTGTTGCTGCCCTTTCAATGTTTTTACTGCATGAGAGGTATGCACTTCTGTAGTGGATTTGCGGCTTGTTTCAGGCAACATTAGCAAACTCTTTCATTCTGTTTTCTAGATTTAGTCTTGCTTAGCACTACTGCATATCCAATTACAGCCCACTGAAATACAATCTAAAAATTCAGATATATATTCAATAATAAACTAATGAATTAGATAAGTTTCCAATCACCTCTTCTTTCGAAATTTTTTAAGATGGCTACAAAGACAATGATGAAAAAGAAAGTTGACTGAGTCTGCTCATCTTTGATGACTGATGAAAAAATTATCATCCTTTCTTTCCTTGCCATTTATTATTTTTAATTCCGTATTAATCACCATTGCCCCTTCATCTCTTGTGTCTTCGTGATTTTTCTGGATTAGTTGCAGGTCACAAGCATGGTAAAGAAAAAAAATATTGAAGGCCCCAACAAAACTTTTGCAGAAAGCAGTAGGAGATGAAGAATTCCTTGCCTTCAGTTAGCAGCAATCGACAGAGTGCCTCATCTGTATGATTGAGAACAATCTGAGCTCATCACAGTTACCTGTCCTGCAACAGCTACAAACAAGTGAAATCTTATTCATCCTACATATTAACTTGTTCCTTTCATCTGTTAATTTTGTATCTGAAATTTGTGTTCTCATTCTAATTATTTGCACATAATGAACTATTATTCTCTTAATTAGGATAGCAATAGGTAGTATTTTGAAGTGACTGGATCCCTCTCGTGCACAAATAATTTAAGTCCTCACTATTACGCCATAAGAACCTGTTTGCTTATAGTTTATTTTACTTTCTATAATGCAGTGGAAATTTTCTTCACAAGTTTCAGTGAACATTAATGGAAAATATAAATAAAAATATTTTGTATACGGGCCATTCAACAGATAGTCAGATATGTTGTTTCTTTTCTTTTTACTGTGAACTATATTTTTTACTTTTTTAAGCTTTCCATGTCACAGGAGTGCAATTACTTTTTTCTGATAAATCATAAGCTGTGACGGCACAAGTGCAAGCTTTCCTAAGTGCTGCCGACACAGTAAGAGTTTTACTATTGCCAACATTTGAAATCCACTTACAAATAATATAGGCAACTATGTGAAGCATGGCATTTATGGATCAAGCTTGGCATGGCAGCAGTGTTGGGGAAAAAAGATTTGGTTGATTCAAGGAGGTTTCTTGGCAGTTCAGTAGTCAGCATCTCAAACTACTATATTCACTAGAGCAACTTCAGATATTCAAACTTGGGACCTACTCGTTCTATGATCTGTCTGTTGATTGGCTGGTCTGGACAGTGCCATCTTAAGCAGCTATCCCAGCTATGAACCAAAGTGTTGTTTCACACTGCATTCATTTGGTTCAACAGAACAGCTGCATGCAATTGATGGTGGTGCTCACACTTGTAACCAAGCACTCATCCTGGCTTGCATGGGGTCAATGATGCACTTTTGTTTAGGGCTACGCTTGTAGTTATACACATTGTAAACTCAGATATTATATTCATCTTCAGAATTCATCTTCAGAATATATTATATTGCCTCTGTCAATCCACTGTCGTTTGATATCAATCGCATCATTCGGATGCTGGTTTTGGTAGTTGCTAATGTTTCTGTTAAACTTAGTAATTCAGATGACACTGATACTCTTCCAGAGTGTATTTTGGCTATTGTTTACCACTATTTAACTCTTCAAAAAGACCACCAGTTGAAAGGAGTCCCTCACAACTAAAAAGGTGAAAGAGTAGATATTGGTTTTGTGGATCCCTTTCTCTCTTCCTCTAATTTTCTTTCTAAAACAAACCACCACACGAACTTTGCTTTTTAGGTTAAATGTCGCTTTAACATTGGTATTTAATTTTTCACATTATTATTTCGTGCGATCCTATTTTTAGAACAAAAGTTTAACTGTCCCCAAAAGACGCATCGGGCAGACGCTACCTAAGATATGTCTATATATGCAGTCACGCCGGGGAGCATCGTGGCAAGGAGCGCAGCGGCCGGGCGGCCCTGCCCGCAGGGCGCAGGTGCAGTACAGCAAATTGGTAGGTGACCCGTCTCGACAGTTAAACACAACACGGCACACGACCGACTCGACTGACTCCACATACACGTACGCACACACGGTCTTGAGCTACTGTAAACAATCGGTTGGAGTACGGAGTGTGCAACAAGGAAATCTTGGGCGGTAGTCGGTGCAAGTCTGTCACAAGACATTGGGAGACACGAATGAAGCAAACGGCAGAGCCCACGTAAGCTACATGCGACAGTGGATCGTTGGAGCCGTTGGGCCAACCAGCATCGTATACGTGTCATCAGCAGTGTGTGCATAGGCCGGGAGCATGCATGCAGCAGATGATTACCAAGCCGTCAACATCCAAATTTTGGAGCATGTGCACGGGTCTCAGCTAGTATGAATAAGAGCCTCACTAGACCCTACAGAGAGGAGGATGTGGATAGAGCATTGCACATGATGGCAGCCAATAAGGCCCCGGGGCCTGACGGGTTTGCTGCCGGGTTCTATCAGCTCCACTGGGATATAATGAGGAAAGAAGTTATGGATGCGGTGCTGAACACTACTACACAAAAGATTTTGCAAGGCACTTCAAAATTGGTCTCGGAGGCGGTTTTAGAAGATAACCGCCTCGGTTAATCGATTCCAACCAAGGCAATGGCGCCGCACAAAGAACCGCCTCGGTTAATATATTAACTAAGGCGGTTATAATAAAAAACCGCCTCGGTTAATTCATATTTACCGAGGCGGTTTTTTTTAACACAACCGCCTCGGTAAATACATTAACCGAGGCGGTTCACGTTTTAAAAACCGCCTCGGTAAATATTTGGCCCAAACAGCCCATTTAGGCCCAATAACAGATAGCTACTATATATACGAAGACAACCAAAACCCTAACTCACTCTCCTCCCATTCTCACCCGCCGTCTCTCTTCTCTTCTTCTAACTCTCCCTCCCTTCTCTTTCCCTACGGCAGACTAGTGGAGGGCGCCTCCCCGGCTCGCCCCCTCGGCGTGTGGGGCGGCCCCCGGGCGGCATGGTGAGGGCGTGCGGCCCCCCTCGGGGCGCGGGCCCCCCGACGGTGGCGAGGGCGTGCGGCCTTCGGCGGGCGCGCCTGGGCGCGGGCACCGGGGTCCCGACGCGGCGGGCCCCCTCCCGGCTGCGGCCCTGGCACGGGCGGGACGCCTGCCGCCGCCCGCCAGCGCCGAGGCGGGGGGCCAGCGGCGTGGCGGCGCCCGGCGTGGCGAGCTCCTTTCCCTCCCCCGGCCCGGCGGTGGCTGGAGAGCCTCACCGCTCCCTCCCCCTTGCACTGCCCTTTGGCTCCCTCGGCAAAGTAACGGGCGGGGCCTTCTTCCCTCTCTCCCATGGTCGACAACAACCACACTCCTCCTGCATCCAGCCAGGGGAGCTCGAGATCCATGCGGGCGGCGTGGCCGCCTCCTCTTCCTACGGCATGGGGGGCGCTTGAGGCGACGGATCCGAGGGTGGCTACGGGCGGCGTGCAAGGCGTCCGAAATGGGGCCCGCTCTCCGTCAACCCCCCACGGTGGCGAGCCACGACCTCAACAAAGGGGCGGGCGTGCAAAGCCTCCCCAGGCCGGATCGCGGGCGAGGAGCGGCCTCCCGCGGCTCCAAAGGCACTTACTACGGCGGCGGCTCGGGCGGTAGGTGGGATGCAGCCCGGCGGCGGCCCGAGCCCATTTGGGCTAGGGTTTGGGGTTTCGTCTTTTTTTTTTTTTTCGTTCGATTAACCGAGGCGGTTTTTATAAGGTAACCGCCTCGGTTAATATAACCGAGGCGGTTGAGCAACCGCCTCGGTTAAGACCACGATTAACCGTGACCTTATGTTCGAGGCGGTTAGAAAAACCGCCTCGGTTAACCAAAAAAAAACCGCCTCGGTTAAGTTTTTTCGTAGTAGTGGAATTTTCTCAATGGAGGCACACTTCCTACCGAGATGAACCAAACAACTATCGCTCGATTCCAAAAACTAGATGTCCACAGTCTATCAAGGAATTCGCACCGATCTCACTCTAATGTGATCTACAAGCTATGCTCCAAGGTACTTGGCGATGAGGTTGAGAACTTTCTTGGATGAGATAATAGTCAGAGCAAAGTGTATTTGTCCCGCCGTTTGATATCGCACAACGCCCTCATTGCTTATGAGAGTATCCACTATTTGAAGAGGAAGAAGGGGAAATCGAGCTCAGGTGCGGTCAAAACTCGATATGGCGAAGGCATATGATCGAGTAGAATGGGGCTACTTGAGAAGCATGATGTTGAAGCTAGGCTTTCATGAGAATTTTGTGAAACCGATAATGACCTGTGTGAGCTCGGTATCCTTCTCCATCAGAGTAAATGGGGTACTTACGCATTCTTTTCGGCCTACAAGGGGGATTAAGGCAAGGGGACCCTATCTCGCCTTTACTTATTCCCCGTTATGTTCGGAGGGTCCGTCATGCCTCCCCGAAATCTATTGGCCCGGTGTATTTATCTAGGGGCGTCGAGTTGGTTTACACTCACCCCGATATCTCACTTGCTCTTTGCGGATGACCGCATCGTTTTCTCGGAAGCATCGCATAGAGGGGCAAAGAAGGTTGAAGGAGATTTTGGTCAAGTACAATCGGGGTTTGGGGCAACTTGTCAACAAGGATAAGTCACCGTCTTCTTCAAATCGAACTCAACTCAAGAGATGAAACAGGAGGTGTGCCAAGAACTGGATATACATAAAGAAGCTCTTGCAGAAAAATACCTGGGGTTACCTACGGAATCGGGCAGAAGTCTGAGTGGAATGTTTGAGTTCTTACCGGCACAGGTCAGGAGCAAGATTGAAGGTTGGTGTGGTAGAGAGGCTAGCTGTGCAGGAAGAGAAGTGTTGCTTTGAAATCGCAGAGCACAAGCCGCACCAACATATTCCATGGGCTGTTTCCTCCCGACGAAAAAGTACGTGTAAGAAGATGAGAACCGCAATGGCCAATTATTGGTGGGGCAGCTCCAGCTTGACAATCGTCGGATGCACCGATGAGTTGGGATCGCCTCGACACGCCCAAAGGTGCAAGGAGGGATGGGTTTTCGAGACATACGATGCTTCAACTGCCATGCTAGGAAAGCGTGGGTTGGAGGCTAATTGACCGCCGGACTCTCTCTCGGCAAGAGTGCCGAAAGGGCGGTATTTCCATGATACGGATTTCATGAATGCTTCCAGAAGAAACATACAAGCAAAACATGGAGAGCCATTCTTCTTTGGACGGAAGCGTTGCGGCATGGGTTGCTCGAAGAGTAGGTGATGGTGCTACAACTGAAATCTGAATCATAAATGGATCTCGTGGACATTTTGATGGGAGACCAATTACAGCAGATGTGGGGCGGGGTATTCATCGAAGTTTCGTGACTTGTTAACCCAAGACGGAGCATGGAACGAAACTCGGTCAAAAAGCCCTTCCTTCAGATAGATGCGAAGCCATTCTCGGACCGCCTCAGATTCAAGCGGGGGAGGACCGATGGGCCTGGGAGTTAGAAAGATTTGGAGTGTATACGGTCAGATTAGCCTACAAACTGATGTATAAAAGAAAGATGGAAAATGAGCAGCCTGGGTCAGCTAGTGCATCTTCGACTTCACACTGGCAGAGGCTGTGGAGAATTCAGGTGCCGCCAAAGGTTAAAGTGTTATGGTGGAGAGTGGTCCATGGTTTCTTACCAGCAAAACAAGTCCTCCAGAGGAGACACATTGAGCGAGTTGCAAACTGTGAAGACTGTGGAAGTCCAGAAGAGTCAATACATCATGTGCTGCTCGACTGTCCAGTTGCAAAACAAATGTGGTTTCAGGTTCGTTTGGGTACGGGGATCAGGTTGCCAAGCCTGAATTCAGATAACTGGGCGACTGACATCTTCTCGGGAGTTTGTTCGAGAGAAGGATACGGCTATAATCCTCTCAAGGCCATGTGGGCGCCAGGGTCCATGAGAAACAAGAGAAGACACGGAGAACACCATATGAGTATTCAACAAGCAGTGGTATGGGCAAGGGATACTGCCTTTGATCTGTGGCAACTAAGTCATGCTACCATGGCGAAGAAGCAACAACAGGAGGAAGAAAAATGGAAACCGCCTGATACTGGATGGGTGAAAGTTAACACTGATGCTGCATTCCAGGGCCAGGGGAAAACGGGAGCAACAGGGTGTGTCATTCGGGATGATAAAGGGCAATTTAAGATTGCTTCAGCACGGTGGTATGGTAGGGCGATGGGAGCCTTTGTATGATGGAGGCCTTAGCATGTCGGGATGGGCTCAGCCGGCAAGACAGAACGGTGATCGCCAGCTTAACCCGAAAACGGACTGCAGGTTGGTTCGCTTATGGAGGAAGATGGAGACCCAAAGATCAGCGGTTGATCCGATTCTCAGAGAGATACAAGAACTCAAGCTTGCCTTTAGGGGTTTTACCTTTTCTTACATTAGCAGAAAATGTAACAATGTAGCTCATATCTTAGCTAAGCAAGTCTCTAACACATGTATTAGGGAGATGTGGCATGTTACTCCTGCCTGTGTAGAGAACGCTGTAATGCTGGAGGCTTTGGCCGCGTAATGAATGAAAGGCAAAGCAAGTCAAAAAAAAAAACGTCAACGTCCAAATTAATAAAAAGTTAAAAGCCGTTGTTCAAGTCACCGACCAAATAAACCCGTGTTTATATGTCACCGACCTCCCGCTCAAGTGTCCACCGTCGACAGCGACCTAAGACTAGTCGTATAGCAGTGCGTGCAGCAGCAGCAGTACCCCTATCTATCCAGAAACGTGCCACGGACGCACGCAGGGGACGAGGGGCCCGCGCGGGCTCGCCGCCGCGACAGCTCCCGTCTCGTGGTTGCATTGCATTGGTACGTGGTGAGCGGACGCCGGGCGGCCGGCGACGTACGTGTTGCATGCCTTGTGCACGAAGGCAGCTCGCGGCGCTCATCAGAGCAGGCTACCCCGCCAGCTGGGCCCTCCGATCCGGCCGGCGCTTTGTTGAGACCACTTGCCACGGCCGAGCTCGCTCCCTCCCTCCTGGGTCATCCTGTTCATAGGCTGGTTTTGGCGGTTCTGGTTTGCTTCCAAATCAACCCAATATAAGTATTATATTCTGGTGTGGTTTAGGCTGGTTTTCACCGGGTTGCAATGAGCCTGATTAATTTAATTGGGTTGGGTTGGTTATGGTTTACGCGGTTACCGTAGGGCTGTGTGTGTGGCCGTTAGCTTGTCAAGGCCCCGATCGAGTGAAGGCTTCGACGTGTTCGCGCTCATCTCCGCCGTGTTTGCGCTCGCCGGTGGCATGCTCGAGCTTGCACTCGAGTCCGCCGCACTCGCTCTTGTCGCCGTTGCTGCCGGGCTCACACTCGTCGCCGCCGCTGCCTCGCGTTTGTCGCCTCGCGCTCGTCGTTACCGCTGTCGCGCTTGCCGCACGCTCGTCGGCGGCGCGCTCGAGCTCAGCCTCGCCTCCACCGTGCTAGCTCGTCACCGCTGCGCTCAACTCTGCTACGCTCGCCCTCGTCGTTTCCGCTCGCACCTCAACCACCGCACGCCTCGTAGCCTCGTTTTTTGGGTTTCGATGGGTTTCGTTGGTTTCGAACCATGACCAGATAGGAAGCTGCCGAATCGTCACTGGGTACACGGGTTTCAGCCCAGACCGCATTGTAACCGTGATGTCGGTTTTGCCTGGGCTGGTTACGGGCCGGCAGTCGGTTTAACGAAACCGTTGAACAGGGCGACTCCCGGGTGACCCGGCCGGTGGCCGGTGGTGGCGTGGACAGCGTATATACGCGCGCGCGCGCCGAGCAGGTAACGACGATCGAGAGAGCTCCTGGTACGGCGCGCGGTTGGTGGACGCGGCGCTGCTGGCCGGTGCGTGCGGCTACTCCACTCCAGGTGGCGTCGTGGCGATGATAGATCAGCCGGATCCGTTGAGCGTGACATATTACTGTAGTATGCATGTGGCACGATTAGGAGTAGCCTGCTGTTTCCTGATTAGGTAATGTAACCCACCAACTTGGACAACTACCATACCACCGCGGGACCATTTGGTTATTTTTAGTAAGTACAGTACAGGAGTAAAAAATTCGAGGATAAGAAGAATTGACCAGCGCGGCGTGAAGGCTAAAGCTACGTCGCGATCGCTAGGGCGGTGGCAGTGGCACCAACCGATGATGACACGTGATGGGTCGGCGGCTGGTCATGGTTTACCCGCGACCGACCGCGACGAGCGTGTCTCTCTCTCTCTTCCCCGACTCCCCAGCGTTCCATTCGTCCCTGCGTCGATCGTGCGTGTCACCACCATATGGTATCCGTCACTACCCTGAAATTGAAGGGGCGTGTGTACAGTGAAAGTCGCGATAGAAAACGATAGCCAACCAATGGTCCAGTTGATTATTACTGTGTTCTCTCTGCTCTCTTTCCTGTTTAACATCATGGAACCAGTGGCTAACTGTGGGACTGTTAGTACTTAGTACTGGGCTGTGTGTTGGGCTTGGGCCATGTCGGTCCGTGAGTGTGTGCAGTAATAATAACTGAATTTCCGTTCCTCGCTACCACTGTTGTTCTTCTTCCACAGATTCCCCATTTCTCTGCCTCTCATCGTCCCATTCTTCTTGTTGAGAGCATGACACGTCCCCTCCATCCTATAATATGACATATTCTAATAGTCTTAGGATGTAACTCTCCTTTAACTGTAGAGAGATATTGTGTCCACTGTATTTGAAATCTGACGGCAAGCATACACATATTAACGGTTAGTTTTGGGGAGTTAATTCAACTATAACACCATATAATTCGGGACATCTTAGGGCAGCTCATACGTCGCCTCGCCAAGGAGTTCCAAAAAATTTTCAACCTCACCTATCACATCAATCTTTCGACACATGCATAGAGCATTAAATGTAGTTTAAGCAAAAAAAACTAATTGCACAGTTTGGCCGTAAACGACGAGACACATCTTTTAAGTCTAATTTCTCTATAATTAGCCATAAGTGCTACAGTAACCCATATAATTATTCTTAAGTACTACAGCAACCAAATAATTCGTCTCGTTGCTTTAAGACGAGTTATAAAATTAGTTGATATCCGATCAAACATACTATATAATTCCCCGAAAATTTTCGTCCTATCAGCTAGACACCCGGTCCAGAAGAAAGCGTCGCCGTCGCATCCCACTCGCAGAGCATCCTCCCATCCAGCCGACACGACGCTCGGCCGTGCCAGAGCTACTGGACGCAGCGGAAGGATCGCAAATCCAGGAGCTCGCACGTATACCTGCCTCGTAGACGGGAAAAAGGCTACTCACGGAAAAATGAGAATGATGATGTCAAGAACAAGTCGATGTCCTCCGCGGCGAAATCCTACGATGACAACTTCAGTTTATTTACCATTAAAAGCGTAACACTACAAAGGCCTTTGGTTTAACGAGCTGTTTCTAACCAACGGAGTTGTTGCAGCCAGGCGTTCCACTCGACGCGCGGCCGGTGATCGTCGTCGAGCGGGCGAGAGCGATGCGTGATGGCCTGAGCTAGCTTTCGCCGTGACTGACTGACTTGTACGTTGGGTGTTGGGGGAGATGGGTACGCGCATCGTGTAGCCCAAGCTTTGTTTAGCTAAGTCAATACAGTGTTTCGTGGGACTTATAAACCGTTTAATAAACTAAAAAAGCTGATTTTTTTAAAACATTGTTGATTAATAAGTTGAAACAGCTAATAAGCTAAAGTAAACAGGATGATTGACTTACGTTAATACGTTGTGCAGTTTTAAAGTTTTTCTATCTTAATATTAAAAAAAAAGTATACGCTAGTATGTGCTATGTACATCACTTTATAACATATTTCCATCGGTCTCAGAAAAAGCCGCCCGCACCATCACCATCGTGAGGAATACAATTCCTCTCTTTTTGTTTTCAACAACGACAAACATCTCCTCTCGACATTCTCTCGACATGGATGCATATTCTCTCTTTGTTCAAGGTTACTATAAAGCAACAAGATTCATCTTCATCCATATGTCTATGCATATTCTAGCAAGTCGACGTGTGAGTAGTTTCTCCGTTAGTGGCACAACTTGGGCAAATTTTTACAAGCGCCGGTATGATATTCATATGTCATCTTCATCCATATACAAGCGTCGGTATGATATTCATATCGATCAAATTCTTAAGTTTCACTATATTTATAGAAAATATTAATAATATTAGTATTTTAAAATAAGTTTATTATGAAATAATTATGTACTATAGATATTAATATTTTTTATATATTTTGGTCAAAATTAAAAGTGTTTGACTCTATGAGAAGCAAGAATGACACTTATTTTAGGGCCGAGGGCAGAGTAGGTGGCAAGCAAAAGTCGAAATCAACTTTACGAAAAAGTTTAGCAAGAAAAAATAAGTATATCTATGATATGGAATTAAGTGCTAAAAAAGTATGATGTATAATAATTACAACAGTAAATTAAATACATGCCTAAAAAACTTTGACCAGTCTCACTTGCGGCATGGCAAGTTAGGGTCATGGACATAACAGGCCCATAAGTTTGTCGAGTGCTGGTTGACGAGCCACACCTAGCAGCAGTGTCTCTGGTCTCCCCATGAAAGCATGCTTCCTTCTCCCATCATCCACCGCTGTAGCTGTAGCTGTGGCCACTCCCATTGAAGGGAATAGGGATGGATGTTTCGCACGCCTGACGCTACAAGCTGCTGACTGCTGTGGTTGCCTCGCTCGCTGACCGATCGAGCCTAGAACACTCGAGACGCCATTATGGATGGAGCGGGAGGTGGTTAGACCTGGACCTCGACGTTCATGCAGCGCGTCAATAGCGAGTGCTTACTTATGCTACCAACAGCGAGACAATAATAAAAATTAAGCCCCCGGTGTTATAGCCCGACCCAGAAGCTGCTAGACACGCATGCAGCAGTTAGCTTGGCGACGGTCGACGGCCTATGGCCGACAGCCGCACCCACACAGCTCTGCAGCGTTTTATGGGATTTCTGAATCGTGCAGGCGCCATCTCTGCTGCACAGGCGGCACTCAATTCTCACTTGACGCTGGTCGTCCCTGCTTTCTTCTTGCAACCATGCGCTGCTCTGCCGCAGCCCTGCCGTCGAAGCTACAGCCTCGTTCAGATCGCAAATTATTTCAATCAAAAAGTACTGTAGCGTTTCATTTGTATTTGGTAAATATTATCCAATCATGGTCCAATTAGATTCAAAAGATTCGTCTCGTGATTTGCAACTAAACTGTACAATTAGTCTTTTTACTTATATTTAGTGCTCCATATATGCGGGAAAAAATCGATGTGATAGAGAGAGAGTGAAAAAACTTACACAAATTGACAAAAGAGAACAAGACGTATGAGTAGGGTCGATGTGATTACTTTCAATCTATTTTATACAGACTGATGATGGCTCGATGATTCGGTCGTCTCTGTTAAACGGTCTCCGTTAATACTTAATACGTACTCCTATACTCCGTAAGTATCTAGAAGCGTCCGTCTAAGTATGTCAACCGGTAATTTGTTTGACTTTCTGTATTGTTGCGTACGGAGTATGCAAGATGGTATCCAGCGTGTGTACCATTATGTACCATTATTATTGTCTAGTACTCCTACTCCTACTAGTCTTCGTGGTGCCCTGTCTGGGCGGGAAATTTGGGATCTCAAAGGGTCACCAACATTCGTCGAGAAACCACCAACATGGGCTGCAGGCGTGCAGGTAGCCCTACCCTAGCGGCTTCTACACAATTCTGCATCGGAATTCTTGGAAATGGTTGAGGTGACCGGCTGGTTATTACCCCAGCTGCCTTCCCTCCAAGGTAGTCTGTGATGCCACCGTGTAAGACTAGGATAGAGTTTCAGAGACTTTCTTGATGATCTCCTCTTTAAACCGGAAATATGTGGAGCCACCGCGGATCAAGTTTATCGAAATTCTTCATTTTCCATATTAAAATTGGGCCTAAAATACAGCTCAACTTTGCAGCTCAAAGCCCACAGCAACTCCACTGGCGAGGTAAAATAACTGGGCCTCATTTGATGAGGCCGAGGACCACCAAGGCCTGGAGGAATACCACATTAGCGGAGGCCACACACCCGAGGATCCCGAGTCACTGACAATTTCCGGCCCATTGGACCACGACTAGCAGTAGCCTACTAGTACGACGGAGGAGAAACGCCCAGAGCGCGGCAGTGCGCACAGACAGGCCGTAGCCGTACGGTGTCCGGCGAATGGCGGCGACGGACGGGAGCAGCGGGGCGGCGACCACGCGGAGGGCGGAGGGGCCGGGTTCGAGTGGGATGCCGACTCCCAGCTGTATTACCACGCCAGGTAACTGCTTCGTTCTCGCTACGTGATCTAGCGTTCCGCTGAACGGGCCCCGCAGACGGTCGGTTCCTCCGGCTGGGATTTCCCGCGGTTCCAGTTGTCCTGACGGTTGATTGATGTGTGAACATGATCGTTTTGGTAGAAAGCGGGTAGAAATTCGATGAACACGTGAAAGGAAGCTGCAGATTTTTAAGGTGTCCTGTTGCTGCTCGAGTGCATACCTTTTCATTTTTTGGTTCAATTGATGGTTAGTTCTCTCGCGTAGTTGTGATTTTCAATTGAATATATACCTCTATATCTGTACGATTTGGGGAGTCTCAGTTGTCCCAGTTGTGGATATCAGCATATGCTGCTGGCCTGTTGCCAAGCACGGGCTCCTATGTCAGGGATTTTTTCTGTTAAGAACATGGGGTTTCTTTTGGTTGTACTATATGTTTAGAGAATCTGCGAGGTATAGTGGGTGTTGGTTCTGTGTATGGGCAATCGTTCGAGCGGAACCTCATGCATGCCATTTTTTTAATGAAATATGGATGCCCGTTTTGACTGATAAATTGCAATTATCCTATCTGTTCCTCAAGGTATTTTGAGGTTGATGAAATTGATGTGAAGCGATGCTAACTTTGTTCTTACCTGTGTGACTTGTTAATTTCATTCAGAATACTGTTCAACGCAATATATTCAAAAGATTATAATTTAGGTTGTCATTGCAGCATATCCCCGCCCCCCCCCAGCACCCCCCCCCAATTCAGTTTCAGTTTTGGCCTGAAGTGTTGCTCTGTTTCAAATACGCTTTTGATATTTACTTGAATTTATCATTTTCAGTACCGCTTTTTACCATGACCCTGTGGCTGGGTGGTACTACAGCAGCAGAGATGGCCAATATTACATATTCAAAGATGGAAATTACGTGCCATTGACGACAGATCTGGTAATTAGGGATTGAGCTCCTCCAAATTCCTCAGCCTGCTGTTGTCTCAAGTGACTTTTGCAATCTTACATCCATAAACAGGAAAACGAACCCACAGCAAATCATCCGCATGATGAGGCCAACCAAGATGCCTTGGAACACTCTTGTATGTGTCTTAACTCAAATTAGCTGCATTTTGAGGGCATATTCAATCACTACATCTTGTTTCAGATTCTGGTTTAGTGTCTATTTCTTGTAACAGGAAGATTTGATCTTTAAATTCAGACACCAGTGACTAACAATAATAAAATTTTCAATAGAGGGTAAAAATGTATTATTGTGACTTCTGATGGGGAAGGCATTGGAAGAATAACACGATATATTTCCATGTTTAACAGCTGGCTTGGAAACAGCTATACCTGACAATGAGAATGAAACAGTGGGACCGCCATCAGAATGGTTCTTGCTTAACCAATTACCTCGCTTATATCTATTCATAATTAATAATGTACTAATTTTATTGTTCGTTCTTGGCTTTTTTTGCCACAGGATGGAGGAAACACTGATAAACTTGTATCTGTCAGGCTACTCAAACAGTGAAGTCAATGCTGAAAGTTCGTTAGTCAACACACATACTAATGGTAAGTATGGGTTTTCACTTTTCCTTTCTTCTGTTGAGAGGTGCTGAAGTTTATAAAGTAAGCCCTAATGAATTTACAATCACCAGAGGAAGACCGAATTGAGACAACCGGGAACAAACTGGATAGCTTGACCTCAGACAGTGCTTCAGCCTCTCTGAATGATGCTACATCACAGCAAATTGAAGTTGAAACGGAAACAAATAATTCCACTGATATGCATAACTCTTTCGGGGAAGGTGAGGAACCAAACTACTGCTTTAATTTTCTCAGTTCACAACAACAATAACGACACAACAAATCCTTTTAGTCCCAAGCAAGTTGGCCATGCTAATGTTCTTGCTCAATCATATGAAAACTGAGTATCATGAGGCCCATAACAAATGTTAAGCATTAACAGATATCAGCATCTTGATTATTGTTTTTTTTGTTGTTCCATGTTAAATTGTACCAAGTCTGACTAGTATTTGGTTTTATTTAATGTTTCTCCAGAAGAAGAGAAATGGCTCGCTCAGTATGGTCAGGTAGAGAGGTTAAATGATGATCAACCTTTAACTCCAACAATTGACATATGGGATTGGGATGTGGTCCAAGATCATGTGAGCAAAGGTCAGCCTGTAGTTAGGCTTGTGGGGTGCTTATCTAGGGGTTCGAGTAAGCTTCATCCTTCTCTGCCTGCTCGTGGTGGCCTTCTAAGGACTGCTCCTGTGCGTGAAGTTCATCTTGACCTTGTGCGAGTTTCAACAGGTAAGACTGGTTAGGTTCTTTCTTAAAAGACTGGGCATGTGTCACTATAGTTGTTGGGAGAAATAGTAGGTTACTTCCTAATATGGAAATCTTGTTTGTCGAGACTAATATCAACTGACCTTTTGTTACACATATCATCACTTAGGATAGACCAGTGGGAAATCCCTTTTCCCTGAATCTTAGAAAAGCTATATTTTTAAGGGTTCTAATTGATTTTTGTTGCTTAAAGTATTCATTTTATCTTATTATCAGGAAGCTGTACAGGCTAAGGAACCCTAGCAGAAAGTACTTAGGCTCTTTATCCGCATATGACTCCTCCCACCCAACAAAAAAGATTGGGGGTTTCCTGAGATATATGCAAATCCTGATATTAATTTGAATAAGCAGTCCACTGCAAAGTGCCAATCTGAAGTTCTTGCTGATGAATCTTGTATTGAGGGAGGTGTCTCAGCTGCTAATACCATGGTAAGTTAAGCTGAAATGATTTTGCATTATGATTTGCTAAAGAATTGTTAAACTGTTAGCAGATGTTTACTTTTCAGACAATAGATTGGTAAGTTAAGCTGAATGATATATGATTTGCTAAAGTGTTGTTAAAATTTAGCAGATGTTTACTTTCCAGACAATAAATTCATCAATGGACTTTATGTGCCATGTGTGTTTGAATTGAAATCCAATTTTGCAATGTATGGTTTATGGTGTGTCATGAACTCATGGTGGGTTGTATAGACAGTTAACTATTTTTCTCTTCACAAGAAATTTCACTATGAATTGAAATGATACTATTAGGTTTCTCAACTCTTGTTTTGCAACGCTTCCTGTTGCTGTATCATACAGCATACAGCCTGATTCAGTTTTGCAATCAATGTGTAGGAAGTATTAACATAAAACTAGCATCTTAAGGCACTCTGTTGGAGCGCTATATTTGTGCTTTATTGATGCTCATGGCTATAAAACCAAAACTGCCTTTTTTGTTGGACATATGAACGCAGTGGGATGGAGGGCTAATATTTGTGCCTTATTGATGCTTGTGGATATAAAGCCCAAATCTCCTTTGTTAGAGATAGGGATGCAGTTGATTATAAGTTACATGATAAGTACTTTGAATTGCTTATAGCTTCCATACTATTTGGTATCAGAAGTCAGCAAGTCAATATACTACTTAATGCTGCATCAAAATCACATGGATGATGTTAGATTATTCTATGTTATTTTCTAAAAAAGAAGTAATGAAGCATTTCTCACCCATAAATGGTAAAAGATAAAAATCAGTATTAGTGCTCTGGATATCAGCTGTAGTTTTGAGATTTATGTTATATTTCCAGGAGCAAAGGACAAAAAGCTTACAGGGACAGAGCTGCTGAGAGAAGGATCCTACATCGTGGCTTAGGGGTAGGGCCTGGACAGAAGCAGAGTAACCCCAACAGTTTCGATGAACATGAGGAATCACGCGAGGACATGGATTCGATGGGAACTGTGTCGGTTGATCTGAATTTCCGTTCCAGTGGCTTCCTTTCTGCTAAGAGAATAATGGAGAACATGGGCTGGAAGGAGGCATGTGTTTGCCACTCTGTCTATTGTTTGTGCTTTTTCTGTATTGGTGGCGAATGATTCCCTAGGAATATCTGCAGGATAGTGAGGATATTTGTTTTTAATTTTCATTCCATGCTAATTTTTTGTAAACACTAAAGTATCTAATCCGTTTGTATTATAAAAAACTCTGTCTAATCTCAGTTCATATGGAGATCTGATAGATACATCGAGTGCATACCTTTATTTATAACTTGTAATAGTGTATTTCATGCTGCTAATTTATATTTACTAAACCAGTGGTAATAAGAAATTATGAACTGATTTTTTGGTTAGAAATTATTCTAGTTATCCATTTTGTTATAATTTGTCAGTTTATGATCTTGGCACGGGAGTTCCCATTGATTTATTTCATTTTCTCAATTTTTTTAGGGAGAGGCCCTTGGAAAAAGTAGAAAGGGTATTGTAGAACCTATACAGCCTACCGTCAACAAACATGGTGCCGGTTTGGGATGGAATCAAACCCGCTAAGATGTTCCTTTGAAGATTCCATCTGTGTTTTGTATCCTCTGGAGGTAAGTTCCAATTGTATTGAATAAACTGATTCTAACTTTTTCTGCTCCTCTCACACGGTTTAAAAATTCCACCTTGTACTTAAACGTGATCTATGTGTTATACCTGTCAAATTTGGTGTTCTGGATTCAAGTGCAACTACTTCAATGAAAGAACTCAAGCAACTGACTTATGTTTGCTGCTTTAACTTTGGCATTTTTTGGACTGAGCATCTTTATTTGATCTGTGCCATCCTGTATCTAAGAAGTCTGTTGTGCGGCTGAAGTTGGCTGATCCATGGGCATGGAGATATTTGGTTGACAAAAGGCCCATCTTATATGACACAGAAATCAGAAACAACTTTTTTTTTTTTTTTAACTACAAGAAGCTAACTCATCTTGATCATACTGCAGTGTGCATGGGTAAAATCCATTAGCCCCTTTACTAATTTGCCACGAGAGCACATATTTCTTGCCTTCTTTTTCCATTCCCTTTCATCGCCCTTGTAAAAACTGATCAGCTTTTCACACCAGAGCCAGCTTTGAGCCTCCATGCATGCCGGTTTATCATTGCTTAACACATTTTCTTAGCCAACATACTTGTGAGCTAAGCTTAATCATGGTAATATTTTTTGTATTGTTAGATAACTTAGATTAACCGCATTTTTTACAGCTTTACAAGGAAACTTTTCTGGAACCTGTATATAGAATATAGATTTCATAGCAGTGGTAACTCTGTTGTTCCTATAAAAACAGGAAGGTGTGCTGTTTTTGTGGGGGTAGAACAACTTAAAATGCATGTCAGTGTTGCCTGTCCCAAATAGAAGCCCTAGTTCCATTGTAAGTAGTCTTGTGTCTTCTACTCAGAGTAAGGCTAATACAGCCGACTGTTGGCTGTAGAATCCTTAAAGCCTACCTTTCAGCCACCCATATAATAGTTACATCTTCACTATTAATACATGGCTCCCTTGTCTGACAGGTCTGCTTCTCTTCTCTCTCCTTCCCTCTCTGCTCCACCTCAGCATACAGCCTATATGCAGCCCCTTACTATACTTGCTCTCCTTGGAATTACTATGTTCTATGAGATTAGAGTGTTGTGTCCTGGTTAATTAAGACTGCTCATTTACCAATGGGAATTTGGAGTAGAGGGTTCATGTAGATCTCTGAGCCTCCAAATTTTCAGTGCGTTTGGCAGTGACTTTTTTAACCGTGGCTTCCTATCGGTTAACACAAATTACAAGAAAAATTGGGTAACAATATTAGTTTATTACTGCTTGTGTGATCCAATCCTTTTGTTAAGTTGCAGAGCAGACAACCACTGATAGAAAGAGCTGTATTGTTAATTGTTACTGCATAGTAAAGCTGTTCTGTGTGTGTTACCACTTGACCTGAACAAGAGACCAGCTATTGTGATTTCTCATTCAGAGGTTCTTGGTGCAATTAAAGTTTCTGCTCATTATGAGTTGATAACCTTCTGTCATTGCTGTATGCGCATATAATGGCATAAGCCATATTTTTACTATGAAGAAAATTTCCGTGCATTCAGAATAGGTTGGAGATATCGTTACTTAATTTGTCATTGCCTTTGGTGGTTTTTATTTTCACCTGTTAAGACTAATCCTATGAAAGGAAAAAAAAATGTATTGTCCATAATCCCCCAACATGAGTTAAATAGCAGTTGGGCATAACTATATTATGTCCTTCTGTATGGCACAAATCATGTGTGTGTACTAGGCTACTAGCTCAGTCGCATCAATATCAAGCTGTATATAGAATATTAACTAAAACATTACCTTCTGCATAATTGGGCAGCATATGTTGAGGTTACTGAACTGCGGTATGTCATCAGGGAAGTATGCAACTGCCCTGGCAGCAACTACCATGGAATTTTATTTTGCTGGGACCTGGGTTCAAGGCAATCACACTCACCATGGACGCTCCATGCCTAGCTGCTGCGAAGCTGACATCAAGAACAGGTCAGCTCTTGGCAGCCCTTGCCTCTCAGATCTTAAATTGACTCACATCATTGCCTTCTTGCACAACTGAGCACCATTTTGCTGTGTTGCAGGTCCTTCCATCACTCTTGATGCTGAAGAGAATTTAGGGTCTGGACCGGATGGATCAGGTTTTTGCCAGCTTCAGAGTTCATTGCAAATTATTTTTGTCCGGCTTGGAGTGGATGGTGATGCTACTGTCATCGTCTGTTACTGGACAAACTGACCACCCTGGAAGCTGTTGTTGCTGTGAGCCATCTATTGAATTATCGTGCTTTGGTATGCCGATGCCGATGCAGAAAACACAAGTCCTGAAACACAGCGCAACTGATGTCAGCAAGCGACTACGTCTCAATTAGGTTGTAACATGCCAGAAGAGGATCTCCAAGTTCTAAGCCGGTTTAGGGACTTTCTACTAGTTGTCCAACTCATAGATGGTTGTTGTAGGAATCAGGTATACAAGTATCATGTAATGTACGATAGAGTGGTGTATATCATGTAATGATGTACAATTGTGTACACTATGAGCTTATTTAGCGTGCGCGCGTGCGCAATGATCCATGAATATATACGAGAACATATAGGTAGTTACATATAACTATCAACTACGGAAGATGTCTATCTATTTACTTTGTCAAAATCATTTAATTTTTTATGATATTATATACGCCAACATGTTATTATGTAAGTTTATAGAATTTCGTAACAAAGTTTAGATATAATTATTTTATGGTAATCTGGAGATAGAACTATGAATTATCTAGCAACCAATTTTTTTTTGATCTAACTAAGATATGTGCCAGAGTAAAACGTAAGACCCAGAATATATTTGAAAGATTTTTGGGATTGGATGTACGGTCAATTTAATTTGTAGTTACTTTCGATTAGTATGCAAAAAATTCAATTAAACTATAGAGAAGAACAAATCTGTTCAGAATTATTTCAATTCTTTTTGGATTACACAATACACAATTTTTAATACGGGGTAGTTGCTTAATAAGGTGTCTGAAAATAAAAAATTTTAAAAGAAATATTATTATTATATATTTTTTAGAATTACACAAAGAAATGCATACGCCACAACACGCACGCACACTCATCCCTATGAACACACGCACGCAAACCCTACCCCTATGAGCACCTCCGAAGGACAACACGCCGCACACTCATCCCTAGATTCCACGAACGCACCACCTACGCCCTATAAGCCGACGGGAACGCCGCTACCGAGATCCACAACACGCACGGCGCCATCCCTATGAACACACATGCAAACCCTTCCCTATGAGCATCTCCGAAGGACTGATCCGGCAGATTTGGAGATTCCCGAAGTCCACTTACCTCCGGGACCGAGCCGGCAGATCTGGAGATTCCCAAAGTCACCACACTGGGCGCCTCGCCGCCGACGGAACGCCGCTACCACTTAAAGCATAACGCCGATAAATCCTCGAAAATCCTGCAGGAAAAAATCCCGGTGGGCGGCGAGCACCGCAATTTGATCCCTAGAAAATTAATGCGGTGGGTAAAATACACCAAATAACAAAAAGAAAAGGATCCTAGGGTTAATCCCTACCATTGGACCACATGATTATTATATAGTAGAGTAAAGCAATTCTAGATTTTTTTTTTTTTTTTTTTTGAAAACAAAGCAATTCTAGATTTGGCCCATCACTGATTCGGCCCATTTCAACCCAATTCGGGGCATGTCTCGCTCTGTACCGTCAGATCGACCTCGGACGGCTGAGATATGCGCCACATAAAACCCTTCCTGCTCACGTCACACTGCCGATCTCCCATTGGCGCCCCACGTCCCCCTCTCTCCTGGCTCTCCGACCTCTTCTTCTCCCTCTCCCCCCAGTCCCTCGGCGCGACGGCGCACGGTGGAGGTGCAGCGACGACGGCGGCGCGCGGTGGAGGACGGCGACGGAGGCGTCCGGTGGAGGGCGGCGGCAGCATCGTCTCCCTCGACCCTCCGCGCACCCTCTCACCAAGCCCTAGCTTGCGACATCGACAAGGGGAACCCGAGGAGGAGTCAGATTTCGACATCCGTGCTGCTCTCCTTGACGGCGAGGTACCAGGAGTGCTGATTGGACCGAGCTCCTTCTGTACGTCTGCGAGGATCAATCCGCTGCTGATCTGACGGGTGCGTGGTGAGTTATTTACGCCTCCGATTTTAATGGTTTTCTCTGGTATGGGGTTTTGAGTTAATAGCTTTTGTTTTTTCTAAAAGAAAATAATTGGAGGAGGTCTGCTGCACACTCAAATTAATAGGGAATAGGAAGGAAAACATGCTCATGTACAAAGAACCCCTACCAACAAATGGTTTTACTTTTACATGCATTGTTTTAAGAAGTATTCTTCAGCGCTGGATAAAGAGTCCCAAAGTAGTTTAATACACAAACATATGCCATGGCCGTATTGAAGTGGTTAACTTAGTTGGATTATATATACAGCTTATTTGATACACTATTGATTGCACTATGGAGGAACTGGAGCCTTGGAATTAGCTGTTGTTATTGCACCCTTCTAGTTCGGTTATTTGCGCAAAGGTTTGATGGTTCTGCAGATTGCCTTAAACTATAGTGCTGATTGAGTTATAGTGCATCTGGATCACAATATTAGTTTAGCCAAACATGTAACCAGTAACAAGCCAAACAATGTAAAGATATGAGGAGCTGGTACTTAACATATTGCTATCGCTTTCTGTCCCAGTAACAGAAAGTTAAATGATCAGTCATTTATGTGGATTGCCTTTAGTTTGCTAGGAACTGATAATCCTAGTTGTGCATACTGCTTAGTAGACCCCAAAGGTTTCATTTGATTCGATGTTTTTCGTTCAATGAGCTGCTGCATATCTTCTTGTTCACTGTTTACTTACTTTTTTTTGTGTTCTTCATTGACATACATGTTCTTCAGTGACGTACCTTTCCAATTAATGAACGATATGCTAGAATTCTTTCTGTGAACTTTTTAATGCACTTGATTCTCAGGCCAAAAGGCTAGACACATTATATGCACCGCTGTTTGGTAAATCTGTTGAGAATAGTGCTAGTATTTGGTTGATAGATGTGAATTTTTGTGTCTTGAGTCATTTGTTTTAGAAAAATTGACAGATTTTTTTTTTTTGTTCTCAAGTATCTCCTAATGCTCACACTTTCACGGCTTATTGTTAGGATAACCTTCTGATTTTCTGGTTAGTGCTGGTGCAAGCCGTGTCTTTTGGTTTGTAATTTCTCCGGCTTGATGTGTGGGTGACAAATGAGGAAAAAACAAACCTGATGTGAGCCTGATATGTCTTCTGTTAATTTCCTAGATTTGAGACTGGAATTTAAGACCTGCTTTGCTGTAATAGAACTTAAGTACGTAGTTAAATTGATTGGAATGTTTTATTGTTATCAATTTTAATATGTTATCATCTATTTACATAAAAAATACTAAAACGTATCCGTGTATTGTTTTCTTTTTGGGAAATTGCTGTTTCCGCATATCAGTATCTGTCCGATGCCTATATGCATACCCGAATCTGTGCTGCATAGCTACCTATATGCCTATCAGCCACAGTAACTTGACTTGTAAATATCCTTTTGAAGCTTATGTTATTGTTCTCTTTAACGTGACTGGCATCTCATCAGGTGTCTCTAAGATCAGATTATGAAAATGCTCCCGTTAAGTGTTTTTCCTCACCACCATGGCTTAATGGATACACAAAACTAGCATTTTTAATATTTATAATTGAAGTAATAGATCCAAGTGGTGCGGTACATTCGCTGTCTGTATGGATATTATTCATGGTTTCATAGTCACTTCTGGCCTGTTTTGATGAAGTAAATCCTAATTATTTGGATTCCAATTCCCTTCCCAAACTGACTCATGGAAGTTGATATGCTTTTAAGATTGCAAATATGGTCTAGGAAAATATCCTTTTGTATTATGTTAAAGTGAACATCTTCATATGCAGTGTTGGTGTTATTGGGACAATGACTACCTATTGTGACTGTAGGTAATCCATAGTAATTGCAGTAAATTGCAAGTTGCTATCCTTTCTATAAGGAGAATGTTATTTTGATGACCACTATCAATTTTGATATTCTGTATGGTTACTACTCCATCCTATTTGCCTGTACATTCTTTGTTTTGTTCTCAAGTATTCCTAATGCTCAGACTTTAATGGCTACTGGATAATCTTGTGATTTTCTGGTTTGCTTACTACGGATCAATTCTTTTTACAGTTGCCTTGGTCAATGTTAGCTTATTGACAAAGATGGCTGATAATGGTAATGCCAAAGGGGGATCAGGTGCCTATACAATTAGTCTAGAGAACTTCAGTAAGCGGCTGAAGGTATTCTATGACCATTGGAAGGAGCACAAGTCTGATCTTTGGAGTTCGTCTGATGCTATTGCCATTGCTACCCCACCTCCTTCTGATGATCTTCGTTATCTGAAGTCATCAGCCCTGGATATTTGGTTACTTGGATATGAATTTCCAGAAACGATAATTGTCTTCATGCACAAGCAAATGCATGTTTTATGCAGTCAGAAGAAAGCAAATCTTATCGGGACCCTCAAGAAGGCTGCAAATGAGGCTGTTGGTGTTGACGTTGTGTTGCATATGAAAAGCAAGAATGGTGATGGTGCTAACTTGATGGATGACATATTGCAGGCTGCTCGTAATCAATCGAAATCAGACAAGCCAGTTGTTGGACACATTGCCAAAGAGGTACCTGAGGGTAAGCTTCTTGAAACATGGACAGAAAAGTTATCTGGGTCAGGTGTACGACTTGCAGATGTAACAAACGGCTTCTCTGAGCTGTTTGCTGTGAAGGACACATCCGAGATCACTTGTGTGAAGAAGGCTGCTTACTTAACTTCATCTGTTCTGAAAAATTTTGTGGTTCCAAAATTGGAGAAAGTTATCGATGAGGAGAAGAAAGTCTCACATTCAACATTGATGGATGACACAGAGAAGGCTATTCTTGATCCCCTCAAGGTCAAGGTGAAGTTGAAGCCTGATAATGTTGATATATGCTATCCTCCAGTCTTTCAAAGTGGGGGTAAGTTTGATCTGAAGCCTGGTGCATCTAGCAACGATGAGTACTTGTATTATGATTCAGCAAGTGTTATCATCTGTGCAATTGGTTCTAAATACAGTAGCTATTGTTCAAATGTTGCTCGGACATATCTTATTGATGCTACCCCTACACAAAGTAAAGCATATGAGACCCTTTTGAAGGCTCATGAAGCTGCTGTTCAAGCAGTTAAACCAGGGAATCAGATGAGTGCAGTTTATCAAGCTGCAGTGGCAGTGATTGAGAGTGATGCCCCCGAACTACTTCCTAATCTAACAAAGTCAGCTGGAACTGGAATTGGCCTTGAATTCCGAGAATCTGGCTTGAATCTGAATGCCAAGAATGACCGTAAGATGAAACAGGGAATGATTTTTAATGTCTCCCTTGGTTTGCATAACGTCCAGGCAGAAACCACCAGTGAGAAGACAAAGCAGTTTTCACTGTTGTTAGCTGATACAGTTTTAGTTAATGAAAGAGGACATGAGATCTTAACAGCACCTTGCTCCAAGGCAGTCAAAGATGTTGCTTATTCATTCAATGAAGATGATGAAGATGTTGCTGAGGTGAAGATAGAGTCGAAAACCATAGATGTCGTGCCAACCAAGGCAACTCTCAGGTCGGACAACCAGGAAATGTCAAAGGAAGAGCTCCGGAGACAGCACCAGGCTGAACTTGCTCGTCAAAAGAATGAAGAGACTGCTAGAAGGCTTGCTGGGGGTGGTTCTGGATCTGGTGAGGGGCGTGGTCCTGCAAGGGCTTCGAATGAGCTTGTTGCATACAAGAATGTTAATGACGTACCATTTGTGAGAGATTTGGTGATCCAAGTAGATCAGAAGAATGAAGCTGTCCTCTTACCTATTTATGGCAGTATGGTTCCTTTCCATGTTTCTACTGTCAAGAGTGTGACCAGCCACCAGGACAACCGCACCTGCACTATCCGCATCTTCTTCAATGTGCCTGGAATGCCTTTTTCAAATGATAGCAAGCTAAATTCTCAAGGAGCTATCTATCTGAAAGAAATTACATTCCGCTCAAAGGATCCACGGCATAGCAGTGAAGTTGTTCAGCAGATCAAAACATTGAGGAGGCAAGTTGCTTCAAGGGAGTCGGAGAGAGCTGAAAGGGCAACTCTTGTTACCCAGGAGAAACTTCAGATAGGAAACAACAGAATGAAGATGATGAGACTTTCTGATGTGTGGATACGACCTGCATTTGGTGGTCGTGGGAGGAAGCTCACAGGAAATCTTGAGGCTCATTTCAATGGTTTCAGATATTCTACTTCAAGGTCTGATGAGCGTGTGGACATCATGTTTGGAAATATAAAGCATGCCTTTTTCCAGCCTGCAGAGAAAGAAATGATTACTCTCCTTCATTTCCATCTGCACAACCATATCATGGTTGGAAACAAAAAAACAAAGGATGTCCAGTTCTATGTTGAAGTGATGGATGTTGTTCAGACTCTTGGTGGCAGTAGAAGATCGGCACTTGATCCTGATGAGATTGAAGAAGAGCAGCGTGAGAGGGATAGGAAGAACAGAATAAACATGGATTTCCAGAACTTTGTGAACAAGGTTAATGACCACTGGTCGCAACCACAGTTCAAGGGGCTTGACCTGGAGTTTGATGTCCCCCTTAGGGAGCTTGGGTTCCATGGTGTACCATATAAAGCTTCTGCTTTCATCATTCCAACTTCTACATGTTTGGTTGAGCTGATTGAGACCCCATTCCTTGTGGTGAGCCTGAGTGAGATAGAGATTGTTAACCTGGAGAGGGTGGGCTTTGGAACGAAGAACTTTGACATGGCTATCGTGTTCAAGGACTTCAAGAAGGATGTTCTCCGCATTGATTCCATCCCTTCATCATCGCTCGATGCGATAAAGGAGTGGCTGGACACAACTGACCTGAAGTACTACGAGTAGGCTGAATCTGAACTGGCGTCCCTATCCTGAAAACTATAATTGATGATCCTCAGAAGTTCATTGACGATGGCGGCTGGGAGTTCCTGAACATGGAGGCGAGCGACTCAGAGACTGAAGAAACAGAGGAGTCAGACCAGGGCTATGTGCCTTCCGATGCTGAGCCTGAGTCTGAGTCAGAAGATGATGACTCTGACAGTGAGTCCTTGGTGGAATCTGACGATGATGAGGAGTCAGATGAGGACTCAGAGGAGGAGAAGGGCAAGACCTGGGAGGAGCTGGAGCGTGAGGCAAGCAATGCGGACCGTGAGCACGGTGCAGAGTCGGACAGCGAGGAGGAGAGGAGGCGCCGCAAGACGAAGACCTTCAGCAAGTCGCGTGCGCCGGAGCGCAGCAGCTTCAAGGGAGCGCCGCCTTCCAAGAAGCCAAAGTTCAGGTGAATGGCACCTTCAGCAATTCGCATGTGCCAGAGAGCAGTTCAGGTGAATGGTACCTGCCAGTTGCTGTTTCAGCGGGCTGCTTCTTTAACCTCTGTCCTGGAGTAGACATCGCCTGTAGGAGTGTCGTTTATTCTAGATTATCTTGGTATTATCTGCAGTAGCTTAGTCCATTTAGATGAAATGTGACAGCTGAACTTTGGTAGATGAAATGAGCGCTGAACTTGCATCATTAGGGAAAGGAAATCGAAGTTGATTGATTTGTTAATATCCTCAGTGATGTAATATTTTCCTGTTTAGGTGGACCTACAGGATTTGCAGTTAACCTTGTTACTTGTAACCGTATATGGCAACATGGAGGATGTTTCTTGCATGTGGAAACATCGGGATGTAATATTTTCCACTACTTTATTTTTTTTTGTTGCATCTGGTTTTGTCTTTGCTTTTGGAGTTCCCCTACTTTCAAGACAAGGAATGGTTAGTGAATGTTGATCTTCATATAGTGACAGTAAAGAATTCTAGTCTAGTGTTTTGCTTACAGCTGAAGTCTTTCCAGACAAGGTACTTTTCAGAGGTAAGAAAGCGACACTCACCACTACATGACAGAGCATATTATGAGATGATGGAATGTTTTGGCGTGAATTTCTTTCTTGCTCTAATCTTAGCCAACAAAACTGTTTACATCAATGTGTTATGTTAATTTGGGGATGAAATGGATTCTTATGATGCCATCCTCAGAGAAAACAGTGCACCCACCCAGGTTTGTTAAGATAGTTTGTTAGCTGATTGACCATTTTTTTTCATAAATACATGATCTTTTGTCGGGTTATATGATCTTCTGAATAGGTGCGGGAGTTCCCATCGATTTATTTCATTTTCTTTCATTTTCTCAATTTTTTAGGGAGAGGCCCTTGGGGGGAAAAAAGCAGAAAGGCTATTGTAGAACATATACAGCCTCCCATTAACAAACATGGTGCCGGTTTGGGATGGAATCAAATCCACTAAGATGTTCCTTTGAAGATTCCAGTCTGTGTTTTGTATCCTCTGGAGGTAAGTTCCAATTGTATTGAATAAACTGATTCTAACTTTTGCTGCTCCTCTCACACAGTTTAAAATTGCACCTTGTACTTAAATGTGATCTATGTGTGATAACCCATCAAATTTGGACAGCAGTGTATTTACAGCAAAATTGTCCTGAGCATCTTTATTTGATCTGTGCCATCCTGCATCTAGGAAGTTTGTTGTATGGCTGAAGTTGGCTGAGTTAAAATCCATGGGCATGGAGATATTGGGTTGTTGACAAAAGGCCCATCTTATATGACACAGAAATTAGAAACAACTTTTTTTGACTACAACATTGGAGAAATAAGCTAACTCATCTTGATCATACTGCAGTGTGCATGGGTAAAATTCATTAGCCCCTTAGCTAATTTGCTGCGACAGCCGACAGCACATATTTCTTGCCTTCTTTCTCCGTTCCCTTTCATCGCCCATGTAAAAACTGAGCCAGCTTTGAGCCTCCGTGTATGCTGGTTTATCATTGCTTAACATGTTTTCTTTGCCAACATACTTGTGAGCTAAGCTTAATCATTGTAATATTTTTTGTATTGCTATATAACTTCAATTAACCATATTTTTTTACAGCTTTACCATGAATCTTTTCTGAACCTGTATATGTGTTGTCCCTACAATAACAGGAAGACGTGCTGTTTTTTTTTAGTGTAGAACAACTTACAATGCATGCCAGTGTTGGCTGTCCCAAATAGAGTAGTTCTGTTTGTAAATACTCTGCGTGTTCTACTCATTGCAATTACTCTGTTCTATGAGATATTGAGACTAGAGGTGTTGTGGCCTGTTTAATTAAGACTGCTCATTTTCCAATGGGAATTTGGAGTAGAGGATTTATCTAGATCTCTGAGCCTGCAAAATTTTCAGTACAATGGCAGTGATTTTTTAACCGCGGCTTCCTATCGATTAACACAAACTACAAGAAAGACTCGGTAACAGTATAGTTTATTACTGCTAGCTGCTGGTGGTAACACAACATCTTCAAGAGGTGTTGATCTAATCCTTTTGTTAAGTTGGAGAGCAGACGGCCACTGATAGAAAGAGCTGGTATTGTTAGTTGTTACTGCATAGTAAGCTGTTCTCTGTGTGTACTCGTTCAGTCACATCAATATGAAGCTGTATATAGAAAATTAACTAACACATTACCTTCTGCACAATTGGACAGCATATGTAAGATGTGTAGCATATGTTTGTTGAGGTTACTGAACTGTGGTAGGTCATCAGGGAAGTATGCAACTGCCCTGGCAGAAACTATCATGATGTTTTATCTCCCTGATGGAGGCAATGCTCCACGCCAGCTGCTGTGAAGCTGACATCAATAACAGGTAATTCTTGGCAGCCCTTGCCTATCTGATCTTAAAATGTGTCACATCCATGCCTTCTTGCACAACTGAACACTATTTTGCTGTGTTGCAGGTCCTTCCGCCACTCAATACAATTTTTTTAGTGTCTGGGCCATGGGATCAGGTTTGTGCCAGCTTCATTCCAATCTCAAATTATTTTTGTCCGGCTACTTAGGCATGCTCTGGGAGTGGAAGATGATGATGCTGTCATCGTCCGTTGCTGGCAAATTATTCAGCGTGCATGGATGTTGCTATCAGCCATATATTGCATTATCGTGCTTTGGTATGGCGACGATGCAGAAAACACAAGTCCTGAAACACGACGCAGCAGATGTTGGCAAGCGACTATGTCTCAGTTTGGTATACTTTGTAACATGCCAGAAGAGGACCTCCATGCAGTAGCTTCGAGATGTTATTTTATCTTTCTATAGTTGGTCCCAACTCATAAAGGGTTGTAATAGGAATCAAGCGTAAAAGTGTCATGTAATGATGTACAATATAGTAGTGTATCAGCTTGTATTTAATGCAATGATCCACGGATAAATTTATCTTTTTTGAAGAGAATAGATATCCATTACAAACCGTATTGACTATGAGCTTATGCTTGTCATCCTGCATTTCCTACCGTGTGAAATTGTGAATTAGTACCTTTGCTAACCAAGTCTCTGTGTGCACAGAAGTATAATAAAAAAGTAAAGCTTGTCTTTCTTGGGAGTGGTTAACAACTATGCTGGCTGGGAGCAAGGAAGGTATTTATACTGCTGCATATGATAAAAGCTGATGAGATCACGAAAAAGGGAGAGAAGAAGTCAGTTAGGAGCTCTATAATATTACTACTTTTTGCCTAATTGCTTTTTTTAGGGCGGAAAGAAATATTAAGGTCTCAATTCCACCACCCTCAAAACCCGGAACTACACTCAAATCCCGATGTGCTTCTCTAGATGAAAACAATATCTTGATTATGGTAATCACTGAATATGTGGGTTCAGCTGCACAATTTTATTCCTCTGCAAACATTATATTCCATATTTGCATAATTAATGCCACTTTTGTGTCATAGTTGTTGAGTAGTCATACGACGACCCTAAAACTCAATTAGATTTATATGCAGCTCAGTGGTTTTATGTGTTAAGGGTCTGTTTGGTCCATTAGACAACCTTGCCAAAGGAGGAAGCAAACAGGTGCCAAGAATGTAGCAAAGATGGACTGAAGTTGTGTGACTCTTGTTGCACTTGCAAACACCAGTATAAATTAGAAACTTAGTGGTTAACCGATCCCTCCTTTATCATCCAGCATTGGACTTCAGCTTTGCCACCACAATCTGTCAGTGCTTAATTTTACGTCCAAATCTACGCCCCTTTATATTTAGGAAGAAACATAAAAAAAGGCGAGAACATATCATAACAAGAATTTAAACTTTACTGAGCATTTTACAGTGTAATCTTTTAGTAAGTTATAAAAAAAGGGAATCATTCAAAAGTTTTTGCATAGTACATGTTAACAATTGTGTAACAACGAACACCTCTAGGTCGAAGATTATATCTGGATCCCCCCTCCCCTCCTTCTCTATCAGTGCTCGTCTTTCACTCAATCCTGTTAATGACAGTCCACTGATTTTTTTTCTTCTGGAAACTTTAATGGTCAACCAGTGTTGATCAGTATGTGATGTCATGAGAGAAGTGATGATCAGTGAACATTTGGAGACAGCACATCTCACAGGTGCTCCTACCTGTAGAAATCTATCCGGGCTACTTTCAAACAGTATGCCACAATTGATTCCGGTTTCTTAGTAGTAAGTGCATGACTAGACCCTTAACTAACAACCATCATCATTTAGATGCCTTGAGCTGGACTCTGAATCCTGGTTCCAAGTTTCAACCCCTGCCAATGTGTCAAATCACTGGCACTGTTTGGACAGGAAAGGAAGGACACGTCACCACTTGTTCTTCCATGTGAACAATCCTTCTCCATTACCAAACCACGACAGCTTGCTCTTGCTCGTGGCCTTGCAGGAAAGAAAGAAAAGGCTTCTGATTGCTGCGGTCGAGGTGGCGCAAGTACCAATCGAACAGAGTTAATGGACGTGGAGTTGTCTGTGCCCTGCGAGGGAGAAACCAGTAAAGAACTTGAGATCGAGGGCCCTGACGCCCAATCAAAACACCATCCTGAAGCAAACCATTGGGCATTGGCTGCTGATACTTGTGTTAGCAGTGTACTACTACAAGTGAAAATCTTTGTGAGATGAGATGAGAAGAGCCTCTGGAACTGGAATCGTAGTAGTGCCTTCTCTCCTTTTGATGTGTGGTTTTTTGGTCTCCATGGATGCCTTGACCTCCCATGCATCAACCAAGAAATTGCAGCATTGCAATTGCACTGTTGCATACCATAGTAGTAGCTACTATGCTAGCTGCCCCACTCTAAGCTCTTTTTGTTGCTTGCTCATAATGGATTAGGCCACTACTGATGATGCTTGCTTATGTATGGCTACTCCGTGATCAGTTAATTGCCTGAGAGCTGGGGCTAAATCAAATGGACACCTAGGATTAGTAGCGACAGGATTAGCAGCACCATCTCATCAACCCCCTCACATGGGGCCTTTCCCTGTCCTTGCGAGACTTGTATTCTTCTTGTCTTTTTAGCCCATGCATGTGCCCCCTACCACCCCAGCCCCCCATGCCTAGATTCTCCTCTCCTTGCCGCCCCCGTCTCTCTCACTCCCATTCCCACCGCTTCAATTTCAATCTCTTGCCGACAACAATTTAACAAAGCAATCTTTGCTCATATATATAATTGTTGTCTTTGCTAGTTTCCTCCCAACATTATTGTTATTTTAATTCCATTTACAATTCTCGTATCTTGTGTATCTCTAGTCTTGACATATTGCTCTTAATTGGAGCCTCGTTATGGATTTATTATGGCTACGAAATTGTTGAAAACCACCATCTTTTATGGTTTTGTAAATGATTTGTGTTTTGATTGACAGCGAATAGTTTGCCAATTCTAGGAGTATAGGAGTATTCTTATGCAGCCCTTTGAGCATTTTTTTTTTTGACTGAAAGCCTTTTAAGCATTAGTGCCGCAATTTCTGGGATTATCTCCATTTATTAAAGGTGCTTCATCATAGTGCTATATAATATATATAACTTAATGCTCGTCTTATTTGAAGTCCAGATTTTGTTGTACGACTGCATGTGATTGTCCTTTTAACACAAAGTACACGTCAATCACTATCTTCGCTTTTTTCTGCTTCGGTTGGACTAATAATCCTGTACTGAAAGGGATCCATAGTATCCGGCCTAATCCATAAGTTTTACAAACAAATAAATTGGACAAAATATAATGTAATGGGAAGATGTTGAACGAGTTGATGCTGTCACGCGGCAAACCACTCAAGTCAAGAGTCCACTGCCTCACGTGATCCATGGATCACTTTTGCTCTCCTTTGTTATACTATTTCATTTTTATTTTTTTAAGAAGAAATCAAGATCATATTGCGATCCCATTCATCAAAGATTATATCCGCGTCTGCACTTCAACTTGTTTTAAAATGCGCTTAATCACCGTTCTTAATTACAGCTGCCAGAGCTGCATGCCAAAAGCTTCAAATCCTAGCATTCGGTCAAAAATGTGCATGTACTATATGCTACTTCAAGTATGCAGAAAAGCAGAAGTAGACTAACTGGTGGCAGGCAAGAGCCTGATATATTAGCCTGGTAGATCTAGATCATAATGCAGTGAAAACTTTTACAGCTAGTACCGTGCATGGGTAAATCATTAGTCCCTTAACTAATTTGTTGTGACAGAAGATAAACCATGCTACTCTACTGCTATCCTGCTTTCTTTCTCCATTCCTTTCCATCATCCATGTAAAAACTGACCAGCTTTTCATACCATTGGTCAGCTCTGAGCCTCCCTGCATGCCGATGTATCATTGCTCAACACATTACATATTTGATCTGCCAAACATACTTGTGAGCTAAGCTTACTCATGGTAGTAAAATTTTGTTTTCCTGTTAGATAACTTAGATTTACTGGGGTAACAAGATGGTTTTACAACTTTACCTGTAAAGTTATCTGGACCTGTATCTGTATGTACTAGTAGTACATCACATAACAGTCTGTTGTCCCCCTGTAAGAGAGAAGAAGATGAAAGTGATGTTTTCTAGGTGAAACAACTTACAATGCAGTGCAGTGGCATTGCTGTTGTTGCCTGTCCCAAATAGAAGCCCTAGTTCCGATGTAAATACCCTGCAAGTTCTACTCATTGGAATTACTATCTTCCACGGGATTAGAGGTGCTGTGTCCCGGTTAATTAGGACTGCTCTTTTACCAATGGGAATTTGGAGTTGGAGCTGGGGGGTAGATCTAGATCTCTGAGCCTGCAAAATTTTCAGTACGTTGCCAGCAGTTTTTTTAACCGCTGCTAATGGCGGCTTCCTCTCGATTAGCACGAATTACAAGAAAGACAGGGTGACGCCATTAGTTTATTACCGCTAGTGCTAGGTGGTGGTGGTGGTAACAGCAGCAGCAGATCTCATCTAACCAAGGACATGTGCGGCCCTCCATCAATGGGTGTGGATCTAATCCTTTTGTTTAAGTTTAACCTGCAGAGCAGAGCAGAGCGCCGCTGTAAGAAAGTGCTGTGATTGTTAATTGTTGTTACTGTTGCATGGAGGAGCTGTTATGCGTGCCGTGTGTTACTACCACTTGACCCACTCCAGCTGTGATGTGCCTCTTTTACTTTGTTTTCTTTACCCCTTTTCACCTTTCGGTTTCAACCCTTAAGATTCTTGCTTCAGTTGCTTGCCATCCTGTAGTGCCTGCAATCACAAGTTCACGACACTACAGGGTGGTTTAAACAAAGGTGAATGCAGAAATATAAGTGGTTTTTGGAACTGAGCATACAAATCAAAAGGAGGCAGAGATCAAGGATTGTTCGCTATGTTTTTCTTATGCCTTTTACCCTTCCATTGCCAATTGTAAGTTATTTTGGCGTTGAAAGTATCCTCTTAGAAAGACTGTAGACCTATTTGGATACTAGGGCTAATTGTTAGCTAGCTAAAAATTAGTTGTAGCTCATCCAAATAGGACGGCTAATTGTTTTTATCCTAGTCTTTATTCAACTGTTAGCCAGATAATTAGCTAACCGAGTCCAGATAATTTGAAATAATCTTAGTAACTAGTCCTAAGTGAATAAATGATTTAAACAGGCCTTTTAGCCGTTAAAGTCAAAAAATGGGCTAGAAACTACGGCCGAGAGGCCTAAAATTGTAGGGAGATGAGGGAGGAGTTTACTTGCCACGTGTTGGTGGCCATGTTTTTGTAGGCGAGCTGTTACGTTCCCAAGATATTCTTTGCCCACTGTCTCCGCCTTGCACTTGCCATGCAGATGCTGGCTGCGGCAGCGCGGCGTGCGTGGTGAAAGTCTTTGTGCTGCCAATTCCCTATCCCTTGCAAGAATCTGTTTTTCTTGAGCAGAAAGGGTAACAAACCAGCCAACCACCCTGTTGCAGGCATAGAATTGTGGGTGAAGCCTAAATTGCACCGAGTAGGCTGTAGCATCATCCACGAAAATGGAACAGCAGCAGCTTCACACAGCCTTTTCATGACGGTGGAGTGGCCTCAACTGAAACCTGACTGATGCGATGCGATGCAACAGCTTCAGTGAATGTGATTCGCCGTCTTTCCCTGAGGGCTAAAAGCTGTTGAAGCTGCTAATGTAGCCTCAGCAAGAACTCCTTTTTCATCTCTGTCAGGAATTCAGGATCTTTCATTCTTTCAAGTTCAAGCATTTTGGGATCCAATTCTCCTCTCTGAAATTTGAAAACAAAAAAAAGAACGCCGCTAATCCTGCATCACCATCCAGCACAGCTATAACAATAATACTGTAGCATTGCTAATTGACAGTGCGTTTACAACTAGTAGAGTCCTGGATGATGCCGGCATAATATAATTGATTTGGTTGATAAACAAGTGCAGGGAGGGAGGGACAGGGGTGCGGAGCGTCCTGACGGCCTGCCTGCCTGACCGAACCGGTGGCCTCGGATCCGGAGATTCTGCAGACACACATGAGTGCCTGCCACTGCCGCCCACACCCTCTCCTGTACTAGTACTTTGCAATGTCAGCAGCTCACTTAAGCCTGAAGTTGAACCTGAACCAGTTCTGCTTGCTGCCACCTAATCTGTCATTTCTCGCTGGTTTCATGCTCCATCTGACCATCTCTCTCTCTCTTCTTCTCCCTCTACTAAACCTGCTGTCAGTGAGGGAGCCTTAGCTTAAACCTCGCCACCAATCCACCTACTCCTGGCTCCTGGCTTTGCAAAGTTGCAGAGCCACTTTCTCGCGCTGCTGCTGCTGCCTGCTGCTTCCGGCACAAGCAACGACACGGATTTGCAAGTGACACCAGCTGCAGCAGCTGATCCTACAACATCACCACCTCACCTCACCTCATCCCCTTCCTCGGGTTCAATTCATCGTAATTTGGTCGCCTGGATCATGGATATGCTTTGGGAGTGAAGTGCACTGTCAAGTGTAGCGCTTGCATTGCTGTCTCCCGACTAGGCAGGTCGCCGGAGCTGCAGAGGACGGGGATATGCCTCATGGTGCGGTAGGCAGGTGGAGGAGCGCGTGCGCGGCGCCGCTGCGGCTTCTGCTGCGGTGCGCGCTCGTCATGGCGTGCATGGGCGGCGCGCTGGCCGTGGACGCGCAGGGCGCGGCGCTGCTGGCCTGGAAGCGCACGCTGCGGGGCGGCGCGGCGGAGGCGCTGGCGGACTGGCGGGACGCCGACGCGTCGCCGTGCAAGTGGACGGGCGTGTCCTGCGACGCGGCGGGCCGGGTCACGGAGCTCAGCCTGCAGTTCGTCGACCTGCACGGCGGCGTCCCGGCGGGGCTGTCGGCCTCCCCGCTGGGCGCCACGCTCGCGCGCCTCGTGCTCACGGGCACCAACCTCACGGGCCCCATCCCGCCGCAGCTCGGGGACCTGCCGGCGCTGGCGTACCTCGACCTCAGCAACAATGCGCTCACGGGGTCCATCCCGGGCGCGCTGTGCCGGACCGGGAGCAGGCTCCAGAGCCTCTACCTCAACTCCAACCGCCTCGAGGGCGCCATCCCGGACGCCATCGGCAACCTCACGGCGCTGCGGGAGCTCATCATCTACGACAACCAGCTCGACGGCGCCATCCCGCCGTCCATCGGCCAGATGGCCAGCCTCGAGGTGCTCCGCGCCGGCGGCAACAAGAACCTCCAGGGCGCGCTCCCGCCGGAGATCGGCAACTGCTCCAACCTCACCATGCTCGGTCTCGCCGAGACCAGCATCTCCGGCCCGCTCCCGGCGACGCTCGGCCAGCTCAAGAGCCTCGACACGATCGCCATCTACACCGCCATGCTCTCCGGTCCGATTCCTCCCGAGCTCGGCCAATGTAGCAGCTTGGTCAACATCTACCTGTACGAGAACGCGCTCTCCGGGTCCATCCCGCCGCAGCTCGGCAAGCTCAGCAACCTCAAGAACCTGCTGCTGTGGCAGAACAACCTCGTCGGCGTCATCCCGCCGGAGCTCGGGGCGTGCGCGGGGCTCACCGTCCTGGACCTGTCCATGAACGGACTCACCGGCCACATCCCGGCGTCGCTCGGGAACCTGACGTCGCTTCAGGAGCTGCAGCTCAGCGTGAACAAGGTGTCCGGCCCGATCCCGGCCGAGCTCGCGCGATGCACCAACCTCACCGACCTCGAGCTCGACAACAACCAGATATCCGGCGCCATCCCCGCTGAGATCGGCAAGCTCACGGCGCTGCGCATGCTCTACCTCTGGTCCAACCAGCTCTCGGGGAGCATCCCGCCGGAGATCGGCGGCTGCACGAGCCTCGAGTCGCTCGACCTGTCGCAGAACGCGCTCACCGGGCCCATCCCGCGCTCCCTCTTCCGGCTGCCGAGGCTCTCCAAGCTGCTGCTCATCGACAACACCCTCTCCGGCGAGATACCACCGGAGATTGGCAACTGCACGTCGCTCGTCCGGTTCCGCGCCAGCGGCAACCACCTCGCCGGCGCGATTCCTCCCGAGGTTGGTAAGCAGGCAACCTCAGCTTCTTTGACCTGAGCTCGAACAGGTTGTCCGGCGCCATCCCGGCGGAGATCGCCGGATGCCGGAACCTTACGTTCGTCGACCTTCACGGCAATGCCATCGCCGGCGTTCTGCCGCCGGGGCTGTTCCACGACATGCTCTCGCTGCAGTACCTTGACCTGTCGTACAACTCCATCGGCGGCGCGATCCCGTCGGACATCGGCAAGCTCGGTTCGCTCACGAAGCTCGTTCTAGGCGGGAACAGGCTGACGGGCCAGATACCTCCAGAGATCGGCTCGTGTTCACGGCTCCAGCTCCTGGACCTCGGCGGCAACACGCTGTCCGGCGCCATACCGGCGAGCATCGGCAAGATTCCAGGGCTGGAGATCGCTCTCAACCTGAGCTGCAACGGCTTGTCGGGCGCCATTCCCAAGGAGTTCGGTGGCCTCGTGCGGCTTGGCGTGCTCGACGTGTCGCACAACCAGCTCTCCGGTGATCTCCAGCCGCTGTCCGTGCTCCAGAACCTCGTGGCCCTCAACGTCTCCTTCAACGACTTCACCGGCCGCGCGCCCGAGACGGCGTTCTTCGCGAAGCTGCCGACGAGCGACGTGGAGGGCAACCCTGGACTGTGCCTCTCGCGGTGCCCCGGCGACGCCAGCGAGCGGGAGCGCGCGGCGCGGCGCGCCGCCCGCGTGGCCACCGCCGTCCTGGTGTCCGCGCTCGTCGCCCTCCTCGTCGCCGCGGCGTTCCTCCTGGTCGGCCGCCGCAGGCGCTCGTCCGCGCTGTTCGGCGGCGCGCGCTCCGACGCGGACGGCAAGGACGCCGAGATGCTGCCGCCGTGGGACGTGACGCTGTACCAGAAGCTGGAGATCAGCGTGGGCGACGTGGCGCGCAGCCTGACGCCGGCCAACGTGATCGGGCAGGGGTGGTCCGGGTCGGTGTACCGCGCGAGCGTGCCGTCAACGGGCGCGGCCATCGCCGTGAAGCGGTTCCGGTCGTGCGACGAGGCGTCGGCCGAGGCGTTCGCGTGCGAGGTCGGCGTGCTGCCCCGCGTCCGCCACCGCAACATCGTGCGGCTCCTCGGGTGGGCGGCCAACCGGCGGACGCGCCTCCTCTTCTACGACTACCTCCCGAACGGCACCCTGGGCGGCCTGCTGCACAGCACCACCGGCGGGTCGACCGGCGGTGCCGTGGTGGAGTGGGAGGTGCGGCTGTCGATCGCCGTGGGCGTGGCCGAGGGCCTCGCGTACCTCCACCACGACTGCGTGCCGGCCATCCTCCACCGCGACGTCAAGGCCGACAACATCCTCCTCGGCGAGCGGTACGAGGCGTGCCTCGCCGACTTCGGCCTCGCCAGGGTCGCCGAGGACGGCGCCAACTCGTCGCCGCCGCCGTTCGCCGGCTCGTACGGATACATCGCTCCCGGTAAAGCCGCATTTTTTTCCCCTTCCCGCAAAATCCCAGTCGTTCGTTACAAGAAGCTGAACCTGAACGGTTGTGATTTGCAGAGTACGGGTGCATGACCAAGATCACGACGAAGAGCGACGTGTACAGCTTCGGGGTGGTGCTGCTGGAGTCCATCACGGGGCGGCGGCCGGTGGAGGCGGCGTTCGGGGAGGGCCGGAGCGTGGTGCAGTGGGTGCGCGAGCACCTCCACCAGAAGCGCGACCCCGCGGAGGTGATCGACGCGCGGCTGCAGGGGCGGCCGGACACGCAGGTGCAGGAGATGCTGCAGGCGCTCGGGATCGCGCTGCTCTGCGCCAGCGCGCGGCCCGAGGACCGGCCCACCATGAAGGACGTGGCGGCGCTGCTGCGCGGCCTCCGCAGCGACGACAGCGCCGAGGCGCGGAAGGTCAGCGGCGGCGGGTGCGGAGCCAGGCCGCTGGTGGACTCGGCCAGGTGGGCCGCTGCGGCCTCCTCGCCCATCAAACCCTCGGCCCAAGCCCAGTCACAGTCCACGTCCAGCTCGTTGGCCTACTCAATGTAATAGCGTCGGCGACCTAACTCAGAAGAGGACCCATGAAAGACCATGGTGGCGCCATCCCAATTCCCAAAGCTTGGCTCTGACATGGTAACACTGGCTGGAACTGGACGTCGTCGAGCCTATGAACCGTCGGCGACGGGAACGAAGCCAAGGCAACCCGCACCACGCAAAATGCATGATCATGCGGACGGGAAGACGAAGGCGCCACGTACCATGAATCAATCAATGGATCGAAGCAAGCAATAATTCCCTGTACCATACGTACGCATAGCTGTAGAACAGTGTATCTTGATTATTGCACCCAAGTTATCCAATGTCAAATGATCATGATTTTGTCCCCAATCATTATTCGGCGGCGTCTCCGGCCGTGCAAAATGTGTCCTGTCGGCGGCATGCAGGAACTACTGGCCGGCGGTGTGGGCACGGTATCAACGCTCTGGTTCAGGTGAATGTTCCATGACCGCGACATCGAGGACAGCTGGTGTAGGGCGTGGGATGGAGACGGGAGAGGATGCCCGTCCTCATCTTCCTTCCTGTCCCTTGGCCACATGGTATTAGTAGCTTCAAAGCCGCTCCAGTTGAAATTTTAGACCGGGCAGACTGTTCCATGAACGGGGGTGTCATGCTCATGCATGCATGCCTGCATGTTGCCGGAGGCGAGGTTGCCTGGACGGAAAGGGACGCACCAGCGGCTGGCCAGGCCTGTGATCTGAATAATAGTGAAGCATTGCTCTCATCTTTTCCGATGCATCCGCCTGAAAAACCGGTGCCTTTTGTGATGCCTACTGAATGCCAACAGGGAGATCCTTTTGTGCAGAGAGGAGTTTGATGCAAGCTGTCTGGGCTGTGGAATGTTCAGAATAATCAGAGCAGGGGGTTCTCCATATGACCCTCCATCCAAAAAATTATAAAGCATTCTGATTTCTAACTTTCTAAAAAGTAAAAAAAACCCCTCAACTTTGATCAAAATTACAGAGAGAATTATAAAAATTTGTGGCATCAATTGTCCTCAAATTTCACATTCTGGAATCACTCTTACCATATAGAAATATAGGTCGATTGAATGACTTTTCTGTTTAACGCCATGCATACATGAACGTACTGGTACACTCACTAACTGATGCATGTACCCATTATTGCCGATTAATCATGTCTAAGTACAGCCGTACTACAGCACAGCACAGCATAACTGAGCTGCTTCGTCAGGCTCAGGTACTCTCAGGCGGCCTCAGCAGGCAGCAGCGCCAGTGACCACTGTTGCATGCATGCATGCCTTGCCAATTGCCAAGCGCCAAGGCAGGCACTGACCATGGAGATGTCGTCTGGGCCGGGCCAGAGAATGTCTGGTGGTGCTGGTGGGGCGCATTGCCGGCCCGGGCGTGCTTGCATCGCATGATTGACGGATCATGGAGCGGCGCCGATTCCTACCCTCCTTCGTTCTTGCGAAACAGAGGAGGAAGCGGCAGGATGCTGTTGCTACCAACCGAGCAACATTTCCATGTTTCTCCGGCCAATTCTGTAACATCCCAGTTACCCTGAAGAGCAACATTTCCATGTTTCTCCAGTCAATACTCTGAAAACACGTATCATTCCTTAGCTTTCAGATAGAGGAAATCATATTCAGCAGAACTTATTTTTTGTTACTGAGCCAGAGTTGTCCTATGTCAAACATACTCTCCTCACCTATGTGTAAACCTACCTCTTCAGAAACAATTGCCCAACACTGTTTGGCAACCATACATTCAAAGAAGAGACGTTGTACAGATTATTTTTCAGAGCAAAAGGCAACTACCCCCAGCTGCAGGAGGACGCGCCGATGCTGGTCATTCCACAACCGGAGGACCCATCGACGACTGCCTCACAGGAGGACGCACCGACGGTGGACGTCCCACAGCTGGAGAACCCATCGACGGTGGACGTCCCACAGCCGGAGGACCCGCCGACGGCTGGCTCACATTCGGTGGATGCGGCACAGGCGGGGGTGGCCACCAGTGAGCCGTGGACGCCACCCCCGCGGCCCATTCGGTAGGAGTTGCACTCGCCGGAGACACGCGCGGAGCACTGCCACCCCCTGTGCCGGGGACGGTCTCGATGTTCATGGGCGGCTCCAAATTGCCGCCCCGGGGGATTGGGGGCAACGACGACTCCTTCAAACGCCGCCTCGACTGGTTCACCAACAAGGTGCTGCGGAAGTCGGAGCCTTCGCTACTCGGCGAGCCCCCCAAGCAGGCCACTCCCAAGCCAGTGTTGCCATGGCGGAGCAGGCGGTTGGCAGCTCAGCCCCTTTCCCGAATACCGACTTCCAAGCGAGGTGAGGTTCTCGTCATGCGGCGCATGGGCTACATCCAGGGCCCATCAGCGCCGTCCGCGCTAGAGCTGGAGGACTACAACAAGATCTACGGCGACACTATGACGGCGTCTAACGTTGAGGCGCTGCAGACGCTTTCGCGGACGATGGGAGGGAGGCGTCAAGGCGGTCGCGAAAGCGTAAGGCTACCTCCTAGGTTGCGTCGCCGCGTCGTTGTCGGTTGTCTCTTTTATGTAATATCGAACCACGAGAACTTAAGTTAGGATGGTCCGGCTATGGCTGTGTTGTTGACCTCCTTTGACACTCATTAGGGTGCGTTGTACGGTTGTTTAAACCCTTCTTAATACAAAAGATACGCAAACCTTTTGCGTATTCGAGAAAAAAACTATCATTCTCTATTTTTTCTCCTAGTTAGAACTTTATTATTTTTCAAGCGGGAAATGCACGTGCGTCCCCATATGACCATATTACAGGTAGCCACTGCTACTGCTACTGTCCCCAAATTTCTCAATCTGCATTCTACAACCACTAGCCGATACACACCAGCTATATATATTGATCATGAAGTTACTTTTCATGAAAATAAAGAATTTCATGGGGATAAAATTGTGGCAGAACCTTCTAAATTATATGGCCCACAAGCACCTGACATTGTCCCTAAGACCTCTGTCGGCTATGCTTGTACACCATATAACCTAGAATGTTCCGTCGGGTGGATCCCCGATAAACCACGATTCCTCCAGGATCGATACTTACAGAGACATCACAGTATTACAACAGTTTTTATACAAAAATACCAGAGTAGCGGAAGACTTACAATAACTTAATTTACAAACCATTTGATAAGCTTATACAAACCAAAGTGTATCATTATTACAACACAGCGAAAGTATCATTACTTAACCTTATTACAATCACACAACGAAAGGTGCCCTGCTCATGGGCCACACAACCTACTCCTCGTCAGATCCTTCCTCGATAACCGTCATGCAACAAGGGCCGTAGCACGCTTACTCACACGGTTCACCTGCAACAGGGGTTTAACAAACCCTGAGTACGAAAAGTACTCTGCAAGACTTACCGACTAAAAATTGGGGAGAAGACTCAGGAATGCTGGCTAACAGGAATCAAGGTGAGGCTTTAGCAAGATCAAAAGACACCTTTTGCGAAAAGAGACTAAGCCAGTCCTTATTATAACAATCATTTATCAAACATGTAACAAATTCAAAACTTTTCAGTCTCACAACTTTCATTATTACTACGATGCCGGGACTCGGATCAAGCCTCCCATATCGTGGAGCACCGACGATTCAAATCGCTTTATATACCCAGCTGGGGCTTTCTAACCACACGATGTATGCAGGACCGAACATCTTACATACATCAACTCACGCTTGTATTTCTCCCTGCCAGAACGGGTCCTAGCCACGAGAGTACAGTACACCACCTCCCTACGCCGTCAGTACGTCGACGGTGCGCTCGTAGTATGGGTACATGCTACTTCCCGTCCCGGTGTCCGTTCTCGTCACGGATGGTATAAGGGAGCTTACCGTCATTAGCATGCGACTAGTACTATCCAATAACCTCATGATCCCAGGACCAAACAACGGACGGTCCTTAACCGACACAAGTGGATGACACTACACCAGGGCACTAGCCCATCCTGGTGCAAGTCACTCCACCGACGTCTCGATTTACTCATTATGTCCCTATTGCATACCCTTGACCCGATCAAAGTGAAGGGTACCAACAAGAAACATCACGTTTTATCACTTTCTCAAAACAGATGCCAATATCACACCTTTGGAAGCAGTTTGTAAAACCTATGCTAGTAGTAGGGCTAAGCGTATACTAAGCACTTTCGAAATCAAAACAGGTATCCAGGATAATATATCAAGGTACGGTAAATACATCAAAGTAGGACATCACACAACTCCTGTTACCTAATGCATCATATCATCAACATAAAATATAAAGCTTTTTTGAAATACAAGGAAAAATCTCAATACATCCGGAGCTTGCCTTGGGGCTCGATGAAGTTAGGCTCAGTGATGACACTGCCGAGATCAAGACCAACCTCCTCACACCGATAACCTTCCTTAGAGACGGGAGTCGGATCAACCCCTTCTTCAGACGGCACAACTACACGATTGAGATACATGATTACAATGCGGTAATAAAAGGAGCATGCGATAATGATGCAACGATAATTAGTTTATCTTGAGTACAACTTTCCTTCACGGTAACGTTGCACTACGGAAGTATAGCTAGCGTCGACGACGACGGACTAACGGTACGCAATCAACATAAAATGCCGAAGGTCATTAGGGTTAATGACCTAGGGTCATCACTCAATCCTAAAATCAAGCAACCCTAATAGTGATTAAGATTAATTACTAATTTATTAACCATTTTTACAGTTGTTGAAAGCCACTAATTAACTTGCTACTAGAGATTAATCAAACCCTAATTAATCAAGAGATTAATTAATTAACTATTAATTAATCAAGGTATTAATTAAGCATAAAATAAAAAATTAGTTAAAATATGATCAAACTTCATAATTAATATCATTATCATCTAATTAGCACACAAAACAAATTTCATGATTTTTGGATTTATATTTTAATTACTAAAAATCATGGAACTTGTATTTATTAATTAAAAGAGCAATTTATAGCACAAATAAATTTTATTGGAAAAGCAGAGTTAGTATTTTTTCTACATAGAGCATGGCATAAGGATCACACACATATTTTTATTGCATTTTTATCTGCCCAAAATAAATTGTAGCAAAAAAAGATGAAAACTAGCTTTTGAAATTAAATTTAGAAAAAGAAAAACATTTCCCTCTCTCCCCGGGCTTATCAGGCGGCCCAGCCACGGCCCGCTTCGGGCGCGTCTCTCCCTCTCTCCTCCTCTCGCTGACAGCGCGGCCCCGCCTGTCAGCTGCTTCTCCTTCCTCCTTCTCTTCGAAAGGGCACAGTGACGGCGGCACGGCCGACGGCGCAACTGGCCAACGACGGCTCCTCCGATGAAAACAACTACCTCACCAGACTCAACATCTCCTGGCGAACCTATCAAGCTACTGGACGACCTCAGCGGTTCACCGGAACGGGTGCAACGGCGGCCGAGGCGGACGGCCTCCCCCCTTTGAACACTGTTCCGACCAAACTATAATGACAAAGACGCAACCGACTCTCTAGATCGACTTAGGAGCTCACCACGGTTTCAAAACAAGGGAACAGCGGGCGTGAAAGTGGGTGGAGCAAGGTCGACGACGGAGACAGTGACTGCGGCGGCGGTGAACTCCGGTGGCGACGACGTTCCGGCGTGACTAGGCTTTGGCTGTGAAAAAGAAAAGGACGATGGCCTTCAGTGAACCAAAGTGAAGCTATAACAAAGAAAAGGAGAGCACGAGCGGCTCTGAGTCGCGCTGACCAGAGCAAAGCTCACGGCGGCTGCGGTTGACCGGAGTGAAGGAAGACAAGGGTGTGTGGGCAACTCCGGCGATGTCAAGAATCGAGGAGCGGCTCAATCAGTGCGCAAGGGAATGGCGGATCTGTTTGCAAGCTATTGGAAACGATGAACAAGCGTGGTGCGCGAATTTTGCCGGCGACAGAGGTGACGACGGCGACGGTGCAGGGGAAGAAAAAGAAGAATACGGCGGCGCTGGTGGCTTTTATAGGCAAAGAGAGAACCGACGTGGTGGCTGGCACCTTCACGACGGGGTAGAGGTGGACGGCGTCGCGTGAAACCCGGGAAGGCGCTGGAATTGCCACGGCGGCCGGCGGTGACTCACGGCATGGGCATGGAGCAAGGTGTCCCCCCTGTGCATTACTGTAGCAGTGCCAACTCACTCTCTCCCTTCTCAAATTACTCCCAAATTTTGAACTACACTCAAATTTTTCCAAAAATACAGATTGTTCAAAATTTTGTGCTCCACAACTTTCATTAAAGAAGTTTTGTCAAATTCCAAATAATTTTTGAACTGCATTTCAAACTTCAAAAGAAAGCAAAAACCCTAACTTGAAGGAATTCAAAAGTACTTTTAAATTTTGAATAAAAGATGAAAATCTCCAAAAATAAAAGTTGTTCCATTTCTCAAGACCTACAACTTTCATTCAAAAAGTTTTTCATGAAACTGAATAATTTTTGAATTGGAGTTTAAAAATCAAAAGGGGACAATTTCCAATTTAAAGAACTTTTGAAATTACTTCAAATTTTATTCAAAAACTTGAAAAACTTTATTTACCAAAGTTGTAGAGCTCAAAGAGATGCACAAATTGTATTTTTTAAGTTTTCCCAAATTTTGAATATTTTGAGATGAAATTGAGAAAGGGGCAAAAAGGCTTTTGAATTTGAAGCTTTTGAAAAGGATTTTCAAATTGAATATTTGGGCAATTAATTAATGGTGTCGTGGTACTTTTCAAACCCAACTAATGGCATACTTTCAAAGTACAAAGTTCATATTTTGAAATGGTGCCAAAGTTTGGTAACTTTTATTTATAAAATTAATTATGGTTAGCTCCTCAAAAGTGAACTTGAAATTCAAATTCCAACACTTAACCATTAGAGTTAGGGTTTTGGGGATTTGAATTCCAACTTCAAATTTGATTCTCTCTTTGTATCATTTGACTTAGAAAACATGTTTGAGGTGTGAGTCGTGGTTAGCCAAACACTTGCAAGCATCAAGGTTGGTTTTAGTGGATTGCTTTTATAAACAAAATCAAACATGTGGATGGAATTTAAATGATGTATACATACACATATGATATAAAAAGAGCTCAAACAAACCCTAGAATTGTAAACTCGTTTTAGTCATTCACATTAGGGTTCTCTAATTATGAATGCTTATGTAATGAACTAATGATGATGACATGGCAGGTTTAGATTAACGTAACACCAGAGGTGTTACATAAGGGCATCTGCGGGGATCAAGGGCGTCGGGTAAAGCTGGGCTGCAATGATCTAGATCTATAACACATGCACGGAGCCAGCGGTAGGCTGGGGGCTCTAGCCCCCCTACCGCTTGAGTGCAAGTGAAGCCTACCTTTGCCTGAAATTTTAGCCATAGATGTATAGGTAGGAGGGGCTGCCATGTCCAAGTTCCCAATTCACTGTGCTCGTTCCCAACCCATCAGGCGACAGCTTCAAGCGCGGGCGCGCCACAAGGGCGTGAGCACTTAGGGTCTCGAGCGAGCGGCCTGGCAACGCCAGGCGCGGCTGGCAAATAGTGAGTGAGAAACCAGGAGGCACTGGCGGTCAATACCTGGCCAGCACACCGACGCCGCTGTTCAGCTCCTCCTAAATTTTTTTCTCGCTTCGTCTCTGATGCTGTCATAGGCACATCAAGGGTCAGAGCGACGACGAACAATGAAACCAACCAACGTCGGTGTTTGGTTTGGGTAGTCCCTGCCACGATACTAATTCAAAGTATTAAACAAAGACTAATTACAAAACTAATTTGTTAGCCGGAGGCTAATTTATGAGACGAATCTATTAATTAGCCTAATTAGTCCTTGGTTTAACAATGTTATGTTGTACTCCCTCCGTTCCATGGACTTTATCGTTAAAAACCCGTGCCCCTCTCATAAACACGATTTTCAAGTGACAAACTCTATGGGACGGAGGGAGTAGTAAATATTTGCTAATGATGGATTAATTAGGCTCAATAGATTTATCGTGTTAAGTACTACTCAATGATGTAATTAGTTTTATAATTAGCTAGATAGCTTCCTTCTAGTTAATATCCTAACATTCCATGATGTGACATGCATTATTTCTCTGTTAGTCTCAGGCCACTGCTGAATGCATGGCAACTGCCAAATGCCAGAGAATGTCTGGTACGGTGGTGCTGCTAGGGCGCCGCGCATGCATTGCCGGCCCGGGCGGGCGTGCATGATTGACGCACCATGCATGGATGATTCATGATTCCATGGATGAATGTGTGCGTGCGTGTGCGTGTTGGGGCCTTGGGGGTGGGGGCATGACTCGTGCGTACCCTAATTGATTGCCTGGTGTGCTTGGTGTTTGCGAAATTAAGGACGTTTCCACTAGTACAGAAATAATTTCTCTTGGCGCCATGGTTCAAGTTGTACAAAGGTTCATTTTAAAGGACGCCAGGTGTTAAAAATACGTGGGGCCAGCTTTAGAACCGCCGGTGAAAACCGGTTATCACCAACCGCCCGATGCTAATGGCCCCATTAACATCGACGGTTGTCTTAGCCGCCCGCCCGGTGATAATGACTATTTACACCGGGCGGTCGCCTAAGACAACCGCCCGGTGTTAATGGGGCCATTAGCACCAGCCAACTTACCAAACCACCTGTGATAACGATTTTCACTGGTGGATTGGTAAACCAACCGCCGATGCTAGGTCTGCTATAAATACCCCTTCTTCCTCTCCGACCAGACAGGAAAACTCGAGGCCAACTTTCCATTGTTGGCGATTTGGAGGTCCGTATTTTCTAAAATACAAGGGGGGGGGGGTTTGATCTTCAATTCTTGGAAGGAGGTTGCTAAAAAAGGTTAGTTTATGCCCATCTTGCATCTTTTTAGCCAATGTTGCTCAATTGTAACCACTTTTTGGATCTAGGGTTTCACCATGAGTGGAGGGGGAAAAGCTAGGGTTTCCTCTCTATTTGCTTAGATGTGGTGGTTCAAGATGGATTTTTATGTCTCTCTTAGCTCTTGCCATAATTATTTCTCAATTAAAGTTTATCCTCCACTATAGATTTAGTGTGTCATGCATGAATAGGTTTATTTGGAGAGAAGAAATTGAAGATTATTTCTTAGGGTTCATTTTCATTAGATTTAATTTTAATTATTTTTTGTTTAGATAATTAGTAGTGTTTAATTTATTTAGAGAGAAGAAGTGTTTTAATTATTAATAATTTATTTAATTAATTACTATGTCTTTCTTTAACAGTAGTCTAATTAATTGGTTGGTTTTATTTTATTACTTTGTATTAATTTTTTTTGATGTGGTTAGTGCTTAATTAAGTAGCTATGTATAATTGTTTATTAGATTCAAATTAATTGGTAGATTTAATTAATTAATTGCTATGCCTCCTCTCTCATACTTAGGGAACCTTAGGCCTCAACATCTATAATTTGGGAAATATACAAGTGCGAGGTTTTCGCCTCATACAGAGAGAGGAAGTTGTTGATCATCAAAAGGTTAGTAAATTAATATCTCATAACAATCATGGTTGAATTACATTGATTACAATAAATTTGTTATATATATAGGTAACCGATGGAGAGGTCATTCGGATGTATAATTTATCAAGAGTAGATCCATCATACATACCGTAGGTCAAAAGGTTTATTGATGCCGCTAAGATGCATGCATGGAGAATCCGCACGGCAAGCACATACCATGTCCTTGTGTAGACTGCAAAAATATTGCGCCTCTTTGACGACACACAAACAATATTTTCTCATCTCATTCTGCCGAGAATTTATAAATGATTACTTGATTTGGACAATGCATGGAGAGGGTAGCTCTACACCATATCCAGCTATAAACCCTGCGAACATCAACCCCAATGGCCCTGATATGCTTGTTGACGACGGATGCCAGTTCATACATAAGACACAACATCAGAGTCAACCTGTTATGCCAAATATTGATGATCATGAAGTGGTGGATGAAGGGTGTGAAGACGTGGAATTCATGGCTGCATTATTGCATCGTCATACTGATCCATCAATATTCTTTATGAAAGGTATGGAGGCCTTACGGAAGCTAGCAACAGAGTCATTGTACGATGAGATTAAGGGTTGTACCAAAGAGTTCACGACGTTGCGGTCTGTGCTTAAGTTGTTGATGTTGAAAGCTAGATATGGATGGTCCGATGCTAGCTTCGATGCATTATTGAGTACTCTCGGAGATATGCTTCCAAAAGAGAACAAAGTGCCTGTTAACATGTACTATGCCAAGAAGCTCATCAGTCCGCTTACTATGGGTGTACAGAAGATCTAAGCATGCAGAAATCACTGTATCTATATCGAGGTGATTACGCAGACTTAGACAAGTGTCCAAACTGTGGTGCAAGTTGGTACAAGACGAAAAAAGACTATCTACAAGAACAGAATGCAACTTTAGTTTCCAAAGGAAAGAAGAGAAAGAAGACCGAACAGGGTTTAAAACCAAGCAATAAAGAAAAAGAAGAAGTAGATTATTTTGCACAGAGAAGAGTTTCTGCTATGGTGATGTGATACCTTCCGGTGGTTGATCGATTGAGGTGTTTGTTCGCTAACCCGGAGGATGCGAGAGCTTATGACCCGGCATAGTTCGATAAGCACAAAATGATGGAAAGCTTCGACATCCAAATGATGGCAAACAATGGAAAAAATTCAATGATGAACACCCGAAATTTGCTAAGGATGCAAGAAATGTTAGGTTTACACTATGTAATTGATGGAATGAATCCCTTTGCCGAAAGGAGCAGCAAGCACAAAGACGTGGCCGGTGATCCTCACTATCTACAACCTTCCTCCACACCTGTTGCAGAAGCGCGAATATCTTTTGCTAACTATTCTTATTTCTGGACCTACACAACCTGGTGTTGATATGGATGTATTCTTGGAGCCCTTGATGGAGGAAATGAAAACTTTGTGGGACACAGGTGTTGACATGTTGGATAAATACAGGAAAGAGTCATTCACTCTGAGAGCAATTATTTTTGTTACAATCAACGATTATCCTGCTCTCTTTGTATTGTCATGCCAATTCAAGGGAAAGGTTGGTTGTGTAGTATGCCTAGATGAAACCTTTTATGTGTCCCTCAATGCATCCAACAAGCTAGTGTACATGAGGCACCGGCGTTTCTTATCAAAAGGACACAGGTACCGCTTACGAAAGATGGATAGATACTTTGACAATTTAAATGAACTAAAGTCTACTGCTCCATCGGGTAATAGTAAAGGTCACAGAGTGTTTGAGATAGTTAAAAACATCAAGTTTGCTTTTGGAAAAAAGACAATAGATGGAAAAGCTAGAAAGGATGTCAAGCCAACTCCAGGTGCTACATTCAAGAAGATGTCAATTTTTTTCAAGTATTTACCATACTGGAAAGACCTTGACGTACGACACATAATCGATGGTATGCACGTTCAGAAGAATGTGTTTGAAAGCATCATTGGCACCTTGTTGGATATGAAGGGCAAGACAAAGGATGGACTAAAGTCACGTATGGACATAGTAAATTTAGACATAAAACATGAGCTTCATCCGGTTCTTCAAGAAAATGGAAAGTACCACCTTCCTAAGACAAAGCTATAACCCGAACGCAGATGAGAAAGAAGCGATTTGTGTGTGGTTGAAGAAATTGAGAGTTCCAAATGGTTTTACTCGCTCCAATCTAAGATCCATTGTTTCGATGAAAGACCTTACACTTACCAACTACAACGCACATGATTGCCATGTAATGTCGACAACTTTTCTATCTATTGCCATCGGGGCTATAAGTCCAGTGTTTTTAAAGATGGCAATCACAAGGTTGTGCTTCTTTTTCAATAAAATATCACAAAAGGTAATCGACCATGATGAGTTAGAGTCTCTTCAAGAATTCACAGTGGAGACAGTGTTACAGCTTGAGATGTGTTTGCCGCCATCATTCTTTGATATAATGGTACATCTTGTGGTGCATTTGGTGCCTTAAATAGAGGCAGTGGGTCCTATGTATTTGCATGAGATGTGGACGTATGAGCGTTTCATGTCAATACTAAATTCCTATGTATCCACTCGTGCTCGTCCTGAGGCAGCCATGATAGAGGGTACATTACCGAAGAGACCATTGAGTCCGCTGCTCCATTCTGTGGAAGTTACCTAAAAGGTCAAATTGCAATAGGTTTGCCTCCGTCTTGACATGAGGGCAGGCTGCATGGATGTGGTAGGATGGGACGAAAATCATTTATCTCTTCGGACTACCATATTGTCCTCGAATCATAGCATCCTACATCAAATATCGATAATGGAGCCTTTGATCGACCAACATATGAAAGAGCTACGCGATCAAAACCAGGGGCAAACTGAAGCTTGGGTAATGAATGAACACAAGCATCAATTCACCACATGGCTAATGGATCAGAATATTCCAGATGGAGAAACAATTGAGCAACAAACTATCAAGCAGTTGGCAGCTGGACCATCACGCCAGATCACTACATGGCACACCTATGACATTAGTGGTTTCACATTTTGTACCATTGCTAGAGACAAAAAGAGCATGACACAAAATAGCGGTGTTCGATGCGAGACCATAGATGAAAATGAGGAAATCCATACATACTTTGGCTTCATTGAGGACATATGAGAACTACACTATGGTACATTTCAGACACCAGTGTTTTGATGCCAATGGGTTGAGGATAAATATATCACAGTGGATAGTCATGGGCTTAGAGTTCTTGATCTAAGTAAAGTAGATTACAAAGATGACCCATGGATCCGTGCTAACCGTCTTTGCCATGTGTCTTTTATGCCGAATGTGATCGTTCCTAAGAATGAGAGAAAAAAGTACCGATAAGTCGAAGCATGTAGTTCTTCCTAGAAAGCAACAAGCTTTAGGAGCTGATGGTGCAATTGACCTAGATGATTGTAACCAGTTCGGTGAGATGTCTCTCTTTACAGACCATACTTCAAAGATATGAAACGTTGAGCGTACCATTCCACAAAATTCTAAACCCTGAGTGTGCCACGATGGAGAAGGAAGAACAGTAGCCGGCTAGATTCTCTTGTCATGTAATAGTTTATGCAATACAATTTGTAACCTATGCTACTACTCTTATATATTTTTATATGTGTCTCATGAATGACTCTCTTGGTGTTATATAATTAAAGAAAATTTAAGTCCTTTTCTTTCTACATAGAGAGAAAAGAAAAAATAATTACTTTGCTTTAGACATAGAGAGAAAAAGAAAAAATAATTACTTAGCTTTATACATAGAGAGAAAAAAAAAAAAAAATAATTACTTTGCTTTAATCTACATAGAGAGAAAAGAAAAAATAATTACTTTGCTTTAGACATAGAGAGAAAAGAAAAAATAATTACTTTGCTTTATACGTAGAGAGAAAAGAAAAAATAATCACTTTGCTTTATACACATAGAGAAAAGAAAAAAAATAATTACTTTGCTTTAGACATAGAGAGAAAAGAAAAAAATAATTATAGCTTTATACATAGAGAGAAAAGAAAAAATAATTACTTTGCTTTAATCTACATAGAGAGAAAAGAAAAAATAATTATTTTGCTTTTAGACATAGAGAGAAAAAAGAAAAAATAATTACTTTGCTTTATACATAGAGAAAAAGAAAAAAAATAATTACTTTGCTTTATACACATAGAGAAAAGAAAAAATAATTACTTTGCTTTAGACATAGAGAGAAAAGAAAAAATAATTACTTAGCTTTATATAGAGAGAGAAAAGAAAAAATATAATGTACTACTGTATAGAACTAGTCACAAGGAATCCAAAAAGTTTTTATTTTTTCTATTTTATGAATTTTCTATAATTTGCTACTAATTTCCAAAGGTACCGTTCTAATATATGTGCCTTATATGTCCGTCTTCCTCTTCACCTTTAGATGGCTATTTTATTTCATATACCTTTGCCACACCATTTTTATAACTTTCAATTTCTTTAATGCACAGAACTACTCATAAGGATTCCAAAAAGTCATCATTTTTTATTTTATGATTTTTCTATAATTTGTTATGAATTTTCAAAGAATCAGCATAAAATAATAAGAAAATCCATTTCTATGGGCGGTTGGTAATGCCAACCGCCTTAAAAAACCATTTCTACAAAGCGGTTGACACTACCAATCGCCAAGATTATCTACCGGGCGGTTGGTAGTGTCAACCGCTTTGTAGAAATGATTTTACAAAGTGGTTGGCATTACCAACCGCCAGTAGAAAAATGTTCCCTATAAATTGGTTTTATTGCGGGACTTAGCATTTCAATCGGTCGGCGCGTTTTTTTACGAAAGGACGCCAAAGCCGCGGATTTCACCCGCCCGGCGCCACGAAGCCTCGAGGCCGCCGCCTCGCCGCCCGCCACCGAGCCGTCGCTCTGCGTCACGCCGGCTCGGCGTCAAATCGGCAAGGCTGCGCGCTGTCTCGCCCAGCTCCTGGAATCTTTGGCCACCACCGCCGCCGCCACACCTCCGTCCGCCCGCGCGGTACCACCGCTGCCCGCCTTCTCCGCCAAAGAAAGGTGGCGCGCCGCCCACCGCCGCCCGTCCGTATGCCGCCCCGGAGCTCCGGCGTGGAGCGGTTGGGAGCTTACGGGCGCTGCCAGGCGGATTGCGTGGCGGGCGCCAAGCGCCCAGGGCTGTGACGGGGGGCAGGGGCGCTGGCCTTGCTGGGCCATCGTGGGCTGGCAGCCGCCCCTCCCCTTTTTTTTTTTTTTTTTTTTTCACACCATTACATTAGGTTAATTAATTAACTAATTAATTAGGGTGTTAATTAATTAATTAATTAGTTAATTACGGTGTTAAATAGTTAGGGTTATTTATTGTTTGATAATTAGCAAATAATTTGATTAGTTAATGTATTAGTTTAGGTTAATTAGTTAATGTTTTAGTTTAGGTATTAATTCTTTTCTTTCATACATAAAATAATAACTAAACTAAAACATTTTAGTTAATTATGTTCATTAGTTAATGTAATAGCTTATGTATTAATTTCTTTATTTCATTAATACTTATATACTTGTAATTTTTCTATTAATATGTAGTCATTGCCTCGTTCTCTACCGCCGTTGAATCGGTCTCCACCACCGTTCTCCACCGCCGTCTAAGGGGTACACCATCGTTCTCCACCGCCGTCGAATCGGTCTTCCCTCCACGCTGCATAAGTAAATACTCTTTATTTTTTTAATTAGAGTTATACTTAGGGTTTTATACTTAGGGTTTTGTAATTAGGGTTTTCTAATTAGGGTTATACTTAGCATTTTCTAATTAGGGTTACACTTAGGGTTTCATATTTAGGGTTTTCTAATTATGGTTACATTTAGGGTTTTATACTTAGGGTTTTGTATTTAGGGTTTTCTAATTAGGGTTATACTTAGCGTTTTCTAATTAGGGGTACACTTAGGGTTTCATACTTTGGGTTTTCGAATTATGGTTTTCCAATTGGGATTTTCTACTTAGGGTTTTCTACTTAGAGTTTTCTAATTAGGGTTATACTTAGTGTTTTCTAATTAGGGTTACACTTAGGGTTTCATACTTAGGGTTTTCTAATTAGGGTTACACTTAGGGTTTTATACTTAGGGTTTTCTAATTAGGGTTATACTTAGCGTTTTCTAATTAGGGTTACACTTAGGGTTTCATACTTAGGGTTTTCTAATTATGGTTTTCCAATTGGGGTTTTATACTTAGGGTTTTCTACTTAGAGTTATACTTAGGGTTTTTCTAATTAAGGTTTTGTATTTTCTACATGCATTTAGTGTCGATGAGTTCTCCAAACCATAGCAACCAGGGAGATTCCGAAGAATACCATAGTCCAAGTGATCCGCATCCTAGCCTGGATAGGACTCATCGTCCGGAGCAGAATGACCCAGACTATGATCCAACACTTGATGAGGTAAAGATAGTACCTTACACATTCATATCTATATATACTAAGTTATGGAGGACTTCATGTAGTACTTATTCAAATGACACAGAGGTATTGTCTCAAATGATGGGTTTAGGCGAGGAGGAAGAACAAGAAGACGTGCCAAGTGACGCACCGCCAGTAACAACCGAGACAACCACCTCAAAGAAAAGGACAAGGAAATAGAGTGATCGAAAACGAGGTCAGAGAGGAACAAACAAGTGGCCAGAAAAAACATATAGGGTCACCGATGTCAACATGAAAGGAGAGCCTCTAGCACCTGAAGAGGTGCCATCCAAGTTCCGAAACGCAATTGGCTTCTTAGTTAGAGATGAGATTAACATCACAAATCGCACATGGAATGATGTGCCAGATAATACGAAGACAATTGTATGGAGGCGGTTGCAGGAGAGGTTTCTTTTCCCTCCAGGATCAGAAGACCTCGTCCAGCAGTATGCATTCAGGCAGTGTCCAATCTCGTTCTGAAATTTTAGGTGGGAACTTAATACCAAGTATGCCAAGATGAAGAAGGACCCGACAAAAAGGTACTTTAAGATTACACCTGCCCAATGGGAGATTTTTAAACTACAGAGGAATGATCCTGACTTCCAGAGAAAAAGTGAAGCTAACTCTGAACTAGCAAAGAGGAACAAGTACCACCACCATCTTGGCTCAGGTGGTTACAAGGCTCATATTCCGAAATGGCGGGCAGAGGAGGCTGAAAGGAAGAAGAAAGGAGAACCGGTGCTATCTGAAATGCTTGATGAAAGAAGCGCGAATTGGCTCTATGCAAGAAAAGCAAAACAAGAACAGACTGGCGCTAGAGTCCCTGATGAAATCCAAGAGCCAGCACAGAAGATGTTTGAAACAGCACGCAACGAGAGAGAAGGAAAATTCAAGAGAAAAAGGGAGAAAGACATCTTAAGTGTTGGTCTGGGAAACCCCGAGCATCCAGGACGTGTACGAGGCGTCTCGTTAAGGCTGGGGTGGAAAGAAGGATTCGGGGATGAGTGGGCTGAAATGTACAAGAAACGCAACCGATACAAGGAAGCAATGAGGGATGTCATTGAGGAAGAGGCAAAGAAACAAGTCAAAGTAATCATGTCCAACATGCTATCAAATCCTGATCTCGAGTTTATTCAAGATGAGTGCAATTCTTCCAAGTATTGTTGAATAAACTCGAGATCAATTCTTCCACAAATGCCACGGGTCGCAACATAACCCCATCAACAGATGGTGGTCTCCACCCAAGGTCCAATTCTTCCAAGTAGTGTTGCGTCTACGGCACCAAGAAGCACTACCCAGTGGATGATCTAGTTGCACCAACACCTTGTAAACTACCATCAGATATGGAATAAAGAATGTTCGTACCAGGGAAGTAGCCGAAGGCTTTGCAATCCCTGGCCGTGACAACCACCATAAAGAAATTCCAGAAGAGTATTGCAGGGTTGAAGTGTCAACGGTCGTCCAAGGATACGAGGACGACATGCTAGAAATCTCTGGTCCTGAGGGTATCGAGACACTCGGGCAAGCTATTAATAATTTTATTCTTTGGCTTCGACGAGATGTTCAGTTGACTCAACCACTGCCATCCTCTGAAGGCCTCCCAGGAACTCAGGAATCGTCACTTCCTGATCCTCAAGACTCACCCTCAGCACATGTTCCTCCTCCTAACTCACGTGTCCGACCACCATCATCGCCACTCCACTTCCCTGCTTCCCGCCAATGATGGAAAAGCTGTCGGAAACAACTCCAACACCAACGCCGCCACCAAAGCCAAAGAAGAGGAAACCTGTACCGAAGAAGTTCTCGGTACCCAAATTGGTTTCGCCATATGAGCCAAAGAAGAAAAGTGCTGGCACGGTGAGGTTTTTATCAGAAATTGGAATGTCTCGGCAAGCACGTATTGTTGACTTGTCCGAGCATGAGAAGTCAGCATCACAATCCTCGGACTTCGGCAAAGATAATACGAACATCATAGAGGTAAAGAAGCCAACGTGGGATGATTATCAGAATGTCCCGACTCAATATATCCATGGCGGGCCCTCTTCTCGGTTGGGACAAACTTAAACAAATCCCAAAGGATCAAAAGGATGCAAAATTGGTATATGAGAGCATCTGCTGCTGGAATCTCGGCGATCAATGTTTGTATACCAAAGAAATGCTTTTGCATCCGGCCGAGAAAAGGCTATGGTCATCTTCGAGGACTTGTGGCTAATGATGAACCTCCGGAGGCTTGACGCATGGCTCGTGGCGGTGTTTGCATTGTAAGTGTGACTAACAAATACACATGTTACTATCATTGAGGTGAACCAAATCAACGGACATGCTTTTATTTCTTACTCTAACAAGTACACATGCGCCTTGCAGAATGCAATATGATGAGGAAGAGATGCGTTATGGTCCAGATTAGACATATAAAGAAGAAAAAAGGATCGGGTATCTCAGCCCAATGAAAATATGCGAGGAGCAGCACACGTTCACAATCAGTGATGGCCATGATGATTTGAAGGGCTTAACACCTGAAGAAGAGGCTAAGGTGAAAAAAGCGGAGCTAAAAAAAAATTTGAAGCCAAATACTCTCTCTACATAGGAGAAGCAATGCTAAAATTCAAAAACAGACATTGCATAGTGGCCCGCTACAATTTTAGGTAAGTGTGAGTTTACATACATCAAGTTAAGAATTTCATGACACATGCCTCATCACAAATTTGATCCTGCAGGGACCACTTTGGATCTGTTTTTTAATTTATCCTAGGGAAGGAAGGACGCCGGTACTAGACTCCAGCGCATTACTCAATCGAAACTTATGCACCATTCTTGACAATCTTAGAATGGTAAGCCTATATATATGCATGCTTTGTTTTATCTATAAGAGTTGCATAATAACTAGGTGATTCTATTCGAGAACACAGGGGCATATAGGCATTATAAGATTTCTAAAGGTCCATATGACGTTTCTAAACAAGGAAAGCCAATGGATATACTTCATAACCGGCCGATACATAAATTTATAAGTGCATATCATACATGTACAATTAATACATAGCACGTTTCGAAAACTCAATACACACTTGTCCGTTATAGTGCCACAAGCAAACCACCGGAACGCTACACCGTGGATTCTACGTGTGCGAAGTTTATGAGAGACAACGGACGATACATCGAAACCCCGATAAGGTATAAGTAGCCGTCATTTATAAGTTTTGTCACTAATCCTGTTAATATTTGTTACCAAGTGAAAATATATAATGTTGAATTATAAACATACTTTCTGCTTTCGGGCCTATGCGTAAGATCCGACAACCAATTTCGATGAAAAAGCATTATACAACATAGTTGAGGATCTCTCGCTCATTCATCATGAAAGAAGTCATCCCACCCGAAGGGAAATACCACGATCCGAAAGCAAAGGAATTAGGAAAGCCGAAATATAGAGCGCTAATCGATATTAGGCGTCTCAATCTTAGTCGAGACGATTATTAAGGCTTTCCTAATTAGAGAAAAAGAGAAAACTTTAGATGTGTATATATGTATGATACATATGTGATGGACATGGATTTATATTGAAGTATGTATGAATGATATAATGCAATTTTGATGTAAATGGATTTTTATTGATGTATATAAATGTATGATAGAATTTAATTGCATGTTATCATAAGTTTCAATATAAATAAATAGGTTTCAATTTGAATTTCAAAAATGGCGGGGAAACTTTCCACCGGGCGGTTGTAAGCTTGAAGACCACCGGTGGAAATGTGATTTCTTGGGCGGTTAGGGAAGTGAACCGCCCAAGAAATCCCATTTCCACCGGCGGTTGACTTAACCAACCGCCAGGTAGAAATCATTTTTCCACCGGGCGGTTCTCAAGCAACCGCCCGATAAATGTTCCATTTCTATCGGCCTTTCCCACCGGTGGCTCGAGAACCGCCCGGTGGTGAGGGGGCTTGAGCACCGCCAGTGATAAACTTTTGTGTACTAGTGTTCCAACAGCTAGCTAGTTTAGTTAACTAGATCTGACGTGACAGAAAAAATTAGGAGAGAAATAGTTACTAACGACGAATAAATAACTGATTTATTTGAGGCAGTACAAAACTATAAGAGAAAAACATGCATACTAACAGAGAAGAAGTGGCAGGACCGCAGGATGGTGCCAGACGAGCTGGACTGCTGGAGCTGGAGACTAGAGTGGAAGACATGGATTGACCATTGACAAGGGAACGAACAGATGGATGGTGGGAAGTAGAAGGCATGGATTGACGAGGAACGAACAGATAAATGGTGGGGAACGAACAGATATATGATGGTGTGCAGTGGACTGTGGTGTGGCATGCAGTGCACATCAAAAAGCCAGCCGGGCGCTGTGCATTACCGTGCGAATCTTTGGGTCTACTTCCTCCGTCTAAAAAAACACAATAGTAAAACTTTTCAAAATCGTGTTTAACCATTCGTCTTATTTAAAAATTTTGTATATATTATAAAATAAATAATTTATTACTAAAATATTTCTATTGATAAAATAAATCATAACAAAATTCATGATATTTATATAAAATTTTGAATAAAACAAATAGTTAAATATGATTTTTGAAAGTCTTGTGATTGTGTTTTTTCTAAGAGGAGAGAGTACTGCGTACTATTATCGTCGCAGGAAGCCCGGTAAAAAGGACTACTAGTTGTGAGGGAGATGACACTGACACGTCGGCCAAAATGTCCGTCATGACAAGCCTACTGTATGCAAAAAAGGCCAATGCATTTGGCAGATTATATAGGTGGGCCGGCCCATTTCGACTGACTAAATGCATGGCTGTGCATGGCCGATAACTGGAAGGCATATTCGATCTAGCGCGGAAGCCTGCTTGTTCGTCGTTCACCAGCCCGTACGGAAAACGAATGCAAACGAAACTACTGCCTCTGTATCCTGTTTAGGTTGCATTCGCATGCTTTGGTGACTTTCAATAGCAAAATAGCAAACCTTTTCAACTTGTAAGCTGAGTGCGCACGCCGGTACTGCCAGCCGCCGCGCGTCGTGTAAACAAACCATTCCTTTTTTTCTTAATTAATACATATAATGATTTATAACTCTGCTGCACATTCGTTCCATGTGTGATTTTCTGCACAAACCTGCATCCAACAGGTTTATATACAACATTCTAATATATTATTACTCCTTCTCCTTGCAAATTATAGTTCACTCAGTATTGACCAAGTTTATATAAAAAAAAACACACAAACATGTGCAACATCAAATTAATCTCATTAAAATTCTCTATAGACTATACTTTGAGAGCGTAGTTAATTGAGAATGTAGATGGTAGCATATATTTCTGCAAATTTATCAAAGATACAAAATTTTTGACATAGATCAAAGCCAAAATGAATTATAATTTAAAAACGATGAGAGTATTTTATTATAATTTTTTAAAAAAGAGCCCACTACACTTGTCTAGAGGGTCTAGCAATTACAAGAGTAATAAAAACTATAGAATATTCAACGTTGGATTTTATGAGGATCTACAGCTTAGATTAAACCCAAAAAAAAATCCATGCCTACTACAATCAATAAGTAAAGAAAATATTAAATAACTAAACAAAATATTTGTATAGATATTTGAAAGTAAAAGGACAAATTGTTGAAAAAAAATCTAATTATCCAGGCTAGTTGCATGGACCACCTTGCCAGTTAAATAATATGAAATAGTTCTAAAAAAGTTAAATAATATGAAATCAATGAATTATGTTATTGATTGTAAATAGAAAATATGGGAAATCATTAGTTAATTATGAATATGGATGAAAAACAAATACAGGAATGATCCATTGAGTTACTTATGAAAAAAAAAGGCGGTTAAAAAGAAAATAAGGGGTTTACTCATCGTCATAAGTCATAACTACAATGGCTGTCTTCATTACTTACTCATCATAAAGAGGTTTACTGTTTTTTTTTTTTCTTGTAGTAGGGCCTTGTTTAGATGGTGAGAGGAGAGAGATTGAAAAGTCCTGTAGCACTTCGTTTTTATTTGGTAAATATTGTCCAATCGTGACCCAACTAGGCTCAAAAGATTCGTCTCGTGATTTACAACCAAACTATGCAATTAGTTATTTTTTTATTTATATTTAATGCTCTTTACATGCGGTAAATCATTTGTGAGAGGAGAGAGATTAAAAAGTCCTGTAGCATTTCGTTTGTATGTGGTAAATATTATCCAATCGTGGCCCAACTAGGCTCAAAAGATTCGTCTCGTGATTTATAACCAAACTGTGCAATTAGTTATTTTTTTATTTATATTTAATGCTCTTTATATGTGGGTATAAATTGATGTGATGGAGAGAGAGTGAAAAAACTTGCAAGTTGCAGGTGCATCTAAACAAGGCCTAGTTAGAAATGGGAAGGAAAAAACACTGCATGGATCGACCGTACTATACACGTGGTGATCAAAATACTCTGTGAATTCCTTCATGTATACATACCTCAAGACCAAAAAAAAAAAAAAAAAAAAAACAGACCAAACGAAAGAAGCCTCACACACATACATCAAATCGAAGCCTTTTGCCTCTGCTACCGGCCCAGCCGCGTGTGTACGCACGCAGCTGGGCTCAAAACTCATTAGCATGCAGTAACCAACGAGGGACTAATTAATACAGCTAGCTATAACTAGCACCGTTGCTAATTGCTATACGATCCATGTCCGGTTGATGAGCGGCGATCCAATCAATTAGATCCTCCGGCACGGCCGCACGGTGATCCTGAATCTCTGTATGTATCTGTGCACGTATCTGCTTTCTTCTTCTTCTTCTTCAGTTCATCAGCATGCCAATTGCCATGCATGATAGATGCATGGTCGTCGTCGATCGGCTAGCTATCAATCGATCGATGGATCAGGGACAGTGCACGTTCCTGCCGGGCCCTCCGTAGTAGAAGTAGTTGCCCCAGGCGCGGTTGGAGGCGCCCTGGATGTCGTAGCAGCCCGGGTGGTCGGCGACGAGGCGGAGCGCGGCGGCGGGGACGAGGCTGTTGTCGCCGTCCACCACCTGCACGTTGCGGAAGTAGGCGGCGCGGTTGAAGCCCTCGCGGGGGAAGTGGCCGCTCCCCATCTGCGTCGGCGTGTGCGACCCCGACGGCCGCGAGTTCACCACCTCGCCGCCGAACTGCACCATGTTGGCGTGCCCGCCCAGGTGCGTGAACAGCATCGACGGCCAGTACCCCACTAGCGGGCCCGACCCCAGCTGCAGCCACCAGTTCCCCCGGTGTGGGTCCTGCATTTGCATATATACATATTCAATTATTCATTCACATCGATTATGGCTTTGTATATATATTCACTGATCTTGCTTCGATGGCAATCATATATATACACACCTTCCATATGAGCAGGCTGATGTCATACTGCCGGCCATTGTAAACCGAGGTCGGCGAGATGGCGGCTCCAATGGCGATCCGGTTGTTGGTCTGGACGAAGCCGGAGCAGTGCAGGTTGTAGCACCCAGTCTCCTGGTATGCATCCGTCTGCCGGGCAAAGATGCAATGCAACAGTCAGCTGTCCGTGTGTGCTCTGGGACTATTAATTCCTCCATTCGATGTTTATGTCACTTGTTGCTAGAGTTCTGAAACTATATATAGCATCTATTACTAGCTACTTGTGACAAATTGTGATACTGCTTGACATGTACATCACTTTGTTCAGCTGAAATATAAAATTTAACACTGCATTTGTTTGAACTTTAGTTATTTTTCTTGAAGCCACAATGTGGATGAGTATATTAGTAGGAGCGAGAGCCAGGGCAGCAGCATGTATGCTCTTGATACTTTGCATAGTTTCAATGCACGGTAATATGCATATAAAACGTTGGTTTAGAGTAGATTTCAGGAACTTACGGTCCAGTATGTGAAGAACCTCGGGTTGCTATCTCCATAGAGTTCAGGGCTCACCTAAGTAAACAATAGAAGCAGGAAGTTAGCACTGTCTCCGGCATGCAGAATCTGTTTGACTGACCCAAGGTAGCATGCTGTGGAACTGGAACCAGCATTGCAAGTCAATGAGCACACATTTTCAATCGAGATCACAGTGATGAGTGATGGAATCTAATTAATGAGCGCCAGTTCTACATCACCTTAATGTACTACCAAGTCAACATACAGCCACATGCATATGCATATGCATACTGCAGAGATAGGACCCAGCTATCATTCCATATATTAGAGCTAGCTTTCAGTTCAAAAACACACAACTATTGGTGGTAACTAGAAGCAAGGTCAAAATAGTTTATTGTAAAGTTTGCAGTAGAATTAGAACTAGTCTACATCCACCTCTAGTAGGATCCTCAAGATCCTAAGCTCTAGCACAAGACTAGTTCTCATTGATCCTCACCTAAATACCAAGCTGCTGAGTGCTGCATAGAAATAGAAGGAAGTGGTTTCAGTTTCAGGTTAACCCAAAAAAAAAAAAAAAAAAAAAAAAAAACTGATGTAACGGTGTGTTTTTCAGTTCAAAACTTCAAATGCTCTGGCTTAGCAATAATATATAATAGTTCTGATAGATACTATCGGAGTACCAGAAGTGTTGGTGAAAAGCAAGCATGGAAGCAAAGAGGACCTGCAAAGTTGATTCACACATCTGCATGCCTGCCTGGCTGATGATAGGCAGGCACCCACATTTACTGGTGTCACCAACCGGGCAGCCTGAAGAGCTGCTGCGAGTCAGGTTCCCATTACTCGCAAGACAGATGCACGCAGGGCCTTTTTTCCAGTTTGATTGAGGACACTGACGCGAGAGCACTGCAGGAACAAGCAAGGCCTTTATAGCTAGCTGCCCTCTTTCGCTAATTCTCTTTTGTAGCAGCACCGGCATGCAGCAGCTGACTACTTAGGCACTAATTTCTTCCCTTAACCATACCTATATGAGTATCTACTGCCAGGTTTAATTAAACACACGCATGCATGCATGTGTTGTGCTGTCCTGCACAATTTCCATGGCCATTTCATTGTTCTTCAGAGGAGAAACACTGAAACCTGAAGAAATTCCAATGTTCATGCATACTTCTGCATTCTGCAACATGCATTGCTAGGAACAAACAAACAAACAAACACGGCGGCATGTACGATCCATCATTTATGTATGCAATATAGATGCAATGAACGCGTACGTACGTATTACATTGGATTTGCTGGTAAGTAGCTAGGGCGCATCTGTACTTGGAAGAAGGTTGTTAACGATAAGTTGATGGTGAGGACATGCATACGGAAGAAGTAATAAGGGCGGTTTTGGTTAGAGTGTACCGTACAGTACCTGCCATCCGGCCTCGATGGTGTTGAGGTCATTGCCGAAGGAGCCGGAGATGACCCAGATCTGGGAGAGGCTGAACTCCGACGCCGACGCCACCTTGGCGGACCACACGTTCAGGCTCGCCTTGGCGCCGTAGAACTGGTCCCCCGTCACGTACCCCACTGCGTGCTGCGCCGTCGTCGCCGTCACCGTCGCCATGCCGCCACCCCAGGCAATGCAAATGCAAGCAAAATATGGCCATCGTCTATCAGAGCCGAGCCGATCGATCGAGCTACTATGTTATTGATATAGAGTGGTACGGTACGTAAAGAGACGTTGCTCCACACTACTCGTGGAGTACTACTGCCTATACATCTGCCATGGCAATCGCTGTTGCCATGGCTGCACACATTGCATCAGTCACCACCCAGTACAATCGATGTACTGTGCGCCTACTACTGCACCGGTTGTACGGAGTAGGAGGCAGTTACTCCCACTAATACCTGTGTTTTCCCCAACTAATCCAGCTTTAATGCAGCTGCAGTACTTGACTGCTGTCCGGACATGATATGACAAGGTCTTTTCAAGACGTGATCGAGAGGCGTTTCGCGATGCTAATGGCGCGGCGCGGCGGGCACGCCATGGTGAGGCGAAGATTGACTGTGTACTGATGAGAGAGACTGACCTCGTGGCCGCTGCTGGTGGAGTCGCGGCGGGCCTTCATCCCGAACCGGCGGGCGGAGCTGGCCCGCAGCACGTCGCGCGCCGTCGTCCGCCGTATCGGCACCGTCCCCTCCGGGCAACACTTGCCGCCGTCGCTCCACGCCTGCGGGAACACGCCGGCCTCCTCCTCTTCCTCGGCAGCGCCGTCGCCGCCGCCGCCCTTGGGCATGGGCCTGGGCCTCTCCACGGGCTCGTCCTGGCATGGCACGCAGCAAATACACATGCATGTTGTCAGTACTGGATTCCGATCCATCCGAGGAACAACTCGGAACAAACAAATGTAGAAGAAATGGCGATGCATCTGGTTGAGCTAGGTAGAAGAGCAAGATTTGGCTGGCTCACCTCGGGCTTCTGGCTTCTGAGCATGGGGTGGTCGAACGCCGGCTGCAGGTGCGCCGGCACGCAGTGGATGACGTCGCCGTCGGAGCTCTGCACGCACACACCGCACGAGTCACGACACGACAGGAAGGCCCGAGATGGATCATTCCCAGAGCTGGAATAAAACGACAGCGAGGTGGATTCGGTTGCTGCATGCTTGGCCGGAGGGAGCCGGCCGGCAGCTAGCTAGCGCGCACAGGGACAAAGGAGTAGGTAGGATCGGAATGGAGTACGAGACGGGAATGGAAGAAGTCAAGTAAACCTGGATTGTCATGTTGGAATCCTTGGCCATCCTGGCCATGCGCGCCATGATCCTCCGGTACGCCTCCCGCTCCTCCCCGGCACGGAAGACCGCCTGCCGCGGCCGCGCGCCTGCGGCGGCGGCGCCGCCGTGACCGTGCGTCGCGGAGGCCAGGGCGGCCGGGCACGAGGCGAGGAGGAGGAGCAGGAGCAGGAAGGGGGCAAGCAGGGAGGCAGTGATTGGGAGGACTCGGGCGGGCGCCTTCCGACAACTGCTAGAAGGAGACGACGAAGAAGAAGCCGCCATGGGCCGACCTCGGATTATCATTGCTTTGCAGCACGAGGTGGAGGTGGCGGCGGTGTCGCGGTCGTCGCGGCTCGTCGTTGACATCGTTGTCTGTATCACACCGCTTCTTCTTCCTCCTCTGGAGCTGTCGGTATGCTCGCGCATTGGCGTAGTGCTTGTCCTCTTCTTCTTCTTCCCTTACCGGGAGCGAGCAGGAGAAGATCGGCCAAGACGCTCGCTATAAATACAGCCGCGTAGCGTGGGGGCTGGTCCTGGAGGTGGAGGTGGAGCTCTCAGTTCTCAGCTCTCTCCGAGGTCAAGACTCTCCGCGCTATACAGTGGTTGGTTGGTACAGTAGTGGTAGGCCGTGGGGAGCAGGGAGAAGAAATGCCGAATTGATGACGATGGATTCGAATCGCTCGCTATTCTCTGCTGCTTGCTTGGCTGTTTGAGCGACCTCAGCAGCTCGGCCGCACTTTTTCCGAGGACCCCCCGCCCCACACCGTCGTCCTTCGCATTTGCAATTGCATCTCTCTCCCATGGGCGGATGGATCGGCTGGTTTTGTTTCGTTTTATGTCGTGCAGCTGTCTCCCTCTCCACATTCCCCTCCTGGCCTCTCCACATACGAATAGAAGAGAGAGAGAGGAGCGGGGCGGGGTCGGGGTTGAGCCTGCCGGTGAGGACTGAGGAGACAGTGGGGCTAGACCGCTAGATAGAGTGGTGGCCGCGTCCAACGAGCCGCTTGATCAAGGCACGAGCGAATATAAAAAGAAGGAACCAGATGTGAGAGAGAGAGAGAGAGAGAGAGAGAGAGAGAGAGAGTGTGTGCATTGCATTGCACCGAGGGAGGAGAGAGAGAGAAGGTGGCCACCGTGGCTGCCTTTCCCTTTGCGTCTGCTTTGCTTTCGCTGCAGAGAAAAAAGATGAGACAGGAGGAGGCAGGGCGTGGTGGCGGGCATGTTGCCAGGGGAAGGAATTTTTAAAGCCACGCACGACAGTGGAGTGCAGTACTGGAGTATTCGTTCGCTCGATCGATCGACCGTGTGGTGCGTGCAGTGCAGTGCAATCATGCTCGAAACCGCAGAGCTCCTCCACCTTGGACTCTCCAGTGGGGTGCGCTCGCTTTGGGCCTCTTGACAGTTCAGACTTGAGATCACATCTGATCGACCTCAGTCCCCGTCGGGCGTCGGCCGGATGAGAATGAGATCCATGCTGAATCCTCGTCACACGTCACTTTGCGTGCTTTCCTGCATCGGCATGGCATTGAAGGGATGGATCCATTCGATTCCCAGAACTGTATCGATCAGCCTTTTCCGCAGAGCTTTTAGTTTTGGTCATATCAACGGTGCCAGCTTGCTAAGCACTTGAATGGATCGGATCTTACAATTGCTAATTAAAGACTCCCTTTGGATCGGAGCAAAAAAGATGGAAACCATATTTTTCCTGATTTTCTTACAAATTTTCAAGGGAATCGTCTGTGTCACTTGCTCCATTGTCTTGCTCCTGCGTGTTGCCCCGCTCCTGAGATCACTTATGTCGGTGGGGAGACGACAACTATCTTGATATCACCCTATTCAGTAGGACTTATAAGCTGCTTAATAAGCTGAAACGGCTGATAAGCTAAACGAACAAGACATTCTTCTCATATTATCAACGTGGTTACCTTGTATTTGACTCTCAACTTAATGAAAAACGCATCAATGAACATGTTCACGAAAAAAACACTGGCCCTGCTGCCCCTGGTTCCGCCACCGACTCTGACACCACTAATGGATTCGGTAATAAGATCATTGCATACAACAGTGCCACAGAGAAAGACGACGACATCATGTCCTCCTCGCTGGTGGCCAGATTCCTGTTCGATGCCAACGTTAGTGTCCTCGTCCATGCCGTTACTTTGCATGTTTGCCAAGGGGGTGTTGTAGCTAGCCAAAGGTCATATGTCAATGCCAGCTGCAATATGTGCTCCTCTTGTAAGCACATCCGTACCCAACCCAAGTTGCTGTGGTTCATATGTGTGCAGTATGCATACTCTACAAAAAAAATGCCAGTTGCAATATGTATACGAACGAGCACTTGCGTATGCATGTTGCCCCGCTTACGACAAGGACGCCGCCGTTTATGACGACCATTGCGTATATCAGAGCTCAAACCCGGACTTCCAGCAGCGCCATGGAGAAAGACGATGGCATCATGTCCTGGGCTGGCAGCCAAGCTCCCGACGTCGAGTATCCTTGTCAACGTCATTTTTTTTTTGTAGGGGCCGTGGCGCCTTTTTTTGATCGGGGCCCATGCCCCCCTCCTTCAACACTTAAAAGTTTTTAATATCCTTAATTTTTTTTTCAATTTATAGCACATCAAGCAATCAAAATACCTATTTTCATCACAATATGTAAGTGATCTCAAGATACGTTACACAATTCTCATGATCTTATTGGGTGCCCTTAAGAGTCTTTGTAACTAGATAGAAAAATTGGATTCACTTGTTTGTTGTTTGTTGTTTCCATTTATTGAATTCATTCCTTTTTATGAGCATCATTCGTTACAAGTAGTATATCACCTCCATCCATTTCTTGAATCTGTTTTCCTTTTACGGCTATGCTCATTCGACAATAAACTAACCATAATGATCAAATTGGGCTAGCACATCTACTAGTTCAAGAAAAAACATCGAACATTTGGGCATCAAGTTAAGTTATGGAAGTGACGTCAATGTTCAAATAACATCATACATCTGTTTACAAACTAGCCACTTTTGCTACTATAAAGTATAATATAAATGGTCTCTTAACATACATCAAATTTAACTATGTATGTCATTATTAAAAACTTTAATTGTGCAACTAAGTTACCAACATTTGTCATCATATAAAATAAACAAAAATATTCTTTAAGCTCGCATATAAATTTCTCATATGACATTATGAAAAGAATTGGCCCAAGTTATCTCATATACATCTGTGTAAATTTCTCATATAATTTACTTATGTGTAAGCTAAGCGCACTGCTAGATGATTGATGAACTAGTTGTTCTAATTAGCTTTAGATAATTTAGTAAAGAGTAAATTCACTAGCAGTCCCTAAACTTGCACGATAGTGTCTGGGTTTGTAACTCTTAAATTTTGAATTATAGGCCCCTAAATATATATGATGCTGTCATTTGGGTCAGCAACTCCCGATTGAGTCCTAGAACTCATGTGACGGTGTCATCTAGGCCCCCGAAATTGTAAATCGACACACGTATGACATTAATGTGTCAATGCTAAATTTGTATTGACGTACAAGTTTAGGGAACTACATAGATGACGTCTCTATACATAAGTTCTTGAACTGATAAAAATCAAAATTAAAGAGTTAGGGACCTAGATAACACTACCTTACATGTTCTGGGACCATAAATCAAGATTTAAGAGCTATGGATGTAACATCCCGCCTCCTCGAGGCCAAGCCTGCTTACATCTGACAGCTTTAATAGGACCAACATTACCCTCACAGACCAACACCAGTCTTTTCTGTACACTTTGTCCTCACTCATGCGCACCCGGAAACGAATTCCCGGTCGGCCACCCATCCTAAAATTGCTCCAGGCCAAGCACGCTTAAACCTGCAGTTCTTTCGAGATGAGCTTCCGAAAAAAGAAGTCGCAACTTATTGGTATGAGTATAATATTAAGCTCTGAGCCGGGGTGTTACAATGGACCCAGATGGTACTGTCATGTAAGTTTAGGGATACTAAAAAATTTTACTCTTTACTAAAGATAAACTAAGCGTGAATTACTCCTCCAACGATGATTGTTCTTATTTCTTATTGTGTATCAAGAAATTTTTAACCAGCGTTCATTCTTATGTGACGATGCCATGATCTTAGGGTGTATTTGGTTGGTGTCCTACCAGGTATCCAATCCTAACCCTAGACGTCTAAAATCAAACATCTGGAGGTGCAGCCTAGGCCAGGCAGCTCTGGCAAGGGGCAAACAAAACATGCCCTTAATCAACATGGTCTTACATTTTACACGTTGGATCCATATACTCTTTCTGTCTAGAAAAGAATGTAATTTTAGCACAGTACCATATTTAGTATTTTAAGTTTAACTAATTATAGATATAAAAGTATTAATATTTATGATAGTAAACTAATACCATTAGATTAGTTATGAAATGTATTTTTATAATCAATTTATTTAGAGCCATAAATGTGAATACTAATTACAAAAATTTGGTCAAACGTGAGTCACTTTAATTGATATGTAACCCGTAGTTGCATTGTTTTTCGGATGGAGAGCGTGTTCAGTTCACCACTAGTTGGTGTTAGTTGGCAGTCAACTTACAGTAGTGTGCTAGTGTACCTATATTGCAGTCTGTTGAGCTTGTACACACTGGTCTTAAAGCAAGAATGAAGCAGCTTTCGACAATACTATCCTGTTAAGCAACACCTCTAGTACAATCTGCAGTTCTGCACATGCTGCCCAAGTTCTCTTTCGGCATTCTTTGATCTACTTTCTCTCCTTTTTTTTCTTGTCAACAAAGGCAGCAAAAGCCATTCTATGGCACGTAATGGCATCATAGCAACAACCTCTACAGACATTACTCCACAGTCTGAGACACACCCCCCCCCCTATCCTGTTGCTGCACTCCCTGGCTGGCCTGTCTGGCCTGCTCAAAGTTCCTGCACTGTACCTCCACAGCGATCATAACTCCCATGTCTCACTCTCATAACCAAGGCCTTATTTAGATTACCTCCCAACTTCCAAGTTTTTTCACTCTCTCTCCATCACATCAATTTGTACCCGCATGTAAAGAGTATTAAATATAAGTAAAAAAATAACTAATTACACAGTTTAGTTGTACATCATGAGACGAATCTTTTGAGCCTAGTTGGGCCACGATTGGACAATATTTGCCACATACAAACGAAATGCTACAGGACTTTTCAATCTCTCTCCATCACATCAATTTCTACCCTATATATGGAGCATTAAATGTTAGTAAAAAAATAACTAATTGCATGGTTTGGTTGTAAATCACGAGACGAATCTTTTAAACCTAGTTGGGCCACGATTGGACAATATTTACCAAATACAAACGAACTGCTACAGGACTTTTCAATGTCTCTCTTCCCCCCATCTAAACAAGGCCCAAGAGATCGATCTCTGCAGTACCATGGCCTACATTTTATGATGATCCTCCTTGAATGGATCTCATATCTCACTGCATCTGAAAACTGCAAATCTGCAATGCAACGAGAGAGGCAGGTGTTTATGAGTGAAGCAGGCAGCAGGGTCAGGTCCACTGCAACTGCAAGCCGCTAGCAGCTGGTAGTGTAGAGAGGCAGTCGTCAAGCTTGCCTTGAATTCTTCAGTACTCTCCCCCATTCATGATGCTGCTTGCTTTTTTTTTTCGCGACCGGGCAAAGCCCGTTTTTCATTAAGAGAAAATGATGCTGCTTGCTAAACTTGCTATTGCTACCAACACCAAGCAGCAGCAAGCATCCTAATCTTTTGGCATCTCTCTTGCACCTACCAAACACACTCACACGAGCCACTGCAGTGCACTGCGTTATTCGTTCATAAAGGTGGTCTGGTTGAGGGCCACACAGTGTGAGGCCACAGCCGCAAGACTGATCGAGTGATGAGGGCCACCGGTGTGGTGCCTTTTGCACTGCACACGGCCGGGCCACAGAGTGTGGGCGAAAGAGTAAGATATCTCAAGTCATGAGGAGCATTGGCGTGGTCGCTGCTGCCTGCCAGCTGTGGGGCTCTCTCTCTGATGCGATGCTTGCATTGCATTGCATTGCAGCGCGCCCGCGGTGGATTGCACTGCTAGCTGCACTGCACAAGATGAGATGAAGAAATCTTGGGGGAATCGATCAAGGGAGCCCATCGATCAATTGTTTCGGGCTTTCGGCTCCACTCCAGTGCCATCCTACTGTCCTCCATCCATTCCATGTTCTTTTAAGATGTGGCTACACTGCTTTTCATGGCCTCGACTCAAATGGGGATGTACCAGGGAGGGCACTTTGATGGCGTTTCGGCATGCTTGCTCTCGCCTTTTCTGATGGAGGGATGGCATGCGTGTCCCCCTGCTGCCTGCTTGCCATAAAACCCAGGTTCAAATCTAACCTGACTGATTAGTGATTACTAGCAGTAATCGTTGGTGACAAGTAGGACTGCGAACTGATCCTTTTGTTCATCTTTTAGGTTCACCTTTTTTTAGTTATTACTCTCCCTTTGTGGAGTGCATTATCAGAGTAGGTTTGACTGCAAGTGCAAACATTTGCATAATTGAGGTTTGTCAGTGAAGAGGCTTGGTGGTGGTGGATACAATAGGCGCATAGCACGGCCCGGTGTAGTGTACCAAAGTGGAGAGGCAACTAGGCAGCACATGCCGTCACATTCTCCATCTGCTGCAAAGATGGGAGCAGGGATATATTATGTTTTCCTCTTATATAGAATAATAGCATTGCTAAACTCCAGACCTGAATGAATGGGTGAATATGAGCTGTGTAATCCTCTGCAAAATGGTGGTTAACAGAGCTCTGGGTCACTTCCATGGCGGTAAAGTTCTAATTCAACCAGGAAGAAAAGAGTTCAAAAGAATGATCCAATTGACACTCGGCGCGGTGATTCGAGCGTACTAGGCGTAGCACGGCGACTGCGGCATTTGTTCCACGGCCGGCCTGTGCAAGATCCGGGAGTATCTTGTCACAGTCCCAGTAGTTCGTGTTCGATCAGTCTGACCTGACGCCTGCTTAAATAGATTTCTAGGACCACGAAATGTGAACGCGTGAGAGCAGTCATCAGTCTTCCTGCTCCAGGGCTCCGCGGTGCAGTGCAGGGCTGCAGCTCTCCACTGGGACTCCATTCATGGCTGCACTGCCCAGCGCCCAAAGGCCGGCCACGGCAGGAGAAAACAGAAGCGAGAAAGAAGCACAGTGACAGTGAAGGCCGCTACAGTGGACGGACAGAGGCTCAAACAGTCTTTTGCGTGTGTACGTGCGTGCGCAACTGCGCATCCTCCTCGGTCGTGCACGTCGATCGGGAGGGAGCCAGAGGGAGGGATCCCTCCTACTAGTACTGATCAATCTCTTTCTCTGTATATATCGAGACTGTTCAGCAGGACTTATAAGTTGGCTGATAAGCCAAAACACTGTTGAAACAGCTGATTTTCTATGAGAAAAAAATACTGCTGGTTGATAAGCTGAAACGGCTTTTTAGCTGAAGTGAACAAGCTCATCATACCACACCCATGCATGCTCCGTTCTTGCCGTAGCTGCTTAAGGCACTTAATGTGACTGTCGGTGGGCAACCTGCTGGATCCGTTCCGTTCGTGCCGCTCATAGCTAACTCCATCTCTCGCCGCCGCCCATAATCTCGTTGGTTGCTAATGAATCACCGATCCTAGCTGAGCTGTCTCAGGTTCGCCGTCGTCGATCGCGGACAGGGGGAGGAAGGCGAGAGGCGCCGGGGCCACGGCGGTGATCGAACCGAACAGCGACGTCTTACCCGATCGGCTCGGAGAGGGCAGACTGGAAATTATCAGCGTCGCAGCAGCTCGCGTCCGTTCTTGTCCTCACGCTGGTTGGAGCTACTTGCCCGACCATGCTGAGAGGTGGAGGCCATGGCAGGTGGTCAGGTCAGGTGATCATAGGTGAAGCTGCTCCGCCGATGCGGCCTCCGGGGAGGACCAGACAGCGCCATGGTATGCGGGCATGCATGCGGCACAGTCGAGCTCGGGCGGGCTTCATGCTTCGGTGGCAGTCCACGCGGAGTCCAGCTCGGGCGGGCCACATGTCAGCGCCGGTACTGTGTAGAGTCCGATGAATAGTGATGTCAATGTCCGGTATCGACGTCGCAATGGACGTACAGCATGGCTACTGACCGCTACTGTAGTACTGTGTGGTCGCTGTACGTCTGTACCTGGTACGCTGGTACACAGTACACGTACGTATTACCTGGTACTCTGCACTCTTTTGTTTTGTTTCTGTTAGCACCATAGATCCACAATAGTCACTTGTTTTATGGTTGGGCTGCATATAATTGTTTCCCTAGGAGTAAAGGGATGCACGTACACGGTAAGCGCTATGTCAGAGCCGGGCCGTGTACTCGGTACACGTCAGTACTGGGAGCAGGAGGCGCAGTGGATCAAGTGGGGAACATCATCATCGCCGTCAGCGGTAACATTCGTTGGGCCGCATCATCATTCGTCACCGCGCCTCCCACCGGCCACCCACATGACATGCCACATCATCACAACGTGTCCGTTCCTGTAAAAAGTGACCGTCGGTCAAGTCTGCAAATCTGAAATTTATTTGTTTCAGCAACGTGGGCCACACAGCACTAATCATTTTTTTTTCTCTCTCAACCTTTTCTTTTACTATTTTCTCTCTAGGGAGATGGCCAAACAAACCTCCTTGATCACTGTAATACACACACGACACTGCACAGCCTCATCCGTACAAGGTTCAAATGGAACCGCGTTTGGATTGTTCAGCTGGCCACATAAGCCGACTGAATTGTTGTCAGAGAAAAAAATTCGGTTTATAAGATAAGCAAACAGGACATGACATGTACAAGAGTCTTTCTTGCTATCTAAATCCTTATTTAGAGTCTTTTCAATTTCTGAATAAGAGCATCTTCAAGAAATATTAGATTTGATTTTTTGGCAAAAGATTACAAAGTTGTAAAATATATTAAGAACTGCAACTTTTATACCAACCATGTCAGTATGCAGCCATCAAATGGATTTCAAAAGTAAAGATATTAAAATTGGTATTTAGTCCTCTAAATAATCTCACAAAAAATATCAACCGTGCCAACTACACAGTTGTATATCTTACTAGGAACTATAACTTTGGTATATACCATGTCAACATCTAAAGTTTTTATTTTGAATTTTAAAATCTAGTAACTCAAAAAAAAAAAATACTTGAGCCCCTAAAAGATTTTAAATAAAGAACTTATCAACTACAAAGTTGTACATCATGCTGACTTCTATAACTTTGATATAAAGTTCATATTTATGTGACTTCATATAATATGTTATTACTTCTGAAGAGAGAGAGAGAGAGAGAGAGAGAGAGAGAGAGAGAGAGAGAGAGAGAGAGAGAGAGAGAGAGTGGGCAGCAAAACAACCCAAAAAAACCACTTTAAAATGGTCAAGGACAGTATTTTATCTGATTTTAGAAGTTAAAATGTCTTTGTTATCCATTATTAAAGTTTGAAGGGATTTTTCAAATTCAGTGGTTAATTTAGAGGGATTCAGGACTTAACTCTTTTTATATATTTTTGTCAAATTTGATATTGGTTAGTTTTTTAAAAGGCAAGATGTTCACTCTATTTTGACCCAGGGAGCATATTTCATCGCATATGGTGTGTTTGGTTCACGTTTGAGAGTTGGCCTAACTAGCGAGCTAAGCCATGGGAGTCCAAACTGAGGCTTGAATTTTGGTTTGCTTGTATTAGTAGTGCCTGACCCTGACTTAGATCACGTTTGGTTTCTTAGCTGGTTTGGATAGGATCATCTATGTTTTGCAGAAATCACCTCTCCCTTGCCCACATCCTGTTCGTCATGCTACACGGCCTCCGGTGATCAACAGAAGGTGCGCACGGGCCGGGGATTCGCGGATCCAAAGGCGGCTGCCGGCAGGAGATCGGCGAGGTGGAAGGCAGCAGACGCCAAGGCAACATGCGCACTCTCCATGGCAATTTTGACAGAGGGAGCACACTCCATGGCAGACCGAGGGAACACACTCCATGGCAATTTTGACAGAGGGAGCACACTCCATGGCATATTAGTGGCTGTTTGCAGACATGCTTAGTGCAACAGAAAAAGTTCGGAACGGCATATTTCACTGTTATGATATTTCTGAGTTCCTAACAAGCAAGTGACCATCGTGACAAGAATGACCAGAACAATTATTGCTCTCAATAATTTTGTTGGGTGAAGTTACAAGTGAAAGGAGAGGGGAAAAAAGAGTAAATCTGCCCAAGCACACTTAATCGTAGAAGTCTTCCTCTGCCAAATAAAACAGTTATTTTTTCAGTAATAAGTATATAAATGAGTGGGAGTTTTGATTTTGAGAAAGAAAAGGTTCAAAGAGTCACATGAATAGAAGTTCAAATTGAAACTTACGTGCTTCTTCCTCTTGGTTCCAGTCATCGTCGTCGTCATCAAACTCGATATTCTACAGGGCAGAGGTCGAGGCATCAGAGTGAGATACATACTTCATAAAATTCACCTAAGCTACAAAACAGATCCCTTATCCTACATCACAGAAACCCGAGCAATAAAATTCAGTTCAGTGGTAAGTACTTGGTTATAGTCATCGTCTGAATTTTCCTCCTCCTCTTGTACTTCTTCCTCTTCCTGCTCATCCTCATCATCACCTTCCTTCTCCACCTTGCTTCCATCCTATAACCAAAGAGAAGTTAGTATGGTAGAAGATGATAGCCTACAAAAATAGTAGTAGAAAAATAAAGCCATGTGCTTCTCATATTAACATTTCAGCATAAGCTCGATAGTATGATGATGAGAAACATAGCTCAAACTTCAAACCAGCAATAATACGAGCAAAATTCAAACATGCTCACCAAGCGAAACTAACACATGAGCCTAACTAGAATTTGAAAAATAAAAAGACAAGTTGAGGTTCTTGCCTTATGCTTTTGTTCAAGCTTCTCAAATACTTCAAATGCCTGCTCATCTGTCAAACACAAAAGTAAAATACAAGTAAAAAGAGTTGGAGTATAGCTAAGTAACATCTTAGCACTAGCAAGTGTTCAGTTCTTCGTGCTACCCAACAGGTAATAGAGCTGTGAAAAGCAGATAATTTCATGAAGAAGTGAAAACCTGAATCCTTGTCCCACCGGAGTTTCTTGTTGCTTGCTTGCCCTCTTCTGGATCCTGAAAAGAACAAAATATCATGGTAATTATGCTGAAAACATTGATCTGACAATAAATTACAGTGCATACAAATGAGTTCAAGTCAAGATTACCTTGCACCAGTTCAGCAGGGAAATTTGAAGGAGTTAGTTTGAGATATGACGCAAGACCTTCACGTTTGCTTTGTGTCTTACGCTTTCTATCAGAAAATCTTTCAATCTCCTTGTCTTCATTTTCTGACAACATATGAAATCATAAGATAATTAAGGTACAAGCACAAATTATCAAAATAAAGCTAGGAAAATACGAATTGAAAAAAAAGTATGACAAAAAAGAATGCTTAAAGATGATAGAGTAAAAATTAATTAACAGAGACGCTAGTAATGAAGAGAGATGCTTTTATGAGTTAGCATAATAAGTTAATAACATATCCAAAGATTAGAAGTTAGTACAGTAAGATAACAAAACTGGCAATGCAGATGATTTTTTTTTTGGAACAATGAATATAATAAACCAAATAAAAGAACACTCGATAATATAGGGACTCTTTTCAAAAGCTACCAGTAGAAAATCACTTTCCATACAACACTGTTCATAGTAAATCATTTGATCATTTACTTGCTCGAACAAAACATAACGTGCTTTTACCAAAGACTGCATTGACTGATCTATGAACGATTTTCGAGAGTTCTTGCCTATACATAGGTAGACTAAGTTTGACAGCTTCACGACAATTTATTTGAGGTTTCCTCCTAATTTCTGGACCAACTACTTGAAATAAACTAAATCAATAAACTAAATCTCTGCCTCCAAATGATTCACAGGGTGATTGCCTACCCAACAGGTTTAAAGAAAATCTTGACTTCCGAGCAAGCAAGCAGCACAACCGAAGACAAGGAGCACTACAATTACGAAGAATCAGTAAGATGAACGATAAGAAAAACCAAGATAAGTTCAGCCTTAGTACTTTTCTTGGGAGCATCCTCCTCCAGGTAGTAGCAAGAACTCCTCCAGAACTCCTCGAGTCTCAAGGTGGACAAAATCAGCGCCTTCTCCGCGTCGCTCGCCTTGGCGCACGTCATCTCCGGCAGGGTGATGTCCTGCTCGTTTTGCAAGCACGCAGCACATCAGTTCTGCCGGACCACGCATTGCAAGGTGGGAGGGGGGGTCGGGGGTGGGGATGGACAGAGTCAGAGACTGACCGGGAAGTCCTCATGCGGCGCGTGCTTGGCCGGGTGGTCGTACCCGAAGCCCCCACCTCTCCCGCGGCCCCCTCTTCCACGGCCTCGGAACGACATCGGGAGGCAACGCCGCGAGGCAGCAGATGGGGGTCGAAGGGGCGGCGGGGAGCGCGCGAGGCGATAGGGGAGAGGACGGTGTCGGCGGTGAGATATGAGGGACGCGCGGCGGCCCGCAGATGAAACGAGAGTTCCGGCCACCCGCCGCCGCCGGCCACCAGCCCGGTGCTTCTGCTTCTGCTTCACCCGCAGATGAACGGAGACTGGAGACGCGCTGTTGGGCTGGTAATCCAATAAAGGAGCCCAGTCTACAAGTGGGCCCAGAAGTCCGAGAACTCGCTAAACGTTTCGGTCCACTGGGCCCTTCTCTCTCTACCGTACGAGAATGAGATGGAGTCGGCTGAGCCCAACGCGGCCCAACCACTTGCTTAGCCTTCGTCTCCGCCTCCGTCTCCGACTCTCCCGAAGCGAAGCCGCTCTACTTCCCCTTCCGCTCCGCGCACAAGAGGACGAGACACGGCAGTCGGCAACAAGCTCTGCGAGAGAGGCCACGCACGATGATGGCGTGTCGGCAGCTGACGAGGGAGGCGGTCGCAGCCTCGCTCCGGCGGGGCGCGCCCACCGCCTCCACGCGCGCCTTCTCCTCTTCATCCGCCGCCGTAGCTGCATCCTGCTCATCTCGCCCACCAGTCGTCGCCAGCCCTATTCGCCGCTTCCTCACGCGCTACTCGAGCCCCGCTTTCCAGCCTCGCGCTGCCGAGTTCGGGCCTTCGCTCGCCGCGAGAGTGGCCCTTGGTCTCCGGCCGCAGTTGTCAGGTGACCACTACGATTGTGTGCAATGTTTATCTCCTCGACATTAGTAGTATGCCGTTAATTATCTGGGCGGAAATTATGTGGTTTACTTGTCCATTCAGCAGATTGATTGCTTCACCGATTAGTATATGCTTGTTTTTTACAGTATGAAGTATTTGATTACTTCACCAATTTTTTAGTATATTCTTGTTTTGTACAGTATGATATGAAGTATTTTTTTATGGAGTATTATATTTTGTCAAGACCCCCCTTAGACTCCTAGAGTGACACTTCCACGGATTAACTCAATGTTTTGTGTATTCTTTTCTTTTAGGCCTCAATCTGCTCAAAGGATTTGGAACAACCACCATACTAGCGATAACCCTTCATCAGGGAAAGGTTACTGCTGCCATAAAAGGTGAAATTCTCCCTCTAAATACTATTTGAAAGGTTTTCTTTTCATTTCACTGCCCCACAGAAAACACTTAAAAGGAGCTCAATGAGTGGTTGATAGCATATAAGGGCTCATGGACACAAAATTCAAAATCTGTAACATTTGGGAAAATGACTGGTTTCTTAAACATAGTTAAAGGACTACTTGTTGCTTAAAATTTGCAATGTTTGGGTAAAATAGTTAGGCTTGTGGACTAACTGGTTCAGAACAAAATTCACTTCAGGCCCTAACTCCTAAAATCAATTTTTCATGTTGACTGATCCTTCAATTTGGTTTATTTCTATTGTAAAGATACAGACTTATCCCTAACTAGCTGCTGATAACTAGTTTTCATTCAGACTTGTAAAGCACTAAAGCCTTTTTTGTTAAACAATGATAGAAAAACTGAATGCTGATGTTCTTGATTTTATTTTTCTGGTTTTCTCTAATGAATGGTGTTTCTTTTTCTAATTGGGTTTCACAGAGCAACCATCAAAAGCAATAGCTGGACCACCCCCAGGATCTTTGAAAACTGAGCTTACTTCATTCTGGTCTTTGGTCAGGAAACTTCAGTTGCCAGTTGGATTGATTTTTCTGATTATCTCTGGGTTGCACAGCCCATTAGGTCTTGCCCTAAATATTTTGCTTCTCATCTACTGCTCAAGACCTAGCCATTATTCAATATATTTGTTTTTCTTCAGGAGGTTAGTAGAATTTTTATGTTACTTTATGACTAAATTTGTTTGTAACTACCGATTTGTGTTGCTCAACATGGTATGATGTTTCAGATTTCATCATAACATGCAAGAGTCAACTCGAAGGAGGGCAATCTTTTCTTTTTCTTTTGAACTAATATACCATATTATTCCAGCTTCGTCATAGGGAGATGGGCCAAAAGCATTCTGTGTCGAAGGAGGAGGTCAGTTTCGTGCATATTTGTTTTTTTTTCTCCTTTATGTCTTAGGGATGTAGTGGATGCTTGCAGTTTAAATCAGATTTACTGTAATTATACGTCGGTTTCATCTCATTCAGATTCTGAAATGCTTTCAATATGGTAGTAACTTTCACTCGCATGACTTTTTTTTTTTTTTTTTTTTACATTTTACATAGTCCTGAAATGTCCCACGAACCCCGAGGATCAAAGAAGGTTGACATTTTTTTATTTTGTTTCCAAACCAATTAAAATCGCCATATGAAGTTTGTCAAGGTCACTGTCTGTATGGATGTGCTCCTATCCTATGATCTTTAGAAAAATGTTTTTAGGGCCGATCCTACCACTAGGATTCCAACTTTCTGACCTATTGCCCGCCCCCCACCCCCAACACCAAAAAAACCAAAAAAAAAAAAAACTTACAAAGGATTTAAAGAGAAAAGGATCACATTCCTGGCAGTTTTGGGTCTATTTATGGTAGTTTCTTACTGTATTTTAGGCATATAATAAGTATTAAAAGCTTCAATAATTCACTCTCTCATAAAGAATCACAAAATTTTGATGTCTGTACTCTGTGAACCTTCTCTTTTCTTTTTTTCTTTTTTACCTGAACATGAACTGCGCCGGTTGCTTCAAGATTAGAGATGTTAAATGATGTTCCCCTTTTTTGGTATTCCTTCCCCCCCCCCCTTGGGCTGTACACATGCAGTTCTTTCCATGCGTTCCACTGCAGCACACTTAAAAAAAGGAGAATTCAAAGTTGATCTTTTATTAGTTAGATGATGTTAGAGGTAGTATTTGGTTTGAGTTCTACTTACATGTTAGAGGTAGTCCAGTTTTTATATGTTAGGATATTTTGGATATTTGTTTTTATGACTTAATAATTGCAAATTTGGATTTTATTCTATTATACAAATAGAGTGACATGCATCATCATCAATATTCAAATTTCTATTTTTCTTTCCTCCTTTAGTATGTTCTTTATGTGCTTATAAGTTATTTGAACTAAACATTTTGTATTTTTCTGCAGTACATGCGTACAAGAAATGTTAATACTCAAGATTACAAGTTCTTTTCAATTGGAACTGTTGAATTAGTAGACGGAAGGGTGCTGCATCTCATTGGAATGCTGGGGAGCTGGTGGATCTACCGTGTGTCATTCAAGTGGAAAGAGGTGTAGATATATTTTAGTTCTGATGAAGAGCGAGTTAACCATCTGGTGCTGGGTAGCAGATATTTTGAATCATTTCTAACTGACAGTAGGTACTTAGAGAATTGAATTTTCAGTAGGTGACCTGTATTGCTTTTTTTTTAAAAAAGAAGTGATGTCCAATGATTTTGTGAAATTATTTTGCAAGAATATAATGGCAGTATGGAACCCAGTGGTTGGTGCTATTTCTCATAGGGCGCAATGCAATTCTACTTGGAAGACCTACTTCTTTTCATGTAGCACATTGCCGTCCTGGGTGTGTTTGCCTTACAATTGCCGATGGATTGCATCGTTGCAATTATTATGTCCCAAATGTTGCTTTTCTAAGTTTATCTTCTGTAAACAAGGACATGGTTATAATGAACAAGGCACCATCCTTCAGTTTTCTTCCTGCTACTATCGTGTTGCTATTAGTCAGTCACTTGAAACAGAATTATTGAAATAATAATCAATTGTAGTCCTTAGCTCTCATTTCATCTGAATTGACAGAATCTCATTATAGTTTATTCCTTTTTAAATGGCTTTGGAGATGCTTCCTCTTTTGGTCATGATCAGTATTACATCAGAGTTATGCTCTTGACACCCTTGCAGGTGATATTTCTTCATTGAATCGATGTGCTAGAATCTGTAGTTACACTGATAGTTGTATGGAAAAACTGGAATAACATTCTCGTTGCCACTTTGTTGCTTTGCATCATGAATCTTTACTTTGCTCACTGTTATCGGCTTCATTCATTCACGGAAGCCAGCATTCTAACATGTTTTCTAGGCAGCTAAAGTGATGATAAGGAATCACGTAAAGGAAACCAAAGGCATAAAGATCATTCATTTGAAATGGGAAAGGAATTTTAGGAAAAGTAAAGAAAGGTAACGTCGGTATTTCTCTCTCTGTCTCTCTCCTTTTATCTGGTATTTCCAAGTTGCAATTATCTGTTTATATAAGGACCTGGCCAGCAGCAGTGAATACCATATCTGAAACTCCATTGCCTTTTGTCAGGCATACTGGTTTGGAAATTTGTAGCCTGTTCCTGATTAGTTGGGAGGGAGATGGCTGGAAGGAACATTGGAGTCGCAGTGGACTTCTCATCATGCAGCAAAGCAGCTCTGCGATGGGCATCAACAAACCTTGCCAGGAACGGTGATAAACTTATACTTATCCATGTGAACAGTTCCTATCAGAATGAGCAGGGCGCTGTTCATCTCTGGGAACAGAGTGGTTCCCGTGAGTACTCATGTCTCTTCTTCTCTGTTCTTGCTTCGTTTCAAGTTTGATTGATGTGGCTCTCGAAGTCAGGACTTGAATACTACCCATTGCAGTTGGCAGTGTCAATTTATCCTACTTATACATTCTTGTGTATTGCAGCACTCATCCCTCTGGCCGAGTTCTCAGATGTCACCAGGACATATGGTGTATCACCGGACAAGGAGACAATTGAGATCCTCACTCAAGTGGCAAATCAAAGAGGGGTATGGATCATGGCTTGTTCCATTCACTCCTTTTCAGTACTCAATTATTTCTGGAAGTTGCTACTGGGGTGAGCTGAATGCTTAGCTGTTGAAACTACATAACTGCAGATTGAAGTCTTTGCAAAGATATTTTATGGTGACCCTTCAAAGAAGCTCTATGAAGCAGTTGGCCTGGTTCCCCTTAGCTGCATGGTTATCGGGAGCAGAGGACTAAGCACGCTCAAGAGGTAAACATTCAGAGCTTCTATTTTCTGAATTTTATGATTTCAAACCTTCCTGCACTCAAGATTGTGTTTAAGGTTGACCTTGCCGTAGCACGGTATCAGTCTCCTGACCAACAGCTGTTGTTGTTGCCTGAACGCAGGGCTCTGATGGGGAGCGTGAGCACCTATATTGTGAACAACGCTGCATGCCCTGTGACTGTTGTGAAGGAGAACATGTAGGAACGCTGTTGTTTACAAGCTTCACTCACAGAACAATACGTATATAATATGTGTGGTAGCCAGATTAAATAATGTGCTTGACGTGCACTCATCAGGTGGATCTTGCTACTTAGAAAATAATAAAATCTAAAGATGAAGAATTTCGTGCTTGAAAATCACTTAACTAGGACTGGACAGAACATGTCTTGACACTGTTATCTGAAGATGTATCCTAAGCTTGTTGTAATCGCAAAATAATTTTGCTTGTAAAGTCAGTAAAAAAATATATGGCTCCGAGTTATAACTGCCTACTCGCTGAGATGCTGAGTTTGTGATTGGAGGACCTGCAGTTCGTGTGCTCAAATAGAAGACCTTTTGTAGCTCACGGTGTCTTCCTCTCAATCTTGGACAAAACTGAATGTTTGCACAAACTTCAGCAGAGGCTGTTTTTCATGGACCATAGAAATATATAACACAAATTTCAACAGAATCTGCTGACGTGCATATATTGAACGAACTCCTTTTTTTTTTCAAACAAAGTATTTTTCAGACGTAAACAAAGTACTCCCTCCATCTCAAATTCTAAGTTATTCTAACTTTTTAATAGAAAATCAAAGTATTTCAAGTTTTTATTCCAACAACTTTCTTGTCGAGACCAATTATAAATTTTCCAACAGACAACGAGCACTTGAGTTCAGAGCTCTGAACTACCGCAACCATGCTTGGGGTTGGGACTGGGAGATTGCCACAACGTGGGCTCGGCCTCGGCGTGGGTCAGCCTAGCGGCTGATCGGCGCGGGTCGCGCAGCTTGCAACAATATTTCCATGGCCGTGAACGCCGGCGGCCGCGTGGTCGCGCGGCGCTGCGGCGCTCTCCTCGGTCGCAAGCTCGGTTCAGCGCTGTCCACGGCCACCACACCCGCGACGCCTCAGCACATCTCCCACTACCTGGCACACCAGCCGCGGGCGACATGGGAGGCGCTCTCCGCCGCCTTCCCTGCCGGCGCGGTGTCCCACGGCCACGTCGATGCCGTTCTCCTCTCCCTCGCCAGACACCCTCACGCCTCCCCCGAGCCCGTCGCCAAGAACGCCCTCACCTTCTTCCACTGGTCCGCCGCCGCAGCCGCAGCCGCTTCGTCCTCTTCCCCGCCGCCGTCATCCTCGCACTCGCTCCGGTCGTACTGCCTCCTCGTCCACCTCCTCTCCCGCGCCGCGCTCTTCCGCCACGCGTCCGTCCTCCTTGAGTCAGCCATCTCCAAGCACGTGTCGTCTTCGTCCCCAGCCTCGTGCTTCCTCGACGCCTTCTTCGCCGCCTACGAGGACAGCGGCACGGCCGCCACGACCCGCGGCCTACACCTCCTGGTGCACGCCTACGCGCGGCTGCGCCTCCCGGGGATGCTCTCGTGGCCTGCCGATACCTCGCGCGACGCGGCGTACTGCCCCTCGCTCTCCGCCTTCAACGCCGCGCTGCACGCGGCGCAGCGCGCTGGGTCGTTTGGTGTTGCATGGGAGGTGTTCGAGCTTATGACGCTGAAGCGGCTGTATGCCAACCAGAGCACCGTCGAGCTTGTCATCGGCGTCCTGAGCCGGGAAGGCAAGCTCGCCAGGACCGTGGCGCTCGTGGAGAGGATCCACGGTAAGAAGTGTGCACCCGGCATTGTGGCGCACGTGGCACTCACGTTGAGGATGATCGAGGAAGAGAGGGTGGAGCGGGTGATACTGCTGCTGAAGAGGATGCTGCAGAGGAACATTCTCCTTGACGACATTGCTTACTCACTGATCGTGCATGCCTACTGCCACATTGGTGATCTCAAGTCAGCACTTGAGCAATGCGATAACATGGTTCGTCGTGGTTGTCGCCTGAATGCGTTCGTGTACACTTGCCTCGTCAGAGCACATTGCTGCGAAGGCAGTATGGACAAGGCTGCTCAGTTGCTCCAAGAAATGTTGTCCATTGGAGCAAAGCCGTATGATGCTACGTACAACCACCTCATCGCTGGTTGTTTCAGACAAGGGATGATAAAGGAAGGCTTGGCCTACTTCGACAACATGAACGAGGAAGGTTTTGTTCTGGACATTGGCAACTGCAACGAGATGTTAGAGGGACTCTGCAACGCAGGAGAGGTTCGCAAGGCGAACGACTTGCTGACAGCAATGATGGACAAAGGACTTGTTCCTGATCAGGATACATACTTGAGCCTTATTAATGGATATGGCAAGGATGGCGACGCCCAAGGCATTGTCAACATCTACCATGAGATGGAGCACAGAGAGCTTTATCCTGGTGTTGAGGTTTTTACTGCCTTGATCAAGGGCCTTTGCTTGTGTGGAAACTTGAAGGAAGCTGAGAAGTTCTTTGCCGTGATGAAGAAGAAAACAGTGGCTCCAACTAGTGAGTTGTATGATATGCTTATCAGCGGGTACTGTGAGAAGCGCAATTCTAAGAGGGCACTTTGTTTGTATGATAAGATGGTGACAGAGAATGAGAAGCTTGTTCTCTCTCCTGAAACTTTTATGATGCTGGTGAGAAGAGTCGTCAAAGTAAAGAATGCGTGTTCCCCTGACAGCTGACCATATAATTAGATACTGGAGGCTGGAAGGGACCTGACGGGCTTAAAGGTTAAATGGGATAGAAGAAAAAGGTTATTATTCAATATGTTTTCTCTTCTGATATGGAGTGGCTTTGGAGCTAAGTTCAGGCAGCACAGGCCGTTATTATAGTTGACAATTGCATTTTTGCTTGTAAAGTTACGGTACAGTTTTAGGCAGCTGCATTTTGTGTGCAGAATTAGCATTGGTGAATTGTGATTCGGCCATATGTATACTGTGGTGGTGGTGACTGTTCAGGTTTGGCCGTCCTCTCTGCAGCGTCAGTTCAGAGGTCCGGACCGGACGCAATCATGCAGCTGCGTGCTCCATGGCCAAGTCCTTGAACCAAAACCTCTGGCACCGGAGGCCGGCCATAGGCCCCTCTTCAGCACGGAATATATGGACTGCTAGTCAGATTGTGTCGCAACGCCAACAGTGCCAGATGACTGACGAGAACAAGATGGAGACACTTCGGTTTCAGCTGGTCGATCGTTGAGCCCCACGTTGCAGACTTGCAGTTGCACAGTTCTAAGGTAAAAAGGTTGGCAGAGCTACTCTTGGCCTACTTTTTATTTCGAAAATCGTCTACTCTACACCTAGCTTCACTGCACTGGGTAAAAATAAAAAAAATACTATGTGCAATAAACATTATTAGATTAATAATAAAATATTTTTATAATAAACATATCTGGAGCTATTCTATAAATATAGAGACTAAAAATTGATTACTCGAGGAACGAGGTGTGCTCTTTTCTTTTCTTTTTTTTTTGACAGAAAGAGGTTCAAAGGCAGAGGCAAAATAGACCTGAATGGCTGAATCATGGATGCAAAAAGGTCACAATTCGAACAATGAAATACATTTCGAAGCTAGATGTATCGAAGTAGACCTGATCAAACATTCAAACTCGGATTGGGTTGAGTTTGGATCGGTCTGTGAAAACAATGATGATTCAAAATCTTTGGTGCGAGTTATTGGACTATTTTTTAGTTTTACTCACACATGCGGATCAGTTTTTTTTTTTTTTTCCGAGCTGATCGTGTTAGGCCGGTCCGAATGTCCGGTGGCCCATGATCGAGTCCACCCCGAAGGCAAACCAATAGACCCGAGACTGCAAGCCGCTTGTCACGCGCACGCGCGTGGTCAGCGGCGTCGCGCATGCCACGTGGAGCCGAGCCCGCACGCGTGGCGCAGCTGTGCCACACGTGCTTGACACGGCGCGCTCTGCATGCTGCTTCCCCCTCTGGCTTCCCGTCACCATGGAATGCCCCATCTCAAATGCGACTGCACTGCAGCTTGATCGCGTCAGCTCGTGTCACTCTCACCATTTGTTGTGCGCACAAGGCTAGCAAGAGCAAGCAGCTGGCCATGTCGACGACGGCGCACAAGGTGGCGTCGCACGCCGCCGCTGCGGCGGCGGGGACGGCCACGGCCAGGGGAAGGAGGCGGGCGCCGCCGAGCGTGCTGAGGGAGATCGTGTACGGCATGAGCCTGGGCCTCTTCGCGGGGTACCTGTGGAAGCTCCACCACCGCGAGTTCTACAGCCTGCTCGACCAGGGCAAGATCACCGTCGTCGCCGGCGACGAAGTGCCCGACGACGGAGCTGACCACTGAGACCGACGGTACAAGCAGGCTTCATGATCACTGTCCCTATTGTGTTGTTGTCTCGCATCATATGTATCGTTTTAGTTTATTGTTTGTGGTGTTCTCATGATCAGGACTTTTCAGGTGGTCTGCTTTCTCTGCTGCTCTGTCATCATGTCAATGGTTGACACTTGACAGTGTGTTAATTGTTGCCTCGCTACTTTTACTACCTTTCGTGTGTTAGCATGTACTACTGCACAATCAGACCTGTCTTGCACTCTTATTATTGACGGAGATTAACTTTTTTTCCAAATGACTGACAAAATTTTGTCGCAGTTTTTATTAGAAGAATAAAAAGGAAATTAAAAGTGCCGGCCTATAATTTTTAAAGACCAGGGCAAAAACCACACGACCAGAGGAAGGTCGTCTACTCAGCTCCACACGACCAGAGTAAGCCAACTAGGCTAAACACAACCCAACTAACAGCTCTCCTAAATGCTGGAGATTAAAAAAATTGCTTCCATAATTCCAGGTTGGACTTTCTTATTGGATGGATGATTAGATCTGTTTGTACCGCGGCGCTTGTCTCTAGTTGCAGCGATTAGGTTCCGTCCGTGCCGGCCGTGCCTTCACATCAGTTCGTTTTCGGCGTGCCGTGCCGGGATGATTCGGCGACACCATCATTGCAGGAGAGGCTGCTAAATTTTGCAGAATCTCGGCTGTACTCCTGCAGGGATGCCTCCTGCCCTCTCTTGCTTGTCTAATTTCTTTTTGAAATATCATTTTTTTTAAAAAAAGATCCCTGTCTAATTTCTTCACTGGTAGTAGACTCGTACTAGTACAACTGTGCAAAGGAAAACTGTGGAATGCATGAAGGACCAAGCGAGTGAAGTCCGCGTCCTGTCTGCTGTCTCTGTGGACTTCTCTGTGCCGGAGTAAACCCTGAATAGTCAAGGCTACTGTGTAGCTTCCCAGCCTGTGATGATTGTGTCATGTACGTCTAAGCACCCCTGATACTGTTCTTCCTTTCTACAGTAGCAAATTATGTGCGAAATTAAAGGTGAATAATTCTAATATCTTCGTGCGAAATTACGCCATCTGAAATCATGTATAGCTCGAGCAGAGTTCACATTTTAATCCACACTTCTACATATATTTCAGGTGCCTAATTTTTTTATGTAATTTTGTCATAGTTTGACTATAGAAAAAAATAAAAAAAATATCTTTTTAATTGTACGAATTAATTGTCAAAGATGGTTGTCTGGAAATTCAGGCACCCGAAAGTTAATTGTCAAAGATGGTTGTCTGAAAATTCAGGCACCCGAAGTATGTAGCAACTATTGAGGATTTGACATTTTCCATAGCGTACCTAGATACACGCAATGGTTGAAGCATATACTACTCCTACTTGTTATTTGAATTTGAAGGAAAAAAATACAGGCAAACTGCAAGCATGCCGTGCGCAAGTACGTGTTTGTTTCGCAGTCACACGAATTCAATTCAAGTATTCAAATTTCAAATCGTATGTACATTGACAAACACGGAGGAAGAAGTATATGTAGAACGTACGTAAGTGTACCACCACCACGGTATGTAGCTGATGGTATCAAGAACGAGATCACGGGCTGACAACATCACCGGCCGGGAGCAAGACCTCGTCGCCGTTTGCATGCGTGCCGCCGGCCTGAAAGATCCGATCACGAGCCGGGAACGAAGCGACGTACGGCACGTCACCGCCCCGCCCCGCCCCGCCCGGGCGCCGTCACCGCAGGTTGTGAAGCGGGTTGGACCCCGTGGGCGCGAGCCTCTTGTCGTCCTCGAACCAGTCGCCGCCGGCGGCGTCCTGCCGGAGCCGCCTGGTGCCGCCGTCGTAGGCGGCGAGGGCGGTCCGCCGCCGCGGCGTCGCGTGGCGATACGGCCGTTCCCGGCCGCGCGCTGGCCTGGCCGAGACGACGACGGTCGCGGAGGCTCTGCTGCTCCGCGCGTGCCGGGCTGTCCAGGAGTGGCGAGACGAGGACGCCGTCGCCGGCGCCGGCGCGCCGTGGCCCCCGAGGAGGAGCGAGGTCGCCCTGAGCGCCAGCGGGATGAGCGACAGGAGCAGCGCGAGCTTGAAGCACCTGGCGGCGCTCATATCTAGATGGAGGAGATGGAGATCGATCGATCTCGCCTCGCCTGACCAGCCAGCCGCCAGCCCGGCCAAGAGCGTGGACGACGACACGGCAGCCGGGCGGTGACTGACAGGTGACGCGACGCGCGCTGCGCTGCGCTGACACGGGCGAGGCCCGGCCCGAGGAGATAGATAACGGCAGTGGGCAGGCAGTGGAGAGAGAGAAAGAGAGAGAGAGAGAGAGAGAGAGAGAGAGAGGAGGGCTGGACGAGGGGGCAAGGCATGCAGGAATGGAGTGGGCGCGCTGTGCGTGTGTCCCCGAAGCGAAGAAGAAATGAACGAACGGCTGTCGTGTGGCATTCGGCGTGTGTGTAATAATCGGCAATGATGCGACGGGACGACGGGAGCAGCGCAACGGGAAGAAGAAGGCGACGACGAGAAGGAGGAGGAAGAGGCGAGGGCGACTCGATTTGACGTGGGCGGCGGACAAAGAAAGGCCTCGCAATGAGTGATGAGCCGGTGCGGTGAGCCCCCCTCCGGCGTGTCCGTCGCCTGCCTGCCGGCCGGCGGGCGGCGTCGGTCGGTGCACACGTCCCCGTCGTCCCTGTTTGTTCGCTTCCCTGTCCAACGGCCGCACCGGCGGCACGCCGTGGTCCGGCCGGCGCCCCCGCCCCGTCCCCGTGTCTCCGTGCGGCGTGCGTTGCGTACGTCCGCGTGCGAGGCGATGCCAAATTGGGACCGGATGGGAGGCCTGAGTCCACGACAAGGGCATGCATCAATGCATGTGCCGATGTGCGCGCGGGCGGCTGCTTGACCGCCTCCAGCCGCTGCCGCACGCACATCGCCAACGACGCCACGGCTCGTAGTATGCCACTTGCCAGCCATTGCCATGCCATGCCGCGACCCGGTCCGTGTCCGGATGGCCGCCGTCCCATGGCACGCATGTGGCATGTGAGGCGCACGCAGGACCTTGTCATATGCGGCGGACGTCTCGCACGTCCCCTGTCAGCGGCGACACAGGGGTTCCCTCCCAAGGCAAAGAGGGACAGACAAACGCCCCCGGCTGGATCAGACATTTCCCTCTCCAACACGGTGGACCTTTTCGGTCTGCCATGCGTTATCGGGATCGCTGAAGATCCGCTGTTCAAATTGCATTGCCATGTCCAGCGTCGTCCCAAAACTGTTTCCGGCTATCCGCTTGGAGCATTGCGATTGAGGCATCAGATCATCACGACAGACAGGGCAGAAAAAGCTCGCGAACGAAAGCTCCTGCCTTGGCATGGCATGCGAGGAGACGCATCGGCGACCAAACAGTTGGTGCGAGTGCGACGCCGGCCATGGGGAAGCATCCAGCTCCAGCAGTAGCCAACACTCGCCATCGTCCGGTTCCATCGCCATCACGCTTTTTTTACAACTCGCCATGGGACGGACGACACACTCAGGTTCCTACTGCATTTTGGTTGCTACCTGTAGTAGCTGCCTCGCTTTAATTTGCTGTTGCAAGTTGCAACAGCGCTGGCTGCACTGACGACTGGCACGCGGCGGCATCGGCATCTTCCCTCTCGCTCATATACAGAGACAGAAGACACTCGCTGCTGTGCTAGTACATTTTTTGATGGAATGGAACGCTGTGGTAGACTGCTGCTATTCACATACTGTAGGGCTTTTTGGTTTTAGGCCCCAGGAGGAAGGCAGGAACGCAAACCAAAACTTAACCTGTCTTAACAAGTTACATGTCTACTCCTTGTTTGTTATCCCCCTGTTTAGTTCCAGGGCTCAAGTTTATCTGACCAAGTTGGCCCAACTCCTGCCCAAGAATTCACCCGGCTGAATTTGGCCCATTGCGTGCACCTAGCCATTTCTCTCTCTCTCTCTCTCTAAAAAAAAAAAATAACCGAAATCTTCCAATGTTGATAGGAAATCTGCCTACTTGTTTGCAAGTCGTTTTTATCTTAATATTCCTTGCGATTTTATCTAGAAAATAAAAACCGCACATGTTTCATTGAAAAAAAAAAACAATGGCATATAAACCTTTATATGTTCTTACTCACAAACTTCAACAAAATTTGACATGACTCCAAAACATTCTTGACCACTCCAGATTTTGGTATTTGCCGAATTTTAGCTCCGTCACATACCAACTAGCATTTTTTTTAGTTCTAATTTTGTCACTGCTCTAATTTGGCCATGACCAATAGTCCAATACTTAGTTTGGCACACCTAACCTAAGTCATCATGAACCAAACATGACCATGCACATACATAATATCCACGGATTATGTTGCTCTCCCCCTAATACTGTCTGTATCATAAGGGTTCCCTGTTACAGGCTGATGAACTAATGCGTCAACCAAACTGACGCATGTCAACTGCGCTGCGCACGCCTTCAGCAAGCAAGAACACAAACAGTTCAGCAAGCAAAGAACACAAACAGGCACCAACTGCACTGCACCACACTGGGAACTTTGATTTCTATATATACTCATTCATCTCATCTCTTTGCCACCAAGTAGATGCGCAACAAGGATGGGCCTCACCTCACACAATGCTGCTGTATGTACAAATAAATGCCACCACCATAGCTATAGACAGACAGATCACACCCTACAAATCCACCGGAAAATTTTTCGCCTTCCCTTGTGTTGGGGGCTTGGGGCTCTACACCTAAACAACTCCAATGTAATACAACAATAGGCTTCATATGGCAAAACATCTATGCTTCTGTGCGATGACCCACCTGGTCGATCAGATGGTCACCTTGGTCCCGAGAGCTCCATGGCTTCTAAGCCAAGCGAGGATTCATCCGCGGCAAAATCCATGTACTTTGGAGGTAGGATCTCCGATGATACGGACTTTGGTGTGTCCACGTTCTGCGACGCTTCCCATTTCTCTGCGAGCCCGTCCCCTTCCAGCATCCTGATTACCTCAGACATTCTGGGACGGTGAGATGGATGGTATTGCGTACATAGCAAAGCCACCTGAACCATTTCCTCCAACTCAACCCTGTCGTAGTTGCTACCCAAATCTTTGTCCACCATCATGCTTAGCTGCTTTTCTTGATGAAGTTTCTTAACCTAGAACCAGACAAGGCGAACATGTTCATGGCAATACAACAAAGGGTTTGCTATATATTAAAAAAAAAAAAAAAAAAAAAAAAAAAAAAACCCTCTAAAGAGACTGAACTGAAGGGCAGAGCAAAATAAGGTATAAAATATAATAAAGGAAAGATAGACATTTTTAAATTTAAAGTTTTAAGCAAATTTGAAATCAAATAAGTAAACACAAGATGCTTGCTTACCCAGTCGAGCACACCACCCTTCTGATTCGCTACTCTTCCAAAATCCAGCGCCTTCTGACCAGTGATCAACTCGACTAATAGAACCCCAAATCCAAACACATCAGTCTTCTCTGATGACTGGCCAGTTGACAGATACTCTGGTGCTATATGTCCGACAGTTCCGCGCACTGCAGTTGTAACATGAGACTCCCTGTGATCTAAGAGTTTTGCCAATCCAAAATCTCCCACAATTGCTTCGAAATATTCATCAAGAAGCACATTGGAGGCTTTTACGTCTCGATGGATTATTTTTGGATCGCATTGCTCATGAAGGTAGAGCAGTCCCCGTGCTGTGCCTAGTGCTATCCTCTTTCTCCTTGACCAGTCTAGAGCTGGCTTGCCATTTATATGTTCTGAATAAAACGAAACAAAGTTAATTTGCATACATAGTGGACAATATAAGTGGATGAGGCTTGTATGGTGTTTGCTGTTATCGATTAACCTAATACCACATGCCATGAGTTGAAGATAGCTAGAGATTGGTTTGATAGCTTCAGTTCATAGTCCAAAACTGGACCAGAAAGCAATATATCGCATGGACATATAACATTATTGCAGAGCTCCACAGGGTTTAATTTGATCAACATAATTCAACGATCAATGGCACCATTATACTTCAAATGGAAGGACATCAACATGGCAAAGCCAAGCTGCTTGTCTGGCATAGTTAATAAGACTGAAAATGATCACATTTGTGTTCGAAGAAAAAGTGACTGGGTATCACTGTATAAATCAGGCTAATACATTTTTAGACTATAATATCCATATGACACATCTAATTTTTCGCATTAGACTGTGCACAAACCACATTCGCCGATTATGATTTCAGCAGTAAATAGTGAATGCGGTGACTATATGTGACAAGTAGAAGCAAGACCAGCTACAACACACCAACAGATATCATGCTAGCTTCCCTGTTTGTAGAAAGCATAAGGTATGGCCTAGACAATACAAAACTAAATTTACTACTACTCTATGCACTAAGCAGCAACACTAAGCAAATGTTGGAAAGCCGACACATTTCACATCCACTATGATGCATCCAGAAATAGGGTAATTATTTCGTGTTAGATAGAAGAATCTTATTTTACAGTATGCAAAAGTGTTAGAACATTTAATGTTCAAAAATTTCATCCAGCTTAGCTAGCCATTTTAGGACTCAAGTTTTTTTTCTGAGTGGGCAATTTCTTAAGTGTTTTTTATAGCCATTTCCCACCTCTTGTCACAAAAACTGTACTTAAAAAAAATTGGTCCAGCTTGGAATAGCATATGCAGTTATGCACATAGAAGTCATGAGCAAGAAGAGGGACTAACCCCGCAATTGAGAAGCAACACTTCCATTTGGCATGTATGGATAAACAAGTAACCGCTCACTCTCTGTAGTGCAGAATCCAATAAGGCGGAGTAGATTCCGATGAACAGCCAAGCTTATGACTTCGACTTCAGTTTGGAATTGAACTTCCCCACCGACGGCATTATAATCCTTCAGCCTTTTGACAGCAACAACAGAGCCATCACGCAAATAACCCTTGTATACTATGCCATATCCACCTTCACCTAAGATGTTCTTTGAGTTAAAATTATTAGTAGCTGCACGGAGCTCCTTGAAAGCATACCGCTTCAGATGGCCCAAACAAACTTCTGGATCATATTGATCTGCGCATTGAAGAATGTATCAGGTTCAATTACCATGCTGCTGTAAAGACAAACAATGTAGCATGCAAGAGGAGGACAAACATTGTAAAATGCTAAAAAGATCAAAGCGAGTCTAGAAGGGTAAGATAAAAATACCTCATGGTCATTAAAAGGTCAGAAAGAGTACATAAAGTAACTAGAAGATCATGATTGTGAAATAGCCCACATGCCAAAGTCCAAAAGTTACTGGGAGATCATACAAGTAAAAACTAAAAGGCAACATAAGTTTTATGCTGTATACTCCTAATGTCAATGGTACTAAGTTACTAGCAAATACAACTAATGATACCGGGTCCATCTATTTTATGTTCAAATTTGCGAGTGATTTCAGAACTCCTTATTGATGCCACATGGCTGAAAACGAATAACTTTCAAGTCTCAAGCACTATTGGGGAAACAACTCAGCTATTCAGCTTAATGAAACTCCTGTAGCTCAAATTGACTAACAACACTTACATTCATGTAAATTTACTGTGGGAGTGATCAGAGAAAGCTCTAAGATCTTAAAGTGCTAGCTGCAACTAAGAATCTAATCTAATGCAATTCACGTCTACATCTAGTTGGTGGTTATCATGATCACACAAGAACAGAATAAAAAAGAATATTACCATTAACATCAAAAAAGATCTGCTGATTTCGCCTATGACGCCACCAAAGAAGCATACCAACTACAAGAGCTACAAAAGCTACTGAACCAACAGTTGCTCCACATATTGTAGCAATATGATGACTCTTTCCAATGCCTTGTTGTGGCTGGGCTGAGGAAAAGGAGACATATTTGAGTGCCGTGCAGGAGAAAAGGTATTTATTTTCTTCTGTAACGTGTTCCCAAAAATGAATAAAGAAAGGAGATCTCACTTTTCAGATCATCTGGTGGGTAAGAGAGTGGATCAAGTGACACAGAAGAGCAGTTATCTGCAGACTTATCACCACAAATCATTGGATTTCCAGCTATGCTGTATGAAAAAAAAAAAAACAATAAAACCAAAGCGTGACTATGCAAACAGTAATTCATTGCATAGCATGTAGTGCTCAGGCTGAAATCAATTCAGCCATGAGAAGAAATAAAACTAAAATTACTTACATAAAGGTTCTTGCAGAAATCTTGGGTAATGGACCACTGAGATTATTAAATGAAAGATCTCTACAACAGAAGCCAACTCAAGTGAATCAGTACTGATTACTGAAGTAGGGAAAGAGAAAAAAACAAACAATAAAATAAAACATGATAGCGGAGCATACACGAGAGAAAAACCATCAATTCTGGCAAGTGAATCAGGTAGAACTCCAGACAAGCTATTATTGTTCAACTTCCTGGTTGCAACAAGAGAACTAGAAATGAGCCAAGACAAAATCACTGTGATCAGTGAGAATGCTGAAAATCAACATTGAAGTGAGAAGCTTACAAATAATTGAGGTTCTTGAGATTTCCAAGTGAACTTGGGATACTCCCCGTGAGCTGGTTATCTGACATATCAAGAGTCTTAAGCATCCCCAGCCTTCCTATTGTACTGGGAATAGGTCCAGAAATCGCATTGTTCTGTAACAGCCTGTCGATCAGCCAGACAAAGCACTTTGATTCATTCAACCAGATTGGACCACTCGGGAAACCTTAAGTTTGAATTTTGAAGTGACATGGTAAACAATAGGGGATGAGAGTAGAGTAAACTTACACAGATTGCAGCCTGGTGAGGTTGCCGATGCCAGGCGATAACTTCCCAGACAAGCTCTGGCTCGGCAGTCCTCTGCAAACGAAGGAGCGCATGTGAGAAGACCGGCCCAAAGCAGCGACCGCTGGTGCTCTTCAGAACGGGCATGAACAAGGGAGCGTAAGCGTAACGTACAAGGCGGAGACGTAGCCATCGGAGGAGCAGGTGACCATCCTCCAGCTGCAGGGGTCGACGGAGTTGATGTCCCAGTTGTCGAGCACGTTGTAGGGGGTCTCCAGCTCCGTCTTGATGGCCATCAGCGCCACCACTACGGTTCAGCCACAGGCAGGCAAAGTTCAGCTTCACCAAATTTGTGACGACAAGAAACAGCTAAAACTCGACAGACACGATGAGTGATGTGGAGGCACAAGCACAGCAGGTACATTTCATTTAATGTTCTCGTTCATAGTGGATCTTTTACCATCACAATCTTTGAAACCAGTGATTGATCGGGGGGATTCAAGAAACTTCCGGGGGGGGGTGGGGAAGAACTGTGTTGCCTGATTGAAAATGCTAGGCATGTGTCTTTTTTTTATTCCCAAAATACGAAAAGTTGGGCATTTTGTTAAGACTTTGGGGATGAGCAGGAGAGCAGGGTAGGTACCTTCGTAGTTGATGCCGGCAGGGGAGAGCGTGGCGTTGGACGGCGGCAGGATCACGGCGAGCAGAGCAGCGACCGCCACCCACCACCACCTCATCCACATCCGGGGCCCCCGCGCCCGCATCGCCGCGACCCCCGCAGATTCAATTCGGCAACCAAGCCGGAGAAGAGGAGGAGCAGACCAGTGGCCAGTCCACAGTTCCTCCAAAGCAGAATTCCGCCGCCGCAGCAGGGGGGGAGAAGAAATCAGCAGCCAAGAAGAAGGCCCTCCTCTCTATCCGACGGACGGACCCGGTTCAGCCCTGAGTCCAGACACCCAATGATGCCACCGCGGACGCAGCGCGAAAGCGAGGGGGTTCACCGTTCACGCGAGCTCGCGCAGAGGAAAGATGGTGGGGTGTGGCCAGTGGGGGCACGCAGGGGCAGCAGCAGCAGGCAGGGAGGAGGGAAACGCCAACGCCAACGAGCAGGGGCAGCACGCAACAGCAGCCAGTGCTCGCTGTGCCTGCCCTGCCCCTGCCACTCCCCTTCCCCACCTATCAATCCAGCACCATGCTCCTGCCGCTGGCTGCCGCGGCCGCTGTCCGCTGACGCCGCTGATGCCCACCCACTCCACGCCGCTGCAAACGGCCAAGCGCTTTTTCCCCCCGACCCGGCCCGACCTGCCACGGGCGCGCATGCCTAGCTACGGACCTCTCCTCCATCCTTTTCGTTTCTTTCCCCCGGGGCCTTTTATTTGCTCCCCTAGATTTTCTGGAAAAGGTGCGTGCATTTTCAGAAAAAGGCTAGAATCTTTTGTGTGGATGGATGAACGAACACATCACACATGCAATTTGGTATTTTTCATTCAGAGGAGAGTAAATGTTCAGGTTGCCGACGGCGGCTGCGTAGATCAGCCTTGTTCAGAAAAGACGGCAGACAGATGCTTTGCTCTTGCTCATCGAAAAGCATAATGTATTGCTGCTACATGCAGTGTCGAATTTGCTGGCATTATACTACAAGAACTAGGAGGGGAACAAATTACCGGCAGTTGTGCGTGTTTTGGTGAGGAGGATAAACAAACTCATCTGCCTGCCTGCCTGTTAGCAACTTATCATAAACGTTTCAGTGTTCGTTCTGGTTGTCATCATCTAGACATCTACTACTGCCCTACCAAACGACAGTGCTAATGACCGGAGTGTACAGGACGCATGTTTGTCATGAACTAGTCTACGAAACCGAGATGTACTGTTGTCAGCACGATTACCTACGCTGCTGAAACTGTAGTTTTGTAATACGACTAACACAGTGATGATAATAAAGAACGGAATGATGGGGGAATATTAGAAAAGCGGAAGAAGAGGTTAAAAGCTTGCTGCGCACTGGCGAGTCACATGCTCGCCTTTTATTTTTGTCCCGTCCTTTCTTGTCGCTCTGCTCGTCACCACCTTCAGTGTCATGCTTGTAGCGGTAGAATCTATTTTTTATTTAGATATTTTACATTCCGGCGACATCTGGTCCCCGGCCAGCTTTGCTATTGTTATGTGTTTTGAATGGATGGTGTTCATCATTCACCCACAAATCAAATCTGAGTTGCGTTCAGATTGGCAACCGATGAAGCATCACCACTAAACCAAGTAAAGTTTGAGACAAACTCAAACAAGGCAATACTACACGCTAAGTCTACTAGAAGATATGCACCCTTTTTTTCCTCTCCATTATCGTTATCTCCACCAAACGATATGTCCTCTTAATTATGGGTTGCTGCGCTCTTCTTCTTTTTTAAGAATGGACCAATAACTAATCGATTAGATAGCTCGGAAGATTGATTGTAAGTGGGGAAATTACTTGTTGAACTCAATGCCTAAAAGAATACGGTAAATTCTTCGGAGGCTATAAACCAAATACAATCCGAATGATCTTCGAAAATCTTGCAATATGACAATCGAAAAATAAACATCATTGTAGTTTCTTTGTTGTTGCGAAAACAACAATTGTCATCGCCTATTTCAATTGAACTTTAAAATATTGTCTTTTGTTGACTAAGCAAGGTCTCTAATTTTAAGAGGTAACTTCAACTATAATAAAGATTTGCTTAGAGGCATTGTAATATGATGGAACTTGGTCATCAAGTTCCCTTGTAAGATCCCCATTTCAAAGAGTCGTGTTGGCCATCAAGTTGCACAAACACTATGCATTAACCAACTCATTCCACTTAAGTAGCATATCTTGTACAATGGCTCGGTGAACACAATGTTCGAAGGTGTAGAGCTAAACACTTGAGATAGTTACATTCTTTCTCCTTGCTTTGTTGTATAACAAACAACATCATTATTGAGACCACCCAAATATTGGAATATTCGATTTTATCTGGCTTTGTTCGATTCAGTTGATCTTTGTATCTCATATGCCTAACGTATAGCATTTGCAGACATACAAAAAGCTATATAAACATGCACATAGAGATTAGATCACATATGGACGTGTTAGCCACCAAATTGCGGGCCGTCTAAACAATAGTAGGATGTTTGGTTGGCTGGCTCAGATGTCCCGTGTTGCATCCATCCATGTAGAAGTACAGCTGCATCCGGGCTCTGCTCATGCGTCCATTTCAGCCGGTGGTCTCAGGCTAGGGCCGGTAGGCCTTGCGGATGCGTGATGCGCCAGGGTGCTCACGTGTCAGCCACAAAGTTTCGTTGCATCGATGCCAAACTCCGTTCACCAATACGACGAGGAAGGAGATGACTCATATGACGTACGTACAACACAGTTAGCACGGTACATGGTTAACGGCTGTGTGACGCCAGGTATGGCGTGTACCGTGTACGTACACGGGCACCCGGCCAGACCGACCCTCTCTGTGTTCTCTCTCTGCTGCATAACAGTAACTGTGCTGTGCAGCGTAACAGCGGCCGTGGCCCGTGGTCTGGTCTGGGTGGCACATGCATGCACCTCAGGATGCAGGCGGGGCGGGTTCTTAACGTTACCCGTCCATCCGCCCCGCAAAATAGCTGTTCGCGGCTGCTGCGGATAAGCCGCCAATTATTTGCGGACAATTGTCGATCAATTCGCCAAACCCGTTGGACACAAGAGAAATCCCAAAAAACCCGCAAGGCCCGCAAAAAATGTCGCCGCCTCTTTATCCGCGTTGCCTCTCTCCAATCTATCGTCCTTATCGGCATCGGACTCCTCGGCGGCGAAACCTAATCTGTTCCTCGAGCCGATCCCATGTGCAGGTGATCAGGTGTGCGATTGAACCAGGCTTTTGTTTTGAGCTGTGTCATGCTTGCCGCCGCCTTCTTCAAAGCCGTTTGAATTTCATTGATTGTTGATTTATCTCGTTTTGAGCTGTCCGATCTTTATTTTGGTTGAGAAACATGGCCGTAATTGCGGGGTTGGAGGCTTTGGGCATGCAGCTGAACACGCGTTGCCTGTCAACAATCAAACTTGCGCACGCTGTCAACAATCAAACTTGCCTGCTTCCTCCATGCACGCTTTGTAAGCAGTACAAGCGCCATGCTTTGCTTCCGGTTCGCAAGCTGAGACCTCGAAGGAGCGGCACAGGCCGGCCGCCGGGCGGCATCGACGAGCAGTCGGTGTGTGCGCGCTCCAAGTCCAACTGCAACAGCACGGCCCTTTGCGGGTCATGCAGGCTTGCAGGTACCAGCCACCAAGCCCGCAAAACACATAGGTGCAACACAATTGAAGACGCGGGCAGCCGCAAACCCGCTAAATTAATTTGCGGCAAGCGTTGTGGGTTCGTGGTTGTCCACAACCCGCCCCGCTTGCGAGCTGACATGCACCTCAATTCTCATGCAGAAACGCAGGGGCGAGGTGGGGAGGGCGCCCTGCGTCTGCGCCTGCGGCCTGCGCCGGGCCATTGTGGCAGCGGTACGGTACGCCACGAGCGGGCTGGCTGCCGGCCGGCCGGCCGGACCGCCGCGCCGCAGGGAAAGGTGCCAGGCCGCCGGCCCACTGGGGCTGTCACTGCCGCTGCCCGCTGGTAGCGTGTGCGTGTGCCCGTTAACCAAAACCCATTGTCAATCTGGATGGGTCTGAATGTCTGATGGAGGCAGGCGGCCAGCCAGGTAGCTAAACTATTTCTGCAGGGTGGGTCGGTCGGTCAGGGTGCACCGGCACCACTGGGGAACCACATCGCGTTACACTATTCCAAGCAGCACAAGGATGTAGCTCGACCGCTCTTGTCACATGTCAAAGGCCGGGCCGGGCCGGGCCAGGTCGCAGGCACAGGCGGTGAGTGCGACGCACCTAGCGCTAGGCAAAGCAAGAAGAGCCAAGAGGCCCAAGAAGGCGCTACTTGCACATGGAGTAGCGGAGAAGTGGAGATGGAGGTGTCCCCTCTCCTGCGCC